>BGZK01000024.1:600000-1133140 GCA_005406025.1 Eumeta japonica
GAAAATGAGAAATCTTCCTGAAGTTGAGAAATTAATAAAGTATGTATCATTTCAGAAAAATATTTCACACTAAATTAAGAATAACATGCTTAATACCTTAGGCTTTTCAGCATCTTGCCCACCATTATCAGACATTTCAAATATTTTTTCAGCATAGGGCATAAGGTCACTTTCTGCATCCTTCTCCTTGTTGCTAATCATGTAGACAACGACTGTAAAATTCCGAAGTTAAAATGAAAACAATTTAATATGGCATAAACAATTTTTGTGCTAAAAGCTCTATAATATACAGACCACAATGTCCAACTTATTTTTCATCCATTTTAAAGGTCCGAATGGAATCATATGCTTAAATAATACAGAAGTAAATGTATCAAATTATATGTTAAGCTGCAACAACTTTGCTCTTACATGAATTGTGGGAATTAACAAACAATATAATTTGAAGGCTGAACAAAGACCTATTTAGCTAACAACAAAATTTCACAAAAAAAAAATAAATGGGCAAAAATGAAAGTAACCTAACATTTTTCTGTCTCGTTTCAGTTTTTGACTATGAAAATGAAAAATAACATGGGTGACCGAACAAAATTTACTTATTATAAATAAAATATTGTTATTTTGCATTCCACAAACTGAATGATAGTTTAAAGTTCTCCAAGAAATATATGTAAGAGTAATTAATGCATACAGCCATATATCAGTTACCACTACATATCTTTATTACAATTTATTAACATAATTACCCTTACTTCTATGGGGGATTGTAATAGTTATTTTAACATAGTATCTATGGGAAAGTTGCTTTATTTAAAAACTATTATCACTTTTGGAAATATTATTACGGACAATTGTATGAATGAGTTTATAAAACTTTGATTTTTTGATTTGAAAAGTCATCGACATAACTAAAGATTAAGTTTCCAATAGAATTTACCTTTAATTTTAAGAACCTGACATTGTCAATGGATAGACTCAAAAACTTTTAATTTGATACGGAAACTGAAGAAAATTATAATTTTTTATAGAAACTGCTCCATCCCATGGAAGGGTATAGAAGTGGTTTATAAAATTAATGACTACAAAAGATGCCAAAAACACAAAACGCCAAGCTGAAGACCATTACTGATGACGTGATGAATAAAATCCATGATATCGTGTTGGAAAACCATAATGTGAAAATAGGTGAAATAGCTAAATGGTAAACATCTCTGAGATCACTTTTTTAATATCTCATGTAAACAATTGGGGCTGCAAGAAATATCAGCACAGTAATATCACATTTGTTCATAGTTGGTCAGCAATGAAATCAAGTAACTATTACAATGGTGTTTAGATATGATGAATGTAAACTCTACCCAGTTTTTCTGCTAATATGCTACTGTTAACAATGTATACACCTGTGACAAAAGAACAATATAATGGATACTTTGCAATTGAAATGGCTAAAAAGAAAACAAAAAAAAATCCATTCTGCCTGTAAGGTCATAGTCAGTCATAATCACACTTTTCTACAACCACATAAGAATGTGACAAATTTAAAAATAAATTGGCCTCATGACAATGGATTTGACATACTTGGCCATTCACAAGGGCAAAATGGGTGGAAATCAGTTCTAATTTATGGTAATCTTTTTTATTTTCATACCTGATAAATTAGTCTGGTGGAAAAAGATATTTTGTTTAATGAATCATACCTAAAACTGAGAACTATTAGAAGAAAAAATTAAACTGGTCAAAAAAGGTGAAATACCATTGGGCCAATTGTATAGAGCATAAGAGATATTACACAGAAAAATAAAATTCTGTAGAAACATAATATACAGTGGATTTAAGTTATAATAAATTTGTCAAACTTCAAATAAAATTAATAAAGAAAAAAAAATGTGTTTGATAAGCATAATAATTTTATACATAATTTCAGTTGTTTCCTACACCTATTCATTTCAAATTGTTTCTTCATTCATTTTTAATTACATGATGCATTTCCTTAAACCACTCAATATGTTGTTAAGTGCATTAAACAATAACAGCAAGCCATTTGGGCACAGGGAAATAATGAATCATAAACAGTGGTCACTATATTTTATAAGATTTTTTAATGAGTTAACAAAAATATGTCACTATATCCAATACCTATCTTTCATTTATAAAGAAACAAACTTTTGACGTGACAGTCAAAATAATCTAACTTCTAATTTACTTTGATGAAAATCCAAAAAGGCTTAAAAGTTCAATGAGGATTGGCTATAGACATTTATGATGATACATTTTTGCCACTTAAAATTCTGCACTACTTTAAACACGTACTCCAGCAACATGCACAATAAATGATGGAAGATCCGTAAGAGGGATTTTTGGTTTTGACGATTTTCAATTTTATTGGATGAATGGTTAGACCACTAAAAATAAAAATATGATGAGAATTCCAACAGTTAAATATAAATAACTTGCTGTGAAACATAATATAATATTATATAAATGAATATAGGTTGAAATATTTTGCATAAATATATTTAATGTTACATAAGTGCATATTAAATGGAATTTGATTAGACAGATTTCTTTTCATCAGTTTCATCACTTTCCGATCAATGAGAAGTAGTGCATCAGCAATATATCCACTGTAAACTTTAGTGCTTCTCCTTTTCAACACGTCTTTCGTACACTAAACACCACAACACAGCAGCAACATGTACACAACAGCCTACGAGTGTGTGCTCCTACTTTGCATTGATAATACCAACAAGATATCAGTGGTGTAGAGTTACTGTATTGAATCCATGTGTTATATATTTTTTTCAATTTTGTTATCACTTCTTTTTACTACGGGCACAATGATGCAAAACTTTTATTTTTATTTATTATTTGTGTCGTAGCATATTTGATAATATATTTCAATGAGGTGTTGAGTCATTGTACTCATGTAACAATAGGAGGTCAAATCTTTAATAATGGCAGAATTTTGGCTAAAATGGCAACGTTGTGAATTTTTGGGAATAAAGTAGAAATAGAATAAAAAATTGATGAAAACTTATAATACATATCTTTTAAAATAATAAAATGCCAAAATGTCATATGTGCCACAAATCTGACATTTTCTTAATTTTTAAAGTCAAAACACCTGCTTCTGGAGCCTCATCCCTTATATAATGAGAAGCATGAGTTACAAAATTAAAAAATAAATTATTTTATTTAATAGACAGTTGCCAACTATTTGTCATTTGACTTTTTATAATGTAATGTTTCAAAGATAACAATAAAATTCTTCATCATAGAAACTTACACATAATTTAAGACCAAATACTTATCACATTTACAACTGACTGTAACATAACCATTGATAAGTTTTGAAATATGGAGCTCTTTAATCATGTGAATGTTGAAGAAGACTTATACAACTAATTCTAACCAAAAGTTGAAAACATATTTATTCCCTAAACATGAATTCTTTTATGAAATCAGTAGGCATGTGGGTGTCGAGTGAAATCAGTTTACTGTTTAGGAGAAATACATTTATTTATGTTGATGAAATTTTAACACAATTTCATCAAGGAACATATTACAAAATAATAATGTAAATTCTTAATATTTTGTATTGGTACATTAGAAAAATTGTTAAAGAAGTATTACAAATTATATTACCATACATTAGGAGAAAATTTCTAATTTTCTTTCGATTTAAGAATAGATTTTGTGTTTGAATTTGTGAAGACAGTTTTACATCTTTTAAAAGAAATATTTGAAGACATTAAATTAACATTTTCTATTTGGTAAAACTGATTATAAAATCTCAAATATACTTTATTGGGCAAAGCTTGAAAAAAAGTTTGTATATATAAAGCAAACCTGTAAGTTTTAACACAAACAGCCACTGCCACTATGTCCTAAAGCTTGCATCACAATCACATTGCAAAAAACAATTTCACAAAAACCCGAGAGTCATGCAGAGTTACTTATTAACTTTTTTTACAAAACGTAGGCAAGAAAAATGTGAGTGACCGTCGAAGGTCACATTGCAGACTTATTTCGTTATACCTCAATTGCAAGTAATACACAAACTAATAATGTTCTATTCAAATAATTTAATTTTTAAGACAAATAATTTATTAAAATAATTTGTAGGGCATCTTTATTCATAATAAATTAATTAAAGTCATGAGCTCGATATCTAAGCAATAATAACAATATGTACAAGTTTTAAAGTTATCAAATAAGAAAGCACAAGTATTTTTTTTTTACTTACACAATCCTTTAGGGCAAGAGCCAGTGGCTGGACCAACTTCAAGGACAGTAACGGCATTGTCATCATCAGCAAGTGGAGGGAAACGAAGCAAAGTCAATGGTTCCTTCTCACTTTTCAGAATAGAACCATTTGTAATGAAAACAGCTTTAGAAATATCAGAACTCTCAATGGGCTCCGGGGACAATAATTCTTTGGGGCATTCATTGATACCAATTACTAAATGGTCACAATTCAAAGTCTTCGATTTGCTAGCAATAGCTATTACGTTCCTTCCTTCATCAAGAGTTTTAGCTTCGACTTTGTCTATTGGTCGGTTCAAGCAATAAACACCACCAAATACAGCACATAATCTGGAAACAAAAAATGAGATGAGTACTATTACACTAGAATTTGTGTACACACAAAAAAAATACTTTTTAACTTTAAAATTCCTTATCTGATTTGTATTCAATATATATTTTAATAGAAGAAACTGATTTAAAATAAATGTTATACATATCGATTTTATAGAAATAACACATTATTATTGACAAAATAAAATTATTATTATAAAAAAATGTGGTATGCAATTTTAGAAAGTGTACATGAGATTTATATTACTCATTTTCGAGGTCTTGCATATGCACATTGAGGTCAAACATATTACACTTATAAAGGGTGGACAATTGGATAAATTACTGAACACTTATATGATGCGTGGAGCTTTTGACTGAACTATTATTCCAAATCAAAATATAAGATATACATAATCTCTTAAATGCATGATTTATAATTTAACTTATGTCAAAATGTATTACACTTTTAAAATGATAAAATAAAAAATGTAACTTATTATAAACAAATTGATAAAAAAGACAAAAAATCCATTTTTCTTATTTTCATGAAATATTAAACTAAACAAAGATTATAATTTTTAAAAATCTTTACTGATATAATTGATAACATATGAAGTACAACGATGATATTTTAAAACAAGAAAATTAAAAAAGAATAATAAAAATCATGTAAACAACGTTACAACAAAAATAACAACATTAATAAAAAAGATTGTATTAAATAGTATTCATTTTCTCATATATTATGAGATTTTTAATACTGACCTGCAAAAGCACTGTGGCAACTCTCCGCTACCATACATAGGCCATAGGAAAGGTGTGTTACCATATCGTCCCAAACTCATAAGAAATTTTTTGCATTCCTTTACACCCTCCAGACAAGGCATCTTATTTGTGCCACCAGCGATTGCAAACAACACATAGTGGATCAGATTTGGAGTCAGACCCTTATGTGTCAGATATTCTTTGAATGTCTTATCATGCCAGTCTAAATGAATAAAGGGATAAAAAGCTATATGAATCACTATGTCCAAAATATTTAAATGAATGTTAAACATAACATCCTCGAAACAGAATTGTTTAAAATAATACTATTTTAAACAGTTCTGTCTCGTATAGCTCTTCAATAACATAAAAAAAATGTTTCCTTTTAATTATAACAGTTCTTATGTTCAAACTGTAACATTTAAAATGAATAAAATATTGAAGAATAGAAGGGGGCCACCAAATTTTTGTAAATGTGAGTTTTTTTTTTAGGTCAGTCATCAAAATGTCTATACTTTAGTAATAATATGACAATTAACAAAAATTATACACTATGTTCTATAATAACTATTATTAATCTTAAATATTACCAATTTAAGTATTTGGTGATTAATCTTTCTAAACATGTAGTTTATTTTTGAAAGTTACCTTTGAACTCGTTATTCATTTCGTCTTCATTATAGCCAACAATGTTTGTTAACATTTTCATAAGCATTCGTTTTTCGACTACACTGACAGCTTCCGTTGCAAATACATCTGCCCTAGAGCATGGTACTGGCACCAAGTGGTCCTCAAGCCATGTCAATACACGTGTGACACAACGGAACTCAGCATATCGTGCAATGTTCGAAGAAATAAGAAGTTCTACCAAAGGTCCTCGAGAGAACAGCAACTGTTGATATATATTTTTCCATATAATAATTATGGGTATTCAAATATCTGTTTAAAGAACCTAAATTCCTTAATAATTATTATATAGAGTATTTTGCTTCCCATATAAAAAAAAAATTTACAAGTATTAATTTTTTAAATATATAATATCTATGTCATTTATATGTAAAAATAAGCTGATTATCAATTTATTCGTATAAAAAAAAATGTTAATAAAATCGTTCTATCTAAATAAAAATAGTCGGCTATATTAATTGAAGAGAGGAACTAATTATTTTATATAAAAAATTAAACCTTTGGAGTTAAATCAATGTTAAATTTCCTATATTCAAAAGTAAAAGCAGCTTGACTCCAGATCTTCGGAGGATTTGCTTTATCATCAGTTTCAGTCTTGTTTTCTTCTCCTTTTTCCACATCTGTTTGGGGCGTCTCCCTTGAAAAATTATGATGATATTAAGAGTTAAACAAATTTACATTTGAGAATTACAATCTATGTATACATTTGTTTTACAAAGAAAATAACTCACTTTTCTATATACCATTTTTCTTTTAAATTATAAACCTGCCATTGCCGTTTTGGATTCGATTGAACTTCACTGATAAATTTCTGCAAGCCATCAAAATTATAAGAAGCCCATAGACCTCCATAATGATCACTGGAGTCCAAATGTAAAACATTTTTTCCTATCCTACTTGCTGCTGCTGCTACTATTGATTCCACCATGCCTAACCCAAAAAATAGTGTAATTAATACAAAAAAATTGCAGTGAATATAGTTAGCACTTTCTAGTTACAATGAAAAGCAAAAAAAATGAAATACAAAATTATGAATTACTTTTTGGAAGTGATTAAGAGCATTTTTGCTTAGGCAATTCTGAATGGTGCAAAAATATCTTCGCATTGGAACAGATCTGTGTTATTTTCTTACAATTTAAAAGGAAAAAAATCCAATGTAATATTTTATTAAATGAAATACTTTCACCAGCATTTCAGAAAAAAACTCACAAGATCGATACGTAGGCTACATTAATCATGGCTACACCCGGTGAAGTGTTTTACGAAAAATATAGTTTACCTGTGCCGACTACAATCACTTGAAAATCTGTCGGTAGATCGTCATCCATTTTGCCGTTTAATAAAAGTTTATTAGGTAAATGCAATGAAAAAAAATGTGTATTTCACAAAGGCTTAGCCACCTTTTCTTCGCTTGACTAACTTGACAGATGTACGGTTTACGGTATGACAACTAAGCAAATTAGTATGTTCTCTACGTCAAAAGTACGCAAAAATTAATAGACATAATTTTCGTTATTGTAAGAAAGTTTCATACTGCTAATAAGATGTACAATTAATTATTGGCAATCAATACATAAAATGACTGTTCTCTCAAAGATATTTAATCACATCACCTAGATTTTTTTTAGTAGTATTATTTCATTCATTGTTTTACATGACTTAGAATAAGGATAGAGTTTATGCTAGATATATAGATCGAATCATTCAAGGAACTCCTATCTGAAAAAACTGTCCCCGTAGTAGTAATAATGTATTTTTCACCGTATGTTACTTTTTGGTTTTTGGTAAAGTTGAACTTGACCAAATAAAAAGCTTTCAACAAATCATTTCGACACATTTATATAGTTCTCATTTATTGGCTTTCACCAATATTTATGGCTCTAAAACGTATTATGTAACGTAAAGAAAGTTTGAAACATTGAAAACGGTACGATAAAATATTTTCGTTGGCACAAGCCTTACTGAACGTGTAGGAATCCAGAGAAGAAATTTCATTTCACTGTTAGTCTGCTGAAACTATGTTTCAGCATAAGGTTTTCAAATTTCATTAAACGAAACAATAGCATTTTATTAGGTTAGATTATGTTGGTAGTAGTTTATTTTATTTTATGTAATTGTAAAGTTATGTAAAATTAATATGTTATGATATTCCAATTATTTGTATGTTTACCTTTATATTTCAGTTGTATTGTAATCAAATACAAATAATCTATAAAGCTTGTTATATAAATAATTTTAGCTTTGATTTGTTAAACGGTTTTTGGAAATCTTTTCCAGGTACCCGTTGAATTCGCCAGGTTCTCAATAATTAAAAAATGGGCTATTAAAAAATAGTGGAATTTTTATTCATTTGAGATGTTTTAATATTGAAAAAGCCAAAGTTTATATTTCTTAGTTAAATGGCAAGTTACAGAACTTTCACATCATAGTACTGTATATACAATACTATCTATTTTCAACGAATGTATTGCAAGACATCATTTCTACTCTAATGCAATAAAATATATTAGTTTTTGCCAGTAGTGACATAGAATGAATTCTTTCATTTTCAAATCGAACGATCACGTTGTCAACCATGATCCCGATCTCGATACTGCTATCGATTTCGATCCTGATTACACTTTATTCCGATTCCGGTTTTGATCGAGACCCTGGTTCTGTCTTTGATTCAATTCTATTGAAACTATCCCAGAACTCTTTAATGTGAACACACATATTGCTGCTATTTTTTATTATAAAAGATTTTTATCACGCCTTTTATTTTGATCCCCGTCTTACTCGCAATGGCGATCCCAGAACGATATTCAATTTTAATCCTTTTTAAAATATTATTGTTACCAATAACGTTCAAGGTGAATAAATAATTAGTTGTACTATACATTCACGCGAGTGTAGTAGTGAGCAAAAAGCAATGTCTTTATAAATTATAGTCTATATATAATTCTGTAAAGCTATGTATAAACTATACGATAAAGTACCTATCATAAATAAATTTGTTCATTAACTAATACGTGATTATGTAAAATACATCCAAACATACAAACTTCACATTTTATTATTAGATTAATACCTAATTTTAAATCAGATAATAAAGTTAGGATAATCGACGCTCCACTGTATTTAACACACACACATATACATACACACACATATATATAATTGCAAATGGCTCAAACAAATGTCATGATTTTTTTTTATTTCATAAGGTTTACTTTTTGAGTTTATCTTTAAAGATCTTTCTTGAGAAGATTGAAGAAACGAGATAATAAAAATTAAACGTTGCTCTATTTGGCATCACTGGTGAAATGAGCTAATTACATTATTGCAATGCCATTGATTCTCAACAGCGAATGGCACTACATGACATGAACTACAAATGGTTAAATGTAAATAGAATACTTAGGTGAATTTTATTATCTAAATGTTTATTATTGGAAATGAACATCAGCAACTTTTTCCGTAGGAAATTATTATATTCCAATGGCTAACCTTTAAACAAATTAATGTAAAGCTCGCCTTGTTGAAAACTTCCAATACAGTCCCATACAAAACAATAGAATCTGTAATGGCTTATATGTAATCTATCTGGAAGAAAAAATTTCCAGATAGAGTTAAATTTGGAATCTATATGTAAGTCCATCATAGCAAGGTTTCTTTATTGGACTTAATGGGATTGTAATGTTATTTGTATCTGTATGGATCCTAACTGCACCTTACCTGTAGGTTTGTATCCGTTTTTATCGTAAGTCCATGTGGACATAAAAACCAATGTGGATTTCCGAATACGAAATAGAAAATGTTTTTAATGCTTTTTAATGACAATTCCACAATCGGAAAAAATAATGTATTCTATATGTAAATCCAGATAAGAACTCTGCAGACATATAAGTTCCATTAAACTTTCCGTTTCGTCCCTTCGAAAGTTTTTATGGGTATGGATATGGATTTACAGCGACAAAAGCACATTAGATGGATTTGCAGCGATAAAGCACTTAGATTCCAATACAATCATTTCTTATTGGAATCTATTGGATGTTTTCAACAGGGCGGTTACCCAAATATCGTATGAAGTGACCAATTCATGTATCTAGTGTATATAACAATAGTATCTATCTAGTGTAATTTATACACTTAATGAATTTATATATTAGCATGTAGCAAAACGATATAAATCTTATTTTTGGTTCATTTTAGATTTTGAAAATTTTCGACTTCTACGTTCGTCAAAAGAATCAATCAATTTCGATATTTTTTGCGGCATTTAATGCAGTCTTAAAACATAAAATGTGTCAATATTTGATAAACCAATCAGAGTATAAATCTAAAAGATATTTTGTAAAAAAAATCTGTTTAAAAATCTTTTAAAAAGTTAAAAATGTTAGGTATAAAATGTTGTATCTTACGAAATGTATTAATACGGTCCAATGTCCTGTACTCGTCCTGTCCCTAATTTTCGTATAGTGTCATTTCAATCTACATGTAATTGTATAGAGAGTATTGTTGTAGCAGCGAGCACTAAACACAGAACAATAATTTGTATATACTTGCAAAGTGGTCTTAAATATTTAGTTTTGCAGAAAAAACTACAACATTATATTTAAAATCCTACGCATCCAGTTCCCACTCAAAAACGGCCGCGGTAAATAAGTGCTAAAACAGACAGTTTAGTACCTACTCATTGCTTCAGTGTAGTTTCGTCGCACTTTCTGTTATGTATGACGTCGAAATGTTCTGACAAAAAATGGAATAATAACATGTTAAAATCTATGAAAAAGGATAGTATTTCTCATTTCCCATAAGCAAAATTAGGTTTATTTATAACAGGTGCTCAATCCTAGGTGAAGGCGCTCAAGGTATCATAATGAGTATTTTATATTTCTTCATTTAAAGTAGCATCGAAAGCAGAGATATAAAAGAAATACACTTATGCAACACCAGTCTAGTATTTCTTGCATTGCCACATTATTCAGTGGCTTAACAATAGACTTTGTTCTTGTACTAATAGAATCGCCTCTTTTATTTTTTTATTTATTATTTGTTTTATATTTATACACATTTTAAATTACTTGTAAAAGGAAATCATACAATAGATTAAACCTATTCCAAAAAATTGTTTATTTTATATTTGAATTTGTTTTTAAACAAATTATGTATAAATATTATGTTTAACAAAAATAAGTTAATATTAAATGACCTTTTACTTTATATTCTATAATATGAATAATAAGAAAGTTTTGTATTATTATATACTGTAGTGTACTACTGTAGTAGGTACTATTTACAAATTATCAAGTTCTTTTATTTTAGTATATTTTTACCTATATTATAAAAATAGAGGGTCATATTAACTTTTATCTTATGTGATTACTACATTAAACTTTGTTATGCAAAAAAATATCCTATGATTCTTTTCATACATATAAAAATAATAATAATAATGATTTTAAATTTAAACTACTCCACTGATGTCTTGTTTTAAAACAGTACGTGTAAATTCCAAAAAACTAAGTCTTTCACTAACAAAATGATTGTTACTTGCTCCTTTTGCATTTATAAATAAACCTCACATATGATCTTTCGGTTGAAACATCAGATGATAAATAATGTTTCTTCCCTTCTTTTTCTTTGACGCTGTAAAATAGTATTGTAAAATGTGAGACAGAAATATCATGTACTTTGAGCCATTTCTCAACGTTAAACTAGTAATCGACTGCGCATCTTCCTATTTTAATATTATACATCTATGTACCCATCTATATTTTTAACACTCAAGTACTATATATAGTTTATCATAATTTATATACTTCAAACAGTCCAAAATAAATTTTGTCGAATAGTCACAGAAGTCCTCTGGTGCGTTAAAACTCAGTACTTCACAGGGGTCTAGAACTTTCTATAAAATGCACAAAAGGTCCATCCGATCGCTTCTTCACCGCCATGAAATCCCACCCTGCGTCGTTCCTTGTCATATTACCCGTAAGCTAAGCAGTGTCTATCATAAATCAGCTTGACGATCTGACAGCCGAGGTCGAAAGGCTTATTGAAGTTAACCGAACTATTGCCCAAACATTAAGGATATAAGACCCCACAATCACTAAAGCCTATGTAGAAAGATCATCCCTTATCACCTATCAGCAGTGGACGCTCCCGCGCCTGGATATAGAAATGGATCCAACCCGTTTTGGGTTTCAGAGACTACCTATGTCGAAATGATTTCCTTAATCGTCTATAAAGCAAGTTACGCGGGAACATCTTCGCGTGCTGGCCGGTCACGTCTGGTGAAGTTGTTATAGAATTCCAACTAACAGCATATCCGTCCAAGCGATTTCGTAGTTTCAGCTCCCCACACCCCGGCACCATGGACGTGCGGCCCTGATTATGCATTTTTTGCCTCCTCCTCGTAAGAGGAATAAAATTGTCAAGGCCGCTATTGAAATTCGTACAGCGAGCGTAGTCATGTAGTGCGGCAATATACGACCATATATCTATAGATAGATATAGATCGGTAGCTAGTCTAGCTATAGCTAACCGAATATTTGTTTAAAGATTACTATTTATACAGTTGAAGGGTTTATATACAAATTATTCATATATGTTAAGCCCAGTCAAAAATCACTCAATTACATCTTCCGGCGACGCCAAGCCCCCACACAGCAGAGTGCTTAGTTTTTATTGCTTTGACGTCCAGCGAAAGTTCTCGAGTCCATGAGAGAAACATGGGCTAATAGCTTTAACATTAGTCACCACCCCAAGGAAGTGTTTTTACATTTTAAAATATATATCGATTTGGGTATATGAATCTAAGTATAGATTCATGTGACAGTCACTAAAAAATCATCATCCTTGCAAAGCAGCATAATTCCATCAATCATAATATCTAGTGAACTGATATTGAATCAGAACCGTGATAATTGTGAATAAAATTTTTAAGCAATAATCAGTGTACTTACCAGACATTTATTAAAAAGAATATAACTTACAATTCATAATTCTTGAGGCAAAAAACATCAACGATAAAAAGCAGTTTATTTTAGTAATAAACATGTAATTAACATTTGTTTTGATAAAGCCACTGCAATTAAAATGAAACAACGACTGAATTTTGTTTTTGTATTTACAAATTTATACATTCATTTCAACATTTTACAGGCTACCGGGAGCTCTTTTTAATTCGAGCAACGAACAGTTACATAAACTAACACGTAAATCTAAATTGTAATAAAACAACTGCGTTGCAGTTGATCAACCTCATGTCATTTGGTAAGTTTCGGGACGCATTCGGGAGCCATTCCTGACAACGACATTAATTGGCATGAGCCAAAATGAAGGTACTTATTTAATTTGTTTTATAAACGACACACAGAGATAGCAAAAAATCAAAGTTCAAAGAATTATTGAACCTCTGGTATCTACACAATACATACAAGTAATATATTGTTAGCGGTATCTCACATGAAAGAGGTCTGTATTTCTATTATTATGTAAAAAATAGTGAACATTAAAATTAAATAAAAATTTGTCGGATGGAAAATGAGAATCAGGTGCTTTTGAAATTAATTTTTTCTCCCATTTCTTTAAGACCATTTTCAAGATTATAATAAATTCAGTTTTCTAAATAATATTAGTACTTCAATTTTTTTTTACATCATCTGCTAATTGTATAACTCAAGAACATTTTCCATTTTATATATATGTATGTACTTATCACACCCTGAATCAAATTCTCATTCTCAGACCAATTACTAGAAACTACACGAGAAAAGGCAAACTAACTACTGGCGCTTTTGTCTTTGGTATCACTTACATAGCAGCACCTTGTGTCAAAAATAACTTGACCTACACATCAACCACATTTATTTATGGTCACATAAATGTTGATTTTGTATATTAAGTTTGAATATATTAACACATTGTAAACAGAGATCACTGTATATTAGCAATAGAAATTGTTCAAGTATCCTTGAAAAAACTTAATTACATTTATTAGAGAAATAATAAATTATGATCACAGGGATATGGACTAGATTTTTGAGTTAGACTAGAAAGGTTATATGAATTCTCTTCTTTCTAGTTAGTAAATTGTTTAATAACAAGAAATTAGGCCGTAAAATTTAAATTTAAAATAAATTCAGATGGAACATTTAAACACAAACTAAATGACAAAAGCTAAAAGCGATAATCAGAAGCTTCAGTTATTACAATAAAATGGCTATAACAAACCAGTAATTTAAATATATAAGTACATAACTAAAATAAATATACAAACAAAGTTGTAGTCACTTTGTATAAAAAAAAATTGATGTGCACTCACATTGAGTTCAAAGCCTCATAAACATTTTACTGTTACAACATTCTTCACAACTACTAATACAGATTTATTGGCTGTTCTATTAACATATTACTGTTCATCATAACTGGCTTTCAAATTAATTACTGTTAGAGCAGGCTAGTCATCAGCTTTCAAATAAGAGGAAAAATTAAGAAGTTAAATGTGCTTACTCGTTATCGATCATGCATACGACGCCAATACAACAATTATACACACAGTTCATAATAGGATATTTGTATTTCTCATAGGAAACAAACACAACGGGTGAATCAAAAGCAATGGTAGAAGCAAATACACATGAAATTGCTATGAACTTGGAAGCAGAATTTAGATTTTCTATGAAAATAAAATAGAGCTATTTGCAATCAATTATAAAAATAAAAAAATATATCTGTAATTTATGTCACTTATGACCTACCTCACACAATCACTTGGCAAGAACATATGGAATCTTGCATTTCACTGCTAATTTGACAGCATAATGAGAGGATATTGAAACAAATTTAACTTGAAAGTAAGAATGAAACTTGTCTGACAATCTAAAATCCTCATACCAATGACTTACACTGTCAACTTCAAATACTTTAAATAGAAAACTGCTGTAAAGAAGCTCATGTTGACAGTCTGGTGGTCCTGTGCATACATCATTTTTACATTTTCAAAATTTGATTCAATAGTATGCAGATATGCACTATCAAAAATTACAAGTAGTAACGGATGAAGTTACAGTTCGAAAATCAAAGGTCAATCAATCTTCACTACAGTTAATGCATACAAAGGGCGGGAATATACTGGGAGTTTGGATCTATGAAAACTTAATAGCTACAGGCAAAACAATTAAATTTATATGTGTATATTGTGTATGATGTAGTGAAAAATGTCTTTAAACAAGTTGTCAAATCTCATTCTAATAATTTTATATTTCTAACAATTTTGCAACAGGTAAGTAATGGGGCTATAATTTGTTTAATATTTTTTATGGTTCAAACTTTTTAGATGAAATTGCAACTTTATAGGACCTGATATTATACAGTTTTAATGTCACAACATAATACAATAAGTAATGAACTAACTATACTGTGAACAATATCAGTTACAGATTAAAAATTCTTGATGATACATCAATTAACAAAACAAGTATTTACACTCTGGTGGTATTCGACATGTTAAAATACCGATATTCCTTAAGAAATTTAAAATAATCATGTTATAATTATTAGAGAATGTAAATATATAATAATCTATTTCGCAGAAATAGGGTATTTGACATTTATTCTTTAATTAATTAAAGCTTTTTAATACAAGATGAGCTAAGTGCCAGTAAAGTATATTTCCGATTAGATAAAAAGATTACTACTACAGTGACATCACTATCAATCAGTAATTCCGAAATAAATACATATAAATTATTTATAAGAAAGAAATATGGAAAAATCCTTTAATGTTTATAATTCAATCTGTTTTGAAATAATCTTTCATTTATTTTCATGGTTTGTTAGCACATGAGCCCACTTCTATATTTCATTATGAAATATGATTATTTAGTATCAGTCAACTACCCTATTAAATTCATTTATTCTTTCCACTTTGAATCATGAAAAATTTCCAACACTAGAAACATTCATCTGTTTGTGTATATGATATGTTGATGTTTTAAAGTCATTCTCTGATATGTTGTACTGAACATGATAAAATGAGGAAAGTCGATATTTTAATCTGTCAACAAATACGTCCGAGAAAATCCAATGACGCGTTAGAACAAGGTCTCGGTGGAGCGAGAGGCAGCGGCGTCGAGATAGAGTGCGGACGGCGTACGCGCAGGTCGACTAACCAATTCGGTACAGTCAGCGCGGGCGCCTTCCGCGCCGCCACTGTCCGTGGAGAACTGGTCCACTTCGTCGTCCGTGGAGGCGACCTCGTCCTCGGCGAACACCGAGTCCGGACCCACGGACGCCAGCTCGCATTCGAGCATGTAGGACGCGCCCACGCTACCCACCGAGGCGAGTGGCGCCAGGCGCTCACTGGGACAGGGCGACAGTCGTCTTTCGGGCAACGCGCACACCACCGACGAACCGCGCCGCTCCAAGTACGAGCTTCCGGAGCTCGAGCACGTCGCCGAACTGAGGCGGCGGTCGCGCGGACCTGCCGACGCTCGTCGTTCCGCGAACCGTAACGCCGACCCGGGCAGCGAGTCGCCGCGAAGCATCGACAGTCGCCGCGGCGGTGCCGATAGGCTCCCGTACCCGCCGCCGTACGAAGCGAACCGCGCGGTTCGCGGCCACGGCGGCACTTCCCCGAGAGACGGCCGCGAACGCGCCCGTTCCGCCAACGCATCCTCGAGCGCGGCGGTCAACTGGCGCTCCTCTTCCACGGCTTGCTCTTCGGCCACTACGGCTTCCGCCAATTCTACTATCTTGGGGTCATTGAGTGCCTTGACCGATTTGCTGCGACTTTTATATACGATCAAAAAAACCATCAGCGCGAAAAAGCCGCCGAGCGTGGCGGCTATGCGCACGCCGGTCATGACGTCGTAAGTGGCATAGAACTCGATGCGCACGCGGTCGCGCTCGGCCGCCGGCGAGTGATCCGTGCCGTTGTCGGGCTCGGCGCCGGTCGCGCCCGTGCCGTCGCTCCCGCGCGCGCCGTTCCACTCGCGCTGCTCCATGGCGCACTCAGACGCTCATCGCCTGTTAACAAATGAAACATTAAAGCATAGGAAGTCGATCATGAGGAAACTAGAATTTTCTTTAGAAATACATATATCAATTACGATGACAATACTGTTTTTTTTGATGCCCAAAAAATGACACGTACACTAAAATTGTTAGCTAAATCGTACTGCCGATAGTTACGTAAAAGCAAACAGTACATAGATGCGAGCAGTCGATTAGAGGTATCAATATAATTTCGCCGGGGTTAATGTAGTCGAATAACTTTATTGCCGCTTTCGTTCGGACGAGGCGCAAGCCTTTACTGCCGACAACGCATATAATCTAGGACATTTACGAGCTTGCTTTAACGCTTGCTGCGCCGGATTTCAGATTCAGACCAAGGAACCTGTATCTTGGTTCCATATACTGGCCCAATGCTAGTTGGGACTGTCAACAACTGCTGTCACCGTATTGGTGACAAAATCTGGGGTTGATAGCTGTTTAACGTAATCTACGTTTCTTTGCGAATGGTTTTGAATAGCTTCGAAAGCGAATGCTTTCGTTTGAATTTAAGGAAAGGATGCATTAGTCAAATCGCCCGTGATCAGAATTCGAACTCTATCAAGAGAATCGGTTTCCTGATCGTGTTCGAATCGAAACAGTTCTAAGATTTAAGTAAATAGCTCTTGATATATTTACCTTTCCATGATATTAAGAAAATTATTTAATTATAAACTTCAACATTTCAAAATATATTTTAAATATTTCTTATGCCAATTACTAATTTTTGGCTGTAAGTTTTCATTTTTTTTTAAATGTGATGTTCTGCCAATTTAATACTATAAAAATTTGATGGACGATTAAAATGCTCCATTCAAAACAAGTTTCTTTGGAATCAAAATACAAATGATTTAAAATATTCAGTTTTAACCATAAACAACCACCGTCTCGAGTCGAGAGATACGATTTACGTACAAAATGAGTAACGATTTGCAATTTACATCTGGCGAAATACATGACAGGTTTGAGACGTATACGCCGACATGGGATTAACTATTGTATGTTTGCATCATAACAAAAACATAATTGATGTAAGGCTGAATAATACAACATTTAGAAGTAACGGTAGTGATTAAACGGAACGGTAGTTAAATGGATATTTTTTTTTTACTATTACTATTTAATATGCACTTATATTTCGCTGAGAAACATCATTTGTAATTATTTATTGGATTATAACTATATTATAGAACAGGCTTGTCTTTGTGTTATGAATAATTTCACAAAATCAGAATACACGCCGACGTCCGACTTCGAGAACAGAGATGGTATACACCGCGCGCCGGCGACTCGGCGTTATGCAAATTAAATGGTGAAACACGAATTAAATCCATTATTTAAGTGTAGGGTCGGCTGGCGCATTCCCTTCCTTCGATCCTTCGCGACGATCGCTACACTGAATAAATCATTTTCAATGACCTGGAAGTTTATAACATAAAGGCTATGGAGCGGTATGTAGTAGAGCAGTGTTCCGAATAAAAATTTATATATATAGCCCGCGAGCCCGGCCCATCGGAATGCTGTACTAGTTCAGGGGCAATCGACGCTGACCGCTGCTACAACTACTACAACAATGTACTAGGGCGCGGGGCAATATTCTTCACGTGACAGCCATCAAGTTTCGACACTTGTTCTGTGTCGAAACAGGATTTCTTTTTGTGTCGACATATTTCATTAAATATAAAGGGTATATTTTTGTGCAACCAATGGTGTATTAACGTTTTCAAACCAAGGAACCTTTAGTATATTTTTTTGTCAAATCTTCACAAAATTTATATGTAACCTAGTTACATTGCTCGGGGTTTTTTCCGTGTAGACACAGAGAATTCATTCGTCATTCATGTCATTCCTATCCCAGATGTGTTGTTGATTTCGTTTTTATTTCCCCGAACCCCAACCCGATGCTCACTCTGGTTGTACATGGTGTCAACATCGGTCTCAATTCCGATTCAGGTTACAATCTAAGTCTCGCTATGGGTTACAATCGGTGTTTCGTATGTGTATTTTCAATCCTGAGTCCGTTATCGGTCTTATATGTGTAATACGTAGCTTATATTCATTGGTTGAAATTGAGAAAAAAAAAACTGATAAAGAGAAAAGTTTCGATAATATACAGCTAATGTTTTGGCGACATGAGTGCGTATTACATTTGTGTGTAAATTTGAGATTTATTGGTTTAAATTAAGTTGTAAAAATAAAAAATTTAAAAAATTTCACGAACGAAATGGCGCGGTGCACAATTATATTATTATTGTTGTAGTCTTTTCATGATTTATTTATATTTTTAGGATATTTATGATCGTATAAACTAAACTGCATCTGCGTGAAACTAAGTCGTATTGCTATGTCCCATAAATAAAGAAAAATTTGAACAAAATTATTCACATTTTATATCTATGTGGCCGATACTCGTTGATTCTAATTACATATTTTTAAATCTGACAGTCTCGAGTCTGAGAAAATATATACTCGAATTCTACAATAGGTAACACAAGAGTAGATTTATCAGAGAATACCTACACAATTGCCCTAAAATGTCATACAATGCACTTACCCAACTGCGCCCTTCGTGGCGTTCAAACGATACGCTTCAGCGTTAGGCCGGCTTCGAAGGGCGAGGGAGAGGGGCATCGAGCGAGATTCGACGGGACGTCCGTCGTGAGTCATTAAAATATTATTTTCATCGTTGGCCGTAAACCGTCCGGGCGATCGGTAAATATGGCGTACAATACAAGGCACAAAAATAAACTACGGCAGGTGAAGTGGCCCGCTAATGAGGGAACGCGCCTCGTACGGAGGCGCGTTCCGCCCGTAATGTTATGCGTACATCGCGTGCTGACCGGCGCATGCGACGCGACCATTTCGTTCAAAATCGGCCAAATGCGAGTCCGACACGTGCACCGAATGTTCCATATTAGACAGAAATCTTACAAAAAAAAAATTAAAAAGTGATTTGTTTTATATCATTCAGGTTCGAGTCCCTAGTCCTAGTCCGACAAATAATTGTTTTTATTGTCCCCATTTTACTTCAGAGTTTGCAGTATAATCACATCGAGTTTGACACTTTTATGTGCTGTTGTTATAATTATCTGCGAAACTACTCAAACTAATATGCGTAAAATTTTGAACAGAATACAAAATAGTTATTCACTTATTAAGATTACAAGAAAATATATGAGAAGTCTACGGCTTTAAAATAGATTGAGACTCACCATGTAATTATCTGAATATTGTATTTACAAACTTTCATTTGCAGTTGCTTTAGTTACCAGAAACAAATTTGGGCCAATTGAAATGGTTGGTAACATGTTCGTCGCACGAAACCGTCTTGCACGTAAACCCAACTCGTACTTGTCCGGTTTTTCTAAGAATGAGTAATAGCATGTAAAATAATAAATTATCCCATGAACCTTTCATTTTCCAGCGATTAATTATTACATATTAATAAAGGAATTTATACACTTTGAGTTTTATCTCTCTTTTTTTTTTATTTGCATAGCAGTTAGTATAATTTTATTTCGGTTGGAAACAAAATCCGGACGAGATTTAAGTCTTTACTTTCTTTGCATTATTCAAGAATAGATTGCAAAAGTTCAACATATCGTTTAAAAGGATGTCTTAATTTACATTTTTGTAATGTGATGTAATAATAACATTGAATTTAAATTAAGTCGATCAACATTAGGCGTTATTATTATTTTGCAATGTAATTGTGACACAGAATATGAATCGAGATCATCGTTCAAACAATGCCCGGTCCTCCTATTACTACTAGATCGATATACTCACGATACAAATGTACTATTACTATCTGCGTAAAATGATATATTAACTCCAGAGAAATGATGGACCAAAGGCGGCATAATTGCGTAGGTAATAAAAAAAAAGGTAATTAATTAAAAGCTTATGTATCCACGAGAACGCAAACTGGATGAGGGAGCGCGGGCGGCGGTAAATCCAGTTTTATGACTTCCCGCCTTATGCGCGACCACAGCCGGGAAGGAATAAAGTCACGGGCCGACATTGAAACGGCTCTGGGGAACGATTTCTGGAATACTAACAAATATTTCGTATGTGCAAATTATCGTATGCTTAGTTGAGAGTGGTCTCTTATAATTAATTCTATTGTTTGTTCATTTTTTAATAACTCGAATTCAAAATTAAATGCCGCTTTTTCGTTCATTGTCGTTACACTGTTGGATAAAGTGTCGACGTATTTTACGACGGTTTAACGTGACGCTGTCAACAATGTAATAAACAGAAACAAAAAACTAATAAATCTATATCATGTAGTGAGCTAAGCACTACTTGACATTATTAACATTCAAGCAAGTAGCAGGTAAATTTTGTATATCATATAATGTATGTATACGAGAGCCACTCTAAAATGATTGAGATGCAGGAATACTACAAAAGCAAGACACACCAGATTTACATATATTCAAAGTGGTCTCCTTCAGAGCGAATGCATTTCTATAGAAGGATGTTCCACAAACGGAAAGCATCACACCAGTCGTCTACAGAAATAGTCACGATATTCAGGAACAGCGGGAGGCGATCTCTTCTTCTGATGTATAACGGCGCCCACATATTTTTATTTGCATTCAAACACCAACTAAAAGTTGTCCATTGCGAGATCCGGTAAGTAAGGCGGATATGCTCTAAGATAACAATGTTAGTTTCTTTCAAATACTTGACATTGAGCGCAGCGGTATGAGAGGACGCGTTTTCGTGGTGCAGCATTAAGTCTCAATTCTAAGACTTTGAAGAAATGGCAAGCAGTATTGTGTGTACCAGGTCGACGTGACAGCTTTCTGTCCTTTTATTTTAATAGCTTTGACCAAACACGTACTTCTGAAATACAGTGCATACATAACTTTTTTAACTATGCTATAAGATATTACGACATAGTCGAAGAGCTGGATATTGACTACAAAACAGTTTTTAGTCATTTGAAAAAAGCTGGATGTACAAAAAAGCTTCATACTTGTGTCCCACACGAGTTTACTGAAAGAAATCTAATGAAACGTGTACTCATTTGCGATTTTCAATTGAAACTTAAAGAAACCGAGCCGTTTTCGAAAAGATTTATCACCAGTGATGAAAAATAGGTTACTTACGGACAAGAACGTATGAAAAAGATCATAGTCGAAAGGCAAGCAAGCTCTACAGACTATAGCGAAGCCCGCATTAATCCACAATAATTTGATGCTATGTGTATGATGGAATTGGAAGGGTGTTATCCATTTTGAGCTTTTACCGCCGGGCAAAACCACCAATTCGGATCACTACAGGCCACAGTTGATGAGACTCAAGCGAGAAGTAGAAAAACAAAGGCCGGAATTGATCAACAGAATGGGTGTGGTTTTTCTCCATGATAACGCTAGATCACATACATCTTTATTCACTCCGCAAATATTAAGAATGTTTGGTTGGGAAGTGTTAATGCATCCACCATATAGCGCTGATATTGCCACCTTCAGATTTTCATATGTTTCGATCTCTTCAGGATTCTTTAGGTAGTGTTAGGTTAACATCAAGTGAAGGACTGTCAAAACTGCTTGTCGCAGTTTTTTGATCAGAAGTTTTAAAATTTCTACAGCAAAAGCAAATTTCTAAAGCAAAAGAATTATATAACCAAATGGTAACAAATTTAAGTGTCTCTTTTACAAAAACTCGATTAAATTTGTGTTTATCTTTGTTTTATAACGCCTTCTCATAGAATTTTGAGATGATTACATTGTTGCTATGCTATTGGATGTAATGCCGAGGCACCAGTCGGTTTAGGGTAACGTTCTTAACAACCGATAGCTCTAAGTGACATAAATTAGACAGAGCGAAAAGCAGGCCGCAGGTAAATACACACACGCACGCGCACGCACACACATGCATACACGCACGCGTACGCACAAACACACACACACACAGTAAGTATAGAATGTTTCTTATTGTATATAGTGTATGTATAGTATGTATCTAAATATTGATGGTTGGAAATAAATACGAGCGATTTTTCCCATGGGAAGTCGATCATATACTCACCATAAAATCAAAAACGCTGAGCAAAGCGTGATTTGTAGTAATACCTAGGTGATTTGTAGTAATACTCATTACAATTGGCAATTTGAATTGACAATATTTCCTTTATACATGATATCATGACATAATTTTTGTTGTATAACGATATTAAAATAAAATTAATTCCAGTGCTCCAGTAAAAAATTTCGTACAAAAATGCAACTTTAATCTCACTATGAAATCTGTTTTACTGGGTAAATGCAATGGACAATTTAGATAATATTATTAATTAGGAAATTCAGATTAATTCAAAGACAAATCATTGCAGTGATTTTAAATTGTGAATCTGAGATTGGGGAACTGATCTCAGTATGAATTTGTTTTGTCAAATCCTAAGGTACGTATGTGTGTAAGGTACATAACGTGAAGCGCATGAGTTGTGCTCTACTCTCAAATTGTCAAGGTCAAGCAATTTTCTGAATTTAAACAGCCACCATTATATTAATATTACACTTATAGGATAATATAAGTATACGTATATCAAGAAAAACATTATTATTATCACATTTGATATTTCTAAAAAACATTTACTCTTTTTGTGCCAAAAAAAAGTATGATTGAAAAAAATACCACGGACGTTAGGATGTCACTGTTTATGATTTTGTATGTAGTCACAATAACTGCCAAAAAAACTTACGTATTGGGGCCTTTTTTATTAATTTTAGCCTAATCCGTGTGATTTGTTTGTAAAAATTGTATTTGTTAATTATCCATTATGACACGCATGTAATTTTTCTAGCGTGAAAGTCCGTAGATTATACTACAAGTTGTTCATTGATTTTTTGGTTTCTATTTTCTTATCTGTTCTCGAGGACAATCTTTTTTTTTTCTCTATAAATCAGCAATAGAATTATTTTTTTACTAAAAATTAAATGTTCATTAAGAGCCATTTTCTTTTGCAGTTTCAATATATTCTGATTCACTAATTAAATATTAGTTGTTTAAGAGAAACAAAGCAGTCATTGTATGGCTTATGTGTTTGTCACCTACGTTTAATATTATATGTATCTTTAAAAAATATATACAACACGCTATTGGCATAGATAATACAGTAAATCCATTTTTAATAAAAAATGATTTTCAGTTTAATTGCAACGTACTAGGTATCGATGAAATTGAATATTTTAGTACATAAAATATATGTGCGAAAATATTGCTCTCTATAAATCCATAGTTTGCACCACTTTAGCTTAGTTAAAAGCACAGTATAGTTAGTTATATTGGTAAAGTACCAAGTCGAATATCACTGTTATCTAATCACGACACACTTAATTTTAAAGAGGTATAGCAAACATTCACACATTTACTACCACCAAAATACAATATACTAGCTGTCCCGCCCACTTCGCTAGGTAATTTTTATATATAAATAAAATGGCGAAGGATTTACGGAATTCTAAAAATGAGTAGCCTAGAACCATCTACAAATCATTGCGCATCGAATGGTCCCAGTCCCATGTCTATACGTTTAGTAGTTTTTACGTGATTGGCGAACGAAGACAACCTATTTTCATTATATATGTATAGATATCTGTATAAATAAAAATCAATTGTCACATGTGTGGAAGAGCATCACTCGAGAACAGTTCGACCGATTTGGCCGATACCGTTTCTGTCGTGTCCCTAATTGCCAGGACAAGTTTTGTGTGAAAGAAAATAAACCTTCGCATCTGTCGGTCTGTCTGTCTGTTTGTCCGGGGTATCTTCGGAACGTCTAAATCGGTCACTTTACGACTTTCACTGGAAGGTAGAGGAGCTCACTGGACCAATCTAAGGGTACTCTTTATCACTATACTTTTAGGGTTCCTGTATAAAAAAATAATCGTGTGCGTGTAACCTTTACGCGCGGTTGAAGTAAAACTTCTTTGTCTTTTATGATAAATATCACTAAGATCAATCATAAAAGAAATATGTACTTTTATAATTTGTTTTCTTTGATAACGCAATTTTGACCTTTCCGTACTTGTGAGAGCCCTTGGACCTATTTAAATATTTATATAAATTGTACTTACATACGTACATGGAATTACATATAAAATTCAATGATAGTTAGTTATTCCATTTAACGACGAAGCGCTTACTCTTACAACTTAAAAATCTGTGCCGCTATTTGATGCATTACCAGTGTTTTGTCTATCTAATACTACCTATAGTAAGAAATTTGGAAAAAATATTTTATTAATAATAATATAATACTGATTTTTATAATGAAATTATAAATTTTATTGATCAGCTTTTTACTTTTGATATGATGAAATTATAATTTTTTTTTGATAAAATTTATAATTTTGGTACTTAAAAAGTTACATTTTTTAGGGCGCGGGTCATTAGTTTGCTGATATTTGCGTTTACTTACCGATGAAGAGGTAAAATTTTCCTCTGAGTTAGTCATATTAATTTTTAAAAACACTTGTTTTATAATATATCAAAAGTATTTTTTTATTACACCTATCTTTTTAAAAGATTTTCACAGATTAATTCTCAATTAAAATAAGCACTGTAATCACAAAGATTAAGTCGCAACAAAATGTAAAGTTATAAATATTTTGGGTCAGTTCCACGTTATGGATGTAAATAATGTCTAATTATACAGCAGTTGTATATTGTGTAGTATATATGCGCACGCACGCACGCACGCACGCACGCACGCACGCACGCACGCACGCACGCACGCACGCACACACACGTTGGTAATAAAGAGAATGTCACTTCCGTTTGAAAAAGATCTAAGTTACTCTCAAGTCGCGGCTACAGAAGTTTTACTTTAAATGATACCCGGATTGAAATAGAAAATAAAAATAATTCTACGTCCATGCTGGTGCAGCCGCGGGCATTAACTATACGGACAAGTCACCTACAAGGAAGTGCAGAACGACGTCTGCGTCTGCCGGGCCAGCTAGTATGTATATAAAATACGTGGTGATCTCGTTTCTGTATGGCAGATTCAATAGCTGAGCCACTGAATCGGTTTAAATGAAAAATTGTTTATGGAGTAGCTTGATATTTCTTGAGGTGATATTTGAGAATCGTGGAAAAATACTTATATTTTTCGAACAACGAACATATTGTAGCTGACGAGGTTTGTAGACGCGAGCATGACTGGTATTGAAACAGGGAGTAGACGAAAAGAATTTATTTTACAACCAGCCGACTGAAACGGCGAACGGAGAGCTAGTATAATAACTGGTTAAAATAGACTGGCCGTGCGGATCGGTCGAGACATTCCACTATATCCTTTCTATTTTCAGCTCTCAATATAAGTCCTGCATCGGTGGGTAGTTCACGAGCCATCTATTTCTTACAGCGCGTCGTTTTATTGGAATATCGTGGGCATATATTTGCCTCTTTTAGTACATATATGACACAGTTTTAAGTTCAATAATAAGAATCAGCTTATATCATCATCGACCGTTGGAAATCATATTACTTTGCTACGCAATCCGAGTGTAATGCACGTCATTCAGTAATTTATCCCAAAAGAAAAGTATAGACGCAGTTGGGATTAGACTTTTACAGCACCTCCCGTATCTACATTTTCCTATTCATTGCATAACTCTTCAATTGCAGCCAAAATCTCAAAAAAATTTCCTGCTAATATTTTTGCTGTAACATAATGAGCACTCTAATGTGCTGTTGAAAACTTTTTAAAAGATTCAATGGTTAGTGTACATGAAAAAAAACATACACAAAAATAACTTCTACGGTTTTGGAAAATGTTATTCTAGACACGTTTTGTACAGATGAATGTTGGCCTCATAAATTGATTGAACTATCAACACATAAAAAAACTGAGGCGTCAGATCCGACGCGCGACTGGAGTTCCTTCCTTAAGAATGAATATATTCCACACGACTTCACTTTTTGTTAACACTCGATTTCGCACGCCATCTAATTTTCATACCGCGAGCTATATTATGAAAATCTATTCTTAAGAAATAAACTCTAGAAAGAAGATTGCTTTTTGCCTTTCCAGCATGGAAAGATCGCTTTTGGTATTTGTAAACAAACAGTAAAACTATGTTTTTTTTTCCTTAGAGAAAAAAAAAAGTTCTTCAATTTAAAGCAATGTGATTTATGATATGAAAATTCTAATTTCGTTTAACACTTTTATTCAACATTTTTTTCCAATATTAACAATTGAAAACTATCTATATAAATTAAAATGAAAAGCTGTTCGTTGGACGAAATAAATACACTTCAGAACGACTGGACCGCTTTGGCTAATTTATTTTTTCAATGACTGGAATAGTCTAATAATACGGTTATTGGAAAAAAAAAATTAAAAATTGCTCGGAAAATTTAAAAATTCGGGAAAAATTTAACATGTTTTTTCTAAGGAATTTTCGTATGAATTCATTACCGTAACTTACGATTCAAACGTATTTCTTTTTGTTCGGAATTAAAAGCGAGACCGCGATCGAGATTGATAATTGATATCAAATCGATATAAAGGATGAAGAATTTCTAATATATAAAAATGAATGCTTGAATGTTTGTCCATATACGTGTCTTCTACATTATTGATCCGATTACCGTGAAACTTTTTGGTGATATGTTATAAGCACACCTGGGAAAGTTTCTGAAAAAAAAAAACTAGCATTTGTTCCCGGTTTCATCTGCATATTTATACTGCTAATTTGAACTACTGAACCCCTTCTAAAAATCCTTTCAACAATAGATAGCAATACTACTAAGTAAATCAGGTTGCCAACATTCACTTCTGCCTTTATCCATGAATTTATTTATACTCATAAAACGATTTTAATAATACTTTGACTATTAAAAAGCAACACTATCCTCGATTAATATACCTCATATTTTATTTTAAGACTAGCGTTTTCCTCTAACTTTGTTCAAATCGGAACTGTGGTTGGTAGCAAAATCGGAATCTAAAGCGGGACGGAGAGCAGAATTGAGAACGGAACCAGGTTGGGAATCGAATGAGGGCCGGGACCGAAACTGAAATTAGGCTAGTTGACAAAATTTTAAAAACTAGTTATTTATACACCTAGACACTTATTTTATCCAAAAAAATTTATATTTTAAGGAAAAACTAATATTTACAATTAGTATTTTGCATTTAAAAAAATCAATTTAATTTTCCGTCAAAACGCTCAAGACTGTCATGGCATCTTGAATGACGTCACGGCTCATAAACAAAACTGTTTGTTTACTAAGATTGGAAGTGTTTTAAAATAAAATGGATTTGCCGTCTTATAACTATTACAAGTGCTGTGTAGTGCCTCAGTGTGAAAGTACAAGCATAAAACGCCCAAAAATTATTTATATATGTTCCAAGAAATCAACAAATACGGAAAAAGTGGCTAACACTTGCAAGGAGGAATGATAGTAAAAGGTCTACAAACAATACATACAAAATCAATAATCGGTAATAAAACATAAATATTTATATCTAAACTTATAATAAATATATTATACTTACATTGAAGTTTTAACATTGCGGAATTCCGATGAACAAAAGTCTCTATTTGATGCGAAAAATGTACCAAGCATAACGGCGTCAACTCTGGGCAAGTTATTGCTATTTGCTTTGCTAAATCCTGATTCCATGATGATATCTGTTTGTCTTTCACTATATGACTAAGAATAACTGTATTTACGTGTTAAAAAAGGGATAAAAACGAGAAATTATAATGAAAATGGCAGGAGGCTATCTTTGTTGTTTGAATGAAAACGTCAACGACAGCAGATGTTTATAGAGCCGTGACGTCACACTTTCTGATTGGTGTTTACTGTCACGTGACTTAATGCCTATTTTTTTAAGATTTATTTTCTAAAAATATAAATAATCTTTAATTTTTATGATAATTAGATTTTTTTTTCCTAATCTAAATGTCTTGATCTATAATTAGAAACTATAATCCATCCGATTTGTTCTTAGTGGAAACAAGCCGAATCGGCTTGTTTCCATTTTAAAATAAAAAATTCGATGTATACTTGTTTCACTTCCATATTTAAATATTAAAAATATTCGTCAAACTTCAAAATTTGATCAATACGTGAATAAGACGTAGATTTTTTGAGTCTAATCATCGATATGTGATGGAAACCAAAAAAGTGGACTGTAATCAATAGTTTTCAGGATTTCTTACAAATTTCCTTAGCGAAGAGTATGTCAAATAAATATTTACTTTTGTAAGCATCGGTGTCAAATTGTCAACATCTATGTATTTAAATAGGTTGTTTAATTTCTTTAACTTGTACGCCACACCACAACTTAAAAGGTTTCATTTACTTACATTACTTGTAGTGCCAATATAGCGCCGGTGACTCATCTATTAGATTTTAGTAATTTCATTATATATTTTTGACTAGCTATCTTGAATTGTGAGCTTGAAACGAATAAGCAAAATAATTAAAATTGGTCAACACGCTTCGTTTTAAAATACCCATATAAAAAGACGGGCATAATAGGTACGGTTTTTCAGTTAACGCAGTCAAATAAAATGAATTTTAAGGATTTAACCTTCCAAAAACATATATGCGATACAACGCAATTTGTTTACACGATATAGCAATAATGATGCAATCGCTGAATGACTTAGGCGCCATACTTGGAGACCTCAGTAGAGTTTCTCAAGAAGTGGGTCTAAAAATTAACATCGACAAGGCGTAAAATTACGTTTAATGCCAGGCTAATAATAGTTGAAAACTCTTCCAATGGAAGTGTCGATGAATACGTCTACTAGGGACAAACCGTCCGAATAGGTAAGTTCAACGTTGATAAAGAGGTTATACGAAGATTTAGCTCGGCTAGGCAGCGTTTGGCAAATTATGAAGCATCTTCAAATTCAATAATACATCAGTGCCTAAAGATGAACGTCATTGAAGTGCGTGTTGCCAGTAACGACATACGGATGCCAGACGTGGTCCCTTACTGTCGGTCTCATAAACAAATTCAGTCTCTCAACGTGAGATGGAAAGGGCTATACGAAAATTCAATACGAGAAGATCCACAAAAGAACCAAAATGACCGAAATACCAATAGATTTCGGAATCGGAATCACAGAATCAATAGATTTTGGTTGAAAAGATAATGGATAGGCATTGCCTATATGCCTATAACCGCCGGAAAAATAAGTTTCTTGAGTGGCGAACACGAATAGGCCACTGTTTGTTAGAGGGCTCAAGACCGTATGTCGTAGAAATATAAGGGAGGTTATATGTCCAGCAGTTGACATTTATTGACTGAAAGGAATAAAACGTTAAAGCGATTGTCTGACACACCCGTTAAGAGCTTCTAAAGCTAATGCGATTCTGCAGCACAATGCACGTTATACTACCGGCAGTATCATGCGAAAACGAAACAAAAAATATTGTAGTTCAACAATAGTACGAAGTTTATTTAATAATCACAATAATATATTCATTTTTTTTTTAACAGATTAAATACAAATAAAAAAAAAATGAGCTCGTATTTTTTTTTGCGAAAAGAAATATTTATTCAGCTTAAGGTGACGCACTAATAAACTATTAATGAGAGTTAAAGTAGCGCTCTGTACATCGCGGTACTGCATATCAAAACAAAGACGTTTGCTTATATTTTAAAGCTCTATACAGCTTTTTTTTATTTCAAATAAATACTAGGATTAATTTCGAAAAATACAACTATCACTTTGCTTTTATGGATAAATCTACATAGAAAATTTGGAGGCTTAAATCGGTCCTGTTCGCATGAGAAATGCAAATCACTGTTTTAAAAAAGGTATCTTTGATATTTTTTTACCCTATTCTCTATTATAAAAGTTTATAAGTCGAGTCACCAAAGATCACTTTTGTGTTCTCTTTATTTTGATTTTTTAAGAAAAACCGATATTCCTACCACCAAGATTTCCAATTTGTCACCTTCAACGTCCGCACCAAAGGCACGGAGCCAGTTGTTCAATTTGACTCGAGTTACGAATCGATTATGTAGACACTTCAGCCGCGGTCAATATTCGTATCGAAGGCAACGATCTGCCCATTCGGTCACCACCGCCAATAGAACTAGAGAACATGGCGTACGCCTCTGACCTATTTTGAGGTCATGTAATGAACGTTCTCTAAACGGATATTTATAATCATCACAATCCTTCGAAATATTAATACGGTCAATAAGAAGCGGCGGTAAACAACACTACGTCGACATCCAATTGATAAATTATTTGTACAAAGCTTTGACTCACCGACATATACAGGAGTTGTGCTTCGAACTCTCATTTGAAATAATTAACTGTTAAAGTTAAAAGCTAAACACGTCAAAATACGTTATTTTAAGCACATAATAACGTAACTACGCTCGCGCGATGGGTGTCATTTTGTGCCGCGTTTAGAGACAGTTTGCATGAGAACACGGGACCACTGTAAACCCATTAGCTATGGTGTGTACAGACCAAAGGCCGAACTGAATATTTTAATATGTAGATACAAAGGCGGACTTTCGAATTCGCATAGTTTTCGACTTGTTTATTTACTCTGCCCGTTGTGTACAGTCGTTCCGTTGCGTGTAGTACGGTTGACGGCTTTGATTCGTTTTTGAAGGCTTCGAGATAATTTTGGACGGTACGGCCGTCTGTATTTCATTTTCGAAAAGCTTAACTAATGGAAATTCTTTAGGAAACTATGCAAAATGAGTGTATTCACGCAACGGATTAATGCAGAAAATCTTGTATAATGTTTTTTAATAATTAATTCGTAACGAATTTAATACGTTTTACGAATATCCTTTGCAGGAGCGTTTGATGAAATATTTTTTTAATACTAAATTCGGTGGGCTCCAACGCTAAGTATTTAACGCTAGTTTTGAAGTTAAAAATTAACTAATCAATTAGCACGTGGTCATAATGAGAACGCGATACCTCCTAATTCGAAGGCAATTGACTTTTTGGCCATGATTTATTTGAGAGTACAAATACACAGTAATCATTGTGTTTAACCAGTATAAAAAGTGTTTCTGTATTAACAAAAAAATGCTTAAACACCAACTCCGAAGAAAATTATATTTAGTATGTGCATAATCCACGCTTCAAAATAGGATCATACAATTATTAATTAATTAATTGACGAATTTGTTACAACCAATTCGACGATCGGCGACAACTGTCATTGTCAAAGTTAATAACAAAAAATACAAAATCGGCAACAAATTGAGATGTCATTCACGCATCCTACTTGCGTTCACGTATTCATAGCTTTAGACTTAGAACTAACCAACAATTATAAACCTAAAAGACATAGAAATCTATAGAGCACTAGCTATATATAGGTTCTAAATCATCCGGCGCCCCATTGTCCTTTGTAATCGACAAAGGGGATAGGATATCTAACGTATCGCGCCTTCTCTTTGTTCGCTGAACACCGACGATGTAGTGCGCTGAATAGTTTGTAGGAATACTGGTACAAAATGGAAAACGATAGAATCTTCGTTTGCAATATCGTTGCTAACAAATACGTATTTTAAAATTGGTTTTTATGAAAAATGCGTTAGTTATATTAAAATGATTGTTTCGATTTAATATATGCGACGAATTGTGTATATGTATAATAATACAGTAGAACCAGGGGTGCTTTGCATACATTACACGCGTTTATAAAAAGAAAGGTAAAAAAATAACAATTTTAAAATTTTTGTTTGTCACTTTATCTGTTTGTTCGCGCACATCTCTAAAATTACTGAACGGATTTTAATGCGGTTTTCACGGGTATATGGAGTATAACTTGGGAGCAGAATGTACGCTTTATTTAAATTGGATACCAGAAAAAAAACTATTGTCATTTCAAAATGTAGTTTGAGAAGTTATAAGGCAAATACTAATCGCTAGCATCGAAGGCCTACAGATGTCACAATAATAACGAACAACATTAAAAATAAAAACATAAAAACCCACACTTTGTTTTCTGATCACGAGGTGCTCGATTTATTGAAAAACGGGTAGAAATTGAGAACGGGACCGAGGTCGAAACCGAGTGTGGAACTGGAATTAGAATCAAGTACGTAACAGGAATCGAAATCAGTAGCAGGACCAGAATTGAAGGCAGGAACTAAGTAAGGATTGACAACAAAACCATTCATCAATATAAAAGATGTAAGACAAAATTCACGCGGTTGAAGTCGCGAGTGGAATATTAATTGATAACAAAATGCTCTAAAATTAAAATAGTATCTATTAGAATTTATCTTTTTTTAATATTTTAGAGCAAATTTCGAAAATTTGTTTTCATCAGATCGCCCACTCTCCCCTCCATCAGATTATATTCCTTTCTAAAAAGCCGACAAAGCACTAGGGACTGCTTCGCTGGACGTAAATTTAAATTTAGCAATCTTTTTTTCTTCTAATGTGCCCCCGGTTTCGCTCCCGTGAACATAGATTACAATTAATTCCTTCGTCTTTTATATCGGCCGATTTTGCAATCAATTTTGAACGCGATCACGGTCCTGTTCTCAATGTCAAATCTGATTCCACTATCAGGTCCAGTCTCGGTTCCGATATTTCTATGAAGGTCTTATTTGTTTGGTTCTTCTTGGCCATGGATGTTATTAGTAACAGATTATCATTTTTACTGGTATTTGTACATTTTTTACATAAAAGATAATCTTATAATATAATATAATCTTATATTAATCTCATATCCTATTTGAGAACATAACCTATCTTTATGCAAAATTTGATTACAATCCTTCCAGCCATAGGGTATGACAAATATCCATACAAAAATACTTTTATATTTTTGTATTTATAAATAGCCTATAACCATCAACAAACAATTCTGTAATGAATAATGTCCCAATTATAATCTGTCCAGCCATCAGCATATCATCTATGGAAACATAATTTTACATTTTATATTATAAATGGCCTATAACCATTTATAAAGGATTCCGCATCGAATGGTCAGTTCCAATTACAATCCGTGCAGCCGTCGGCGTATGACAAACATACATACAAATATGTTTTTACGTTTTTTATATTATAAACAACCTATAACAATCTACAAACGATTCCGCGTCGAAAGGTCAAATCCCAATTACAATCCTTCCAGCTGTTAGCATATTATAACAAACAACCATACAAATATATTTTTAAGTTATCTATATTATAAAGAGCCAATAATAATCTACAAACAATTCCGCATTGAATGGTCGCAGTCACATACTGATATGATCAGTAGTTTTTAGCTGATTGAACATGAAAAAAATCTTTTCATTATATATATATATATATTAATTTTCAACATATACATATAGTATACATAAAGATAAGCACATAAATAATATTCTTAGAATTATAAGTTAGAGTTCTGTACATCCATATTACTACATGATTTGATACTGGCCCTAGTATCAAACAAATTAGGTAGTCAATGTAACTCTAGACTAGGATGGATGACAGGAGTAAGATTTAAACAATGACATGGAATTTTATTGACTATTAGTAGTGAAGTCATTCATGACAGCTTCATGGCATTTTATTAACTATTGGAAGAAATGCGCACCGTCTTGGGAACTGCATACACCTTAAATTAATTATATAACTTGGTTCTCAATGGGCCAGAGATGCAAATTACAGGGCAGTTTTATACCATTGTCATAAACATCCAGAAATAAAAACATGCTCTTATAATCTTTGTGCTGGAGCAATTTCAAAGATTTTTGATAGTTTTTTGCCCAGTCAAGCATGTACAAAAAGGTTGCTAACACATTCATGAAGCTAGTCTCAACAACCTGGCCCAATTGAGTAAAAGGATTCTGAAATAGCTGAGGATTTAGTGCTCTTTATGTGCTACTTAGTTGCACTAGTTAAAATTTTGTTGCTCATTTAGAAACCAAAATATTGCTGACAAAGCAACTTTTTTTGAAAGTTAGCCTTGTAATTCATATAATTTTTGTAACTATAAATTTTGTAACATATTACTATAAAAATATGTAAAAGAAGTCAGAAAATTAGTTACTCAATTCAAAGTATGTCTAAGTGTAGAATATTTGCAAAAAGTGCCACTGAGAGGAAGTGTTGAACGCAAGTGTTCATCGAAATAACTACGTTGGTTATGTAACTTTATTGTTTTTAAAATTTCATCACTTCCTTTCAGCAGCACTTTTTTGCAAATATTCTGCACTTAGGTATACTTTGAATTGAGCAACTAATTTTCTATTTTTACAGTCAAAAATTATATGACAAGGCTAACTTCTATAAAAGTTGTTTTTTTTTTAAAAGAAACAAAAGAGACAGAATGCATCCAAAAAAGTTAGCCTTGTCAGCAATACTTTGGTTTCTAAATGAGCAACTAAATTCTAACTAGAGCAATTAAGTAGCACATAAAGAGTACTAAATCCTCAGCTGTTTTTTACTCAATTGGGCCGGGTTGTTGAGGCCAGCTAGATGAACGTGTTGCAAACAACTGGAAAGTTGTGAATTATTGGTCTGAAAGTTATTCTAAAATAAAAACATAATAGTATATTATTCACCTAAGGAGGTAAGTATGACTTTCCAACCCATAGTATTCCAACATATAGCTATAACATCTTAACATATGTATACTCCACTTCCGTGGTGAGTACCTAATCTTCTTTTACCCCAAGATGTAAAGTTCTTGATATCAATGAGAAAAGGGCTACATTTTTTCCAAGGTCAAACTTTGATGCAAAGTTTACTCTAGTCCCTGGTATCATTCTTGCTCCCATAATCGAGCAGCCGTGTATGTTTTACCAGGGACGGAACATTCTCTTTATATCTTTCTTCCTCAGCTCACACCGTTCTCCCAGTGTGAGCTGAGAGATAATCTAGCAGTTTCTTCCCTGAAATTAGGGACAGAAAGCATCAATTGTGTAAAGAGTATTTTTTGGAGGTTTTCATGAAAAGTAATTGTCTCTGCTACGTTTTTAAAGTTTAATGTTGAACCAATTTGATGAAATTTTAACAGTTACTTTCAAAAAGGCCTACAGTCCTTTCCTAGAAGATAGCGATAATAGGCTACTTTTTGTTTGTCACTATATCTTTTTATAATCCAATAACGATTAAATTAGTTTCAAATAATTTTGGTATATTGAGAGAATATACTATTTGTCTACATTTCTTTCTGTTTGTCTTTGTTATAAGTTTTCTATACCTCTTTATTTACAACTAATTTTGAAAAAAAATAATATTTGAACTAAAAATAATTATCAATACCATTACTGTTTGCCTATCTCTTTTTATATCTTTTTATAATTTGAGAATCATTCACCCAAATTCATTGAAATTGAATAAAGCTTGTTAAGCGTTTTAATATTCAAATATTATGCCAATAAATGTGTTCAACTTACTAAAAATAAAATTTTAATAAAATGGATATATCTTCTGTAATTGATAATTAGGTATAGAAGATATATCTATGCCTTACATATCAAATGTTTTTGGGAAAATATGGTCCTTTACATTTTTACAACAGTTCAATAAACAAATAAAGTTCAAGATTTTTAGCCCCTCATGAAAGCATTTAAAAAGTTATTTTAAAAAATTGCCACAACTGGATTCATACTATGTATACATAATTTATGTTTTATATAATATTTTTTATGATTTAATTATTAATGATTAATGACAATATTACTTATATTGTCATTAATTAATTTTTGTATACTTCATATTTTTATATATTATACTAATTTTTGCAATTTTAGTTTACTGGATCAGTAGGTACCACCTATTTCACTGTAAAAAACACAAGATACATTTATTTTTGCACCAAACTGAATTACTTTGTTAGAGAATATGTGCTATAAAATAGAAAGCAATAAAAACAGTCTAAAGATTTAGTGTTACATCTATTTCGTTTCTGAGTTATTTATTGTTACGGCACATAGTAAGACAGACAGATGCACTGTCATGTGTTGACTTATGGCCAGGCAGACGCTACGTATTTTTATGACTTGGACTAGCTATCTATATTTGAACACAGTACAAGCTATAGGAGTAAAATAAGAAATGTTAAATCTATAGCCACTGTAAAAAATTACGAAAAACCTCAATATTTACAAATAAATAAGAAATATGTAAATACTACATAATATAAGTACTGAAACAAAAATATTCTCGTTATGTACTTACTATTTTTATTGGTATCAAGGGAGCTGAGATATTTTATTTATTTTTTATAGATAATTGTTAGATTGTATATCTGTTATAATTTTTCTGGTCTTCATATAAATTATGCCTCAGTTTTTTAACATTAATTATTAGTAGAGAACCAAAAACTTAGGTTTTTTTTTATGGAAAGCATTACTTCTATATCACATAAAAAATGAAGTATACGTTTTGAATGGCATTAAGTTAATGGGTATCATAAATGAACCATTAATATAAAGGTCTATTCAATTCAAGATTTTGGAGAATACAAAGTAGTTATCTAATTAAAAAAGAAATATGCAAGTAAGAGAATAAATATAATAAATAAAATAAAAATATTACAAAAAAATTTATAATGGTACACAACTACACATAAACAATGCTATCTACTAAAATTAAAAGAATATATAATAAAAAATAGAATGAGGACACTTTTATACAATTATTATATTGTTCTAATAGTTAGTTTAATAAATAAAGCAGAACCTCAAATTAACAAAGTAATCAAACCAATATAAACCTAAAGTTTAAAATTATTTTTTACTTAAGGTTTTGCATCCATTTTAAATTATATTAAATACGTTGCATCCTCAAATAATAAAATTATTACTATTAAAACTAATATGTGTATAATTAAATATGTATTCGCATCTATAACAATATTTGTACAATTATAGGCAGTTTAAATGAATACTTAATCAGTTTTTAACTTACCACATAAACACCATTGCTTGTTGCACGAAGAATTTGAAGAACGGTGTGAACGGTAATATTTTATCATGCACATGTCCTCAGTAAATTGTAAAATAAATACAGGCACCGATACATTGATAGTATCATCAAGGAGGATTAAGAAAAATTTAACATCATTAAATTTTAATATATAATAATATAACAAACTAAATTCGCACAATGACTACATATTAATTATATTGATAATATTATATTAACGTTTTCAGATTTAACTTTATAAGTTCACTACAAAGAAACTGCGTCAACACTCCATAAAGATTAATTATAGAAATCTTACGACACCTATATAATCCCATACTGATTTTCCATGGCCGAGATTAACAGAATGAATGAATGTTAAAATAAATTGAATCCCGAAAATCTGAAATTCAGCTGGACAAATAATCCTACAATCGTTCGAAAATGTCTACAAATGTTGCCAGATAAACAGATATAACAGATTGATATAAAAAAAATAATAATGATACCAGCATTTTTTTGGTTGGAAAATAATATGCAAGCTTTATTATTTTCAATCCAAAACTTAAAACTCGAAACGTATATCATGGATGAAAATACATATTCTTATAGAGGGAACTTATCTTCATTCGATTAAAATAAATGGTATGACCTCCAGCGTTACTTTTAAATATTCTTGTTACGTATTTCACAAAAAAAAAACACTTAATAAAAAGCTTTATTGTTCATTTAAAGTATACATCAAAAAATTATTGAAAAATTTAAATTATCTAGTTTTTAATACAGGAAAGTGACAAAGTGTGGGCTAGGTGCTTTGATATGGTTTAGCAACATTACTCGAAATCAAATTTTTAAAAAACTATGCAAACAATTATTTTATATCGCATTTATTCACCCTAACAAAGTATTCACTCTATATTTTCAGCTCGGCATGAGCTGCTACCGAAGTTAGGTCTGTTTTTTCAACACAGTTAAAAAAAAAATTTAAGGTTTATAATAATATGTTATTTTAATGACAAAGATTAAATGCCATGTGCCTGATCTGTAAAATTTATGTGTTTATTATATTTTTTGGCCGATTAATTGCTTATGATGTACAAATTGTAAAATATAAAGTCAAGTTATGCAGTCAAGAATTTGGAATATGACTATGAACCTGAATTTGGGGTAGCTCATATTTAGGTGGTTTGGCTATTGTTTCGAAAGTGATCTTTTCTTTTCTCAGAATGTCTAATCTAGTATTTTGTATGAAAAAGTTCTGGAAAAACAATATATCAGGAAGACATATAATAAGGGTAGAAAAGCTGAAATGACTTCTGTTATAACTTCGTCTCCCTGTAAAAAATGATTTTAATGAAAAAAAAAACAAGAAGAAAATTGATAAAAGAAAATAAAACTGAAGACAAGGAACTTAAGGAAAAAAAACTAAGTTTAACGACAATATAGTGATTGATAGTAAAGGTGAAGAAGAAATCTACTTTGATTCAGTTTTTTTCTTTTATATTTTTATTGGGATTCGATTCCACGAGAATCCACACAAAGTGGATTCTTGTGTAAAAAATCGTACCCGTTAAATTAATTAGAGGGCTTGTTTTTTTGAGTTTGACTTTACTTTTTTTTGCATTGTATTTAGCACCATTCTACAAAGCATTATGAGCAATGTTTATAATCCGATTTTTTTTTCCACTCATTATCAGCAATTATTTTTATCACTGTACTCTCCTTAGTCCACGAAAAATTTTATACCATTTTACAGATAATTTAATTATTCTGTGAGTTTCAAAAATGTTTAACATAACAGAATGAATAAAAACATCAAAATAACTTAAAAAACTTTCTCGTCAATCAAGACATACGTTGTGTGAAAGTTGAAAACACGATAACTTGAGAAAAATCTATTAAATTGGCATTGTTTTATATAAATTTGACTCGTCACAATAATTATGGAGTTCATAAATGGCTATCTAACTTCGTGTCGTTTCATTATTACAAATAAAACATTCTGTATAGTGTTTCATCCATGGAGTAATATGAACATTTTCATCTTTCGACGGTCGGGTCAGACGTTTCTGTTTTTATTGTTCAGCAATAGGTGTCGTTGATAAACAAATAGTCTGTTTCTTATTATTCTGTAATAGATAGCGCTAATAAACGAAAAACCTAATTCCAAGGCATAATGGACACAAGGACAGACATTTGAAAGTGCTTTTTTTTGGTTTTAACTCTACGACGAAGTTTTGTGGCCGCTGATATATATCATACATATATATATATAAAACGTAATAATATAAAATAATATAAAACGTAATTAAATTATGATGAAAAATTGTCTTTAATTTGTATGTAAAATTCGATCGTACATATAGTAATTAAGTATGAAACTAAAGGTTTTCATTTAGAGATTTCAAATTGATATGCGATTATACGCAAATTTATATTTATATAAAGAATTCTAAACCGACCGAAACAGGTGTTAATCTGAGGGCACAAGGGCAGGACTATATGGTAGATGCATTAACACTTCTCAGCTAAACACTTTTAATATTTGCTGAGTGGCTAAAGATGTGTGGTCTGGCGTTATCATGGAGAAAAACCACACCCTTTCTGTTGATTAATTCCGGACGCTTTTTCTCTAATTCTCGCTTGAGTCTCATCAGCTGTTGGCAGTAGAAATCTGAATTGATAGTTTTGTCCAGCAGTAAAAGCTGATAATAAATAATGCCCCTCCAATCCCACCATACATGTAACATCAATTTATTGCGAGTTAATCTGGGTTTCCATAGTCAGTGGAGCTTGCTTGCCTTATAACCATGATCTTTTTCGCACGTTCTTGTTATAGGTAATCCATTTTCCATCATTACCAGTGATCAATCTTTTCAAAAACGTTTCGGTTTCCTTACGTTTCAGTAGAGAATATTTAATGAGTACACGATTTATGAGAACTATTGTGGAACCCAAATATCGAGCTTTTTTTATATATCCAGATTTTTTCAAATGGGTTAAAACTGTTTTGTGGTCAATCCTTAGCTCTTCAGCTATGTAGTAAGAAATAATATGTCGATCTTGCTGTACTTTTTCAGCAGCAATGGCATTGAATTTGTCTGTAACAGATTGACCAGAGTGAGGTCTGTTCGAAGATCACTTTAAATCATTTTTGTGTTACTCTTACTGACACTGCATTAGGCTCATACACGTCACAATTTTTTTTTTGCGACTTGGGCAAAATTTTTATACTGTAGTAATAAAACTTCAAAATTTCTACATTAGATTCACTCATTTTTGTGGGCAGATAAACAATAGAAATATACACCATTTTTGTAGTTCCAAGCCAAAATGAAAAACGCTTATAGTTTCTTCATGTCCCTACGTCACAGAGTTTTTCCTCAAAAAATACAAGAAGTATATTGATGAAGTTCGTAGTGTATGTGTCTTGTATAAGCAGCTACTTAGTTTCGTAATTAAATAACAAAAATAAATATTTCTAAGGGGGTGGGGATACTCCATATATGTAACAAAGCTGAAAAATTTTTTTTCAGCCAACATCAATGTGTGGCACATATTTCGGCAGTTCTTTTAAAAACACTAAGGTAAACACACCTTAAAGTGTTTTTAAAAGATTTTTTAAGCAATTTTCTAATTGAATATTTTTTGAAATAATCGCTTCAAAAGTAGCAGAAATTGTGTTCCCTCTTTATATTCTACAAAATTACAAAGATAACACTTATTAAATACTTTGAACAAAAATTATTTTGAACATGATCGGATATACTATTTTTGAGTTATTGCCAAAAATCTGCACTTCTCAACAAGAGGAACTATAAACACGCTATTTTGTTGGTGCACTTAGTACACACTAGTTAAGAGTAATAATTGGCACACCTACTTGTTTCTCTAGTTATAGATGACTAAAGCACTTATATCTATTATGTATGAGAAATGGAAAAAAAGTGTAACAAGGTAGTTTTTTCATCTGTAGTGCATTTTTATGGTGTAAAGGCTTCGAAACCCTAAAGTGAGTATGGTCGGACATGCTCTTAGCCATTTTTTACTTTTTCTTTTTTTAAAATGCCATCTACTTAATGTTATTAGAACTAGCCAGATATAAATAGCATAACCTAAGTGATTTTACTACAACTTTTTGCTTATAAAATATGAAAACACTTTTTCCCCGACCTAATATGTCGCATAGGCACAGTCACATGGTTCCGGAAATGAAAAACCTAGAGCGATTGGTCGGAAGATGTATATATATGGTTTCTCGAATTGCCTGCAGATGACGCGATATATCATCGCACCTGCAGTGTGAAACGAGGGCAATACGAAATGAGCCACAAGGCCCACATGTCCGACTTCGTGAAACTACAGATTCAATTAAAAATCAAGTTATTTTTTTTTCTTATCAATTTTTGTCAAACGTCTATGTTTTGGATCTTGCGAAGCTTTTCTGATTCTTTTTAGATGGATGTCAATAGTGCAAAACAGTTCAGGCTTCTAAACGCATTTCGCATGTATATTTATCAATCATTAGTCAGTTTCTCCTTTTATAAATGTAAATTTAAAATGTCGTTCGTGGTTTTGTTCATAAATCACTCCACATAATAAAGGTTAAAGAATAGGAGCTAAAATTTGGTGTACGTTATGTAATTCTACTCAATGGTCCCTACAAATTTGTTTCGTTAGAATTTCTACTACTCAGTATAGGGATTTGGTGGGAACAGTTTTATTTATTACCAAGGAAAGTATGTGTCCACACTTGAAGTATTAAACACAGAATCAATATTTTCTAAAGTAACTATGCACATAAAAAAATACAATCTCTGACTTTTATTCTTTTAATGTCAATATACAAATAACATAATAAATGGTATATTTTTCATTTATAGGTTAGACATTCGATTATGAATAGTTCATCGATTATGTTATGGATATTGTGCTAGGTGGGCGCGCTTGCGAAAAGCCCGGGTAAGTTCGCGCCTCCGGGAGCGTCAACGGCGTTCGAGGCTTTCTCTTTGCTAGCTTTGTGCATTGTGGGCAAATTCAGAATGAATACTTCTTTCTTGAAAAGTTGACCCACATTGCGACCGATCAACTGTAACAAAAATTCCATGTATCTTTACATCTATTTTAGTAACTACAGTTTGACTATCATATTATTAGTATAAAAATTAAACAATACGTATAAAGATTACTCGAAAATGAAAAACTGTAGAAATGAAAAAAGTTTATTTTTTTGTAATCAACTACTGCAAAATTAATGTGCTTACAATTTTATTATTTTCTTGTATGCATACATATTATGCATATATTAGTAAAAGAATTTTAATCTTAATATGATTACTTGTAATAATTATAGCACATATTGAATTAAGTGCTATAATTGTTACAACTTTAACATTGCAAGTTAACTCTTATTTATAAACAAATATGGAGGTAATTGTTTAGTACTATTTCGCAAGGAAAAATAAGAAGTGATAAGTGTTATCAGGCTATTTTATAAATTTTGACAAACAGGCAGGCAGTCCTCGAGATTGTTTCTAAATATGTCAAACAATTATTTGACATTATTTCTCAAATGACTGGAATGCCTGGGCATGAGATTCATATACCTCCCGTCTCGCACCTGCGCCCGCGACATAGGGCGTAGAAGATTCCGAGATGAAACAAGGTACAGTCACATAAGGAACCAATAGAATCAAAAAGAAATATTAGTTCCTGTTGCTAATGCTAAACGAGAGTAAGGATTGTACAATATCAAGAAAAATTAAGCAAACCAATCTAGAATTGATGTTTCTTTAAAGAAAAGGTTATGATGTTTCATATATTTTTCAAAATAACAAATTAATAAATAAATACCAAAAACAAGTAACAATTTCATCAATATTATTTTAATAAACTATTTTCAAAGATGAAGCAATTTTATATTATAAATGCAGTTTTATTTATATGTATTTATAATATATGAAAATAAATTTACATTGGATGTTTCGAGAATCTAACATGCCATAAGTATGAGGACTGCCTGTACTGACTAACCTTTGTATTATAACAACCATTATTTCCTAAACAGCATATTTTCTTAAATTCCTTATTGAATCAAAGCTAAGTACACCTGTTTTTCATTTCAGATTTTGCAATACAGTTAAAGTAGCTCAGAATTTGATGATAATTTACCTCATTTCAACTAAACACATGTACAATAGGGTTCACTTTTCTCATTTCTTAAAAATAAAATACAATTATTTTTAAAAGGCTCTCAAAGACGATAAAATTTTAAATGTTAATTTAGACGCGAAATTTAAATTAAAGAAAATTTAATTCAAATTTCAGTAGTCTTCTGTGATGATATTAATAAAAAAACCGAAAAGGATAGGGAACAGACATAATACAATTTAATTACTATTGAATGGAATGGAATTTTGATTTTCATACTTGAGTTTATTTAATCAACATATATAATATTTTCAATATCATGCATGTAACTTTACCATGACAAAATACTTAGAAACTAGAGTCAACTAGTGCATATAATAAGTGTATAGAATTTACCCTAGCTGTGATCTTCTTAAACAAGTCTCGTTTGCTTTTGTCGATTTTTGCAGGACGCGCGGGTGCAGCAGTCAGCTTCTCGTCGAGCCGGTGCAAATCGTGGGCATCGACGTCGGGGATGGCGCGCAGCACGCCCACCACGGACGGGAACCGCGGACGTAACGTCTCATATACCTGAAATACCACAACATGCTTACATATAACTATATCTATATATAACTTTAAATAAATAGCGGAAAGTGAGTAAACAGACATTTAGCAGAGTTGACACTGAGGCCCATATTATCATTAGATAAAATTACATTGACATTATAGATTTTATTTTCATACATCGAGCTTCTATATAACTATTTCCAATTCTATTTTTAAATGCAACTGATTGTAAAAGTCCACCCTGTCTGATGACAATTATAAATTATTTCATACATTTTAAAACTATTTTTTCAGAATGAATGAGTACATACGGAGCTAGGTATTCTGTTAAAATTGATTAATTATTCCCATATGTTTAACATAAAGGATGATTTAGTAATATTCGATTAACAATCTGCATTGTAAAGAACTGCATCATAAGCTAAAAGAGCTACAAAATTCCCCTATAAAAAATATCCGAGAATAAAATTCATTAAATAAAAAGCCGCCCTGTGAGCTGGTCTTTGCCTCCATCCGTTTTCATCGTTCTTTACAATTTATTTTTTAAATGGATTTATTTTGTGGGAAGGAACTTTCGAGAGTCAATAAATTTTATTTTTTTATGTTTGACATGACATGTTTACTTGTTTGATCCGGATAATTCGAAAACTCTCTGGAAGGCCAATCGGTGAGTATAAACAGTGAAGAAGAGCGCGCAGAAGTGGATTTTTAATTTTGTGATCGGAACGTTCACAAGTCAAGTGCGATCAACAACAAGCGATCAAATGGTTTCCTAACGATTTATTGTAATTTTGTATTAATGAACATACGATTTCTGCTATTCTATATGTTTCCTTTCATCTAATCTCAATCTTCAAACCCCTAATAGGTCATTTCGTAACAATACTATGAATCAATCAACTATGTGACCTCAGAATTCACAACAAAAAGTCATTACAATATATTTTGTTAAGCTTTATTTAACATTTGACAAACCAATAAATTTAATGTTTGTGTATCATGTTAAATGGCGAATTTATGATGTATTGTTGGACATGGATCAAATTGAGTAAAAAAGAAATACATAAAACTTAAGGACAAATATTTACACTACATACCCACATTACTATTAAAATTATATAATACATGAAAAAATATTTAAAAAATGTAAAAGCATATGCAACTATTATAGATCAAAATTGACTGTAACAATACCTGTACGGCAAGAGCAAGTAAAGCTGCCTGGTTCGCATCGTGTTGGCCGTGCGTACGCAGAGCCTGAAGCACTGCCGCAAGCGCACCATTTGCTTCGTTGGCGGTGACTCTGTTCGCTTCGAGTGCAGCACGCAGCGCCGGCACGACGAGTGGGCACGCGCGTAACGACGACATGGAATCGCTCCATGTCAAGGCGTATAGCACCTAGGTAATAATATTTTTTTGATTTATTTGTATCATATTATTACGTAAAGATAACGAAAATTATAGCATTTTTGTATTACGTTGTTTGTAGTCAAATACTGTCTACTAACTGTATTTGACTACAAACATACTGACCATATAATGTTGCAAACTTCCCAAACTAATGGCGTCAATTTTAAACAATATAACTGTACAGAAAAATGTACATCATTTAAGGCACATCTGCTTGAGGCATAAATTTGGTTTGTATGAATGACTAATAAAATAAAAATACATATAATTACATTGGCAAAAAATACTTGAAGCTAGATTGTTTTAGTTTAGTTAAATTGTATTCCAAATGAAACTATCACATGCATTAAAAGCTTTTAGTAAGATCTTGGGACAATATTAATAATACTCCCACTATATTTAATCGAGATCGAAAGTGTAAAACATCTGAGGGATCTTTGGAAGATAATAAAAATAGATTAAGTTACGAATACAGTTACAAAAAGCGCGCCATCGCCGCAGCACGGCATGGCAGAAATATGTGGTATCCATGGCAACATTCCCGCCCCCGCATGGAAGAATTTGCTCGCTATGCTCTAAATTCTTCACAACCAAAAAGCTGTGAAACTCATACAAAATTTCATAGCTTCGATTCTAGAATTGAAAAAGATCAGACTTTAAGCGTATATTCAAGCCAAGGTCAAAAAGTTCTATGCCACACATCCAAGAATAATGTTGACACTGTAGAACGGGTGGACATCGACGACCCGGCGATGTCATTGTCATAAATGAGGTACTGGGACTGAGGCACAGTAGAAATGTTCCAGTGGTCGATCCAGTTATTGAATGGTGATGAGCCCCTGGATTGATCGAAATATTATAGAGATCTCAGTGAAACAATTTTTATCAAAATATTAAAATTTGTTATTGCAAACAAAGGCGTTTATTAATTGTTTTCACTACTTTTTTATAAGTTTAACAGATACTTTACCTTACATAAAATTTAATAGGGGTCAACCAATTCTTACTGGTTTTTGAGAGGTCAAAAAGTGCTAAAAACTGTAATCCAAAATTGATAAACCAAAAGAATATAAAAATTTATGGATGGACCTTACACAAACAAAAAAGTACTCAGTGATCTTAGTGATATCGCTTTTTTTTTTTATCTCATTATTCTATCGAAGGTGAAATAACTAGTGCAAGATAAAAGAAACAGTTTACCACATCTGCTGCAAGTGCTTTGATTGCAGGAAGTAGCTTTAAAATTGAATTCATACTGTAGAAATGCACAGAAGCATGAAAACAGTTCACATAACAAATACTCTCCTTTAATATGCCAGCAATACAGTCTGAATAGGATTGTCCAAGATCCCATTACTGATCCATCCATTATTATCTGATTTAGGTTTCATAGTCAATCTGTTTCGATTCACGCTATTTAGGTGGCTAAATCACTTCAACATACCATTTTTAATTCTAATGTATTGAAAAAATATGTCTTTTCTGGCGACTGATATGTCTGATTGAAGATGCATAAACAGACAGATTTCTAAGACGAAACTACATATGTTGTTACTTAAATAAATATTGTATCGGAGAGACTATTAAGCAAAAAGTTTAAAGTGCTTGCAAGAAACCAGATGAGTAAAGCCAGATGACAAAGCTGAAGATCTATAAAGGCAAAATCGTCGTAAATTGATGGCTCACGTGCATTGAGTCTACATCGTGTGCCAATATTAATTTCTTTAAATTTATAAAGTCTGCGATCACGTGCTTTAGCCTGAAATGGACCTCAACTGCGCGCCCGCAGTTGAATGAGACCAGGAAACTTTTCCCGTGGTATGTCTTTTCTTCTTTCCTATTCTGTTTCCGCTATTTTGTTTTAGCGCTTCGCTATCGCTTGAAAAACAGATAAATGCGATCCAGGCCCTGCTAGCCACTCAAATAAGTATCTAAACCTGACGACGACGTGGCGGTAACAAAGTGATACCTGTTTACTTTAAGAAACTATTTTATTTACATCACATTATGATTGGTAAGAGTGGAATTATAGTAAAAAACTGGCTAAGAGCATGTCGGACCATGCTCACTGTATGGTTTCGAAGCTGAAGAAATGTATTATAGATGAAAATCTACATTGTGACACTTTTTTCCATGTTTCCCGCACATAAACACTTTAGTCGTCTATAACTAGAGAAAAAAGTACATATATCAACTATTACTCTTAAACTAGTGTAAACTAAGGTGCACCAGCAAGAGCATATATTTATATCATTTACATCCTTTTGATAGGAAGCGGTTTATCGAAAATAACTGAGCAACAATATATCCCATCATTTCCAAAATAGTTTTAGTTAAAAGTATTTTTTTGTCCTCTCTGTCTGTTAAAAACCCTTTTTATCAAAAACACATGGAAGTGTGAAACTGATATTAAGATCAAATACTTAGGTCTTCAGACCGTTAGAGCTTATATTTTTGAATCTTGCTAGTAAATCAAAAGTTATAGGGTCATTCCTATGGACTTAAAACCATGAAACTTGGGAAGAAGTAATATCTTACAGCACAAGTAAAGGCAAAAAGCTGAAATTCATAAACTTGTGGTTAGATTACAATAAAAATAGCTTTTACTTATTACAAATTTAAACTTTTAAGTGAAATATGGACCGTGATGTAAACCAAAGTATGGGAGAATATTATATTTTAGGAATTTTGAGCCATAATCTTGCAAGTATTGGTATTAAACAAGACAAAAATTATCAAGATATTTGATGGATGACATGTCTATATAAATAATTAAATTTCATTCAGATCCCTCAGAGTGAGAATCCAATCTGCACTTGTCTGACTTTTTTTCATCATTCTCTGGGGAATTAAAAAATTACCTCAGTTAATTATTTCACATAAAAATTCCAGTCTCAAGTTTGCATTAAAACATATTTTTTCTTATATGTGTGGTCAGCAAATGTTTTGCTTAAGAGATGTAGTTACACATCGGGACCTTGAATAAGTTCTCTCTGTTTTTTTACAAAATAAAAGCTTTATTTACATTATAAGGAACAAAAACATTTTATTCAAAGTATTGTACATCACTAGCGACCACTTTTTCCCATCTTTCTGGCAGTATATGCATTCCGGGTTGGAAAAACGACATGTCTTTAAAGCTATCCAAGAATCAATCCATTTTTTAGCTTCTTCATAAGAATGAGCTTTCATTCTTATGAAGCTAGCGCTTGCTAGGCCATGTGCCATCGAACAGAACAGGTGAAAATCAGAAGGGGCTATGTCAGGTGAATACGGCAGTATAGTAATATAGTAAATAAATCAAATTACACATAACAATAGAGATTGAATTACACAATTTAATGTTTGTTATCGGTTTAATAACATTACATTACTAAGAACTCTCAATTGTCAAAGCAATGACATTTAACATGAACATATAAGCATTTGATAACATCATAAAAAATTGTGACACTATAGGTATTCAAATGTTAACTGTTACTGCTTTTAAACTCAAGAGGAAATGAATACAGACATTGTTGTTTGTAAACGTGACACCCATAAAAGAAAAAAATTAAATTTTTATAGATATGCCGTTCATTCTATTATATGAATTTGGTTATGATAGATACCGTATGGAGGGCGGCAGGTCCAGCGGCGGGATGCGCCAGCACAAGTACGCCCAGTTCTGAGACCTGCTCAGGTGCACGTTGTGGTGCTGACGGTGGCGAATCTTCTTCCATGTCTCCGCCACTTGGTTCATTTGTCAACGCCCCTCCCACAAGTGCTATCTGAATATACAATGCCTTTATTACTCTACTCTGAATTTGTAAAATAGTTTCTAGTTACTTTATTTTGCTGATACCATCAATACATGAAAAATACATAAACTTGTTAGAGCACTTCGATTTCTGTTTCTAAATGAAAACATATACAAATAGTTATTAATTCCTATAACATTGTAAAGTTTTAAAAGAATACATTATTAAGTTTATCTATATTTTAAGTATATGTATAAATACAATAATAAATGAGATCTATTTCATTGCAAAAATCAATGTGTAATTTTAAGAAAATCAGTAACTTTTTCTATAAGTACTTTACAAACGTCATCTGTTATAATCTTTATCATCTTTCAACAAGATGGATGTCACATTGGACATTAATGGTCAGGGAACATTTCAACAACTGGATTCCAGATAACTGGATAAGAAAAGATGGGCCCATCCCTTGGCCCGCGCGATCGCCCGACTTGACCCCAGTAGATTTTTTTGTGTGCGAACGGGAAAAGAGCTTGTATGCACTACCGAAATATCTACAAGGGAAGAATTACTTCACAGGATTGAAACAGCTTTCACAACTATGAAACAGGAAATGCAGCTAAGATCACGACGACGAAGTGAGAAATCGTCATAAATATATACATATGCAATGGCGGAAGCCATTTTGAAAATCAAAATTAAATTTTCATTAAAAAATATTTTTTTTTAATTTTTAAAAAACGATATTACGGACTTTAAATTGTTCAGGCACCCTAATTTCAAAAACTTTCAAGATATCTAGGTAAATGATGCCTCAAAATAAAATAACAATAACTCAGCATGTTTTTAAAATTGTCTGAACAACTGTAGCTATTTTATTTTATTTTTTTTAATGTGAATAAATATCAAATTTTTGCTAGTCAATTTTTTTCTCAAGTTTAAATAGTCTGAAAATTATTTTTTTATGTAAAACGGTAGTTTAAAATGATTTGATATTATTAAATACACATTAAGCTAATAAAGCACATTAAAAAAATAGACATTTCCACTTAAACTTTGTGTTATTAGCACTTCATTGGGAAATTTTGGGATTTTGGTATTAAAACCGTAAAAGTTCCCTTAAAAAAAATTTGGTTAGGATAAATATAGGTCAAAATGTTCTAGATGGTCTATACTAACACCCCCTTAAGGTTTTGGACTCAGCTTCCAAACACATTGTATAATTGAAACTATCTCTAAAAAAGCAACTGTAACAGATGGATTGTCAATTATTTACAAAAATTATTATATAATAAGAATTAGAGATTACTGAACTTTGTAAGTCTTCTACACAAATATACCTTTAGAACATCCAAATATTCTCTAGTGAGCTGTCTGAGTAACATGTCCTCGAGGACCTCGCGCGCATCGCTGCCGCCCTCTTCCTCCAATCGACCCGCCTCATAGAGGGACGCTATATACTCCCACCGTGCATTCAGGTGTACCAGCACTATTCAACAATGAAATATAATGATTGACAGCCATCATAAATTTGCGATATTCATTAGAAAACGAAATTCGTTCTGATAAGACAATTAAATTCTAAGGACGTATTTTTTATCAGAGTATAACATTTATTAGTATTTTTTAAAAGTAGCGCACCTCAAATGCATTGAAATAGCAACTTGAATTACTATCAAGTTTCACTTCCGTATTACGTACATGAAGTCACGCATATCGCCATTAATTTGAAATGCATTCGAAACTCATCACTGTAATTATCCTGCAATGATTTAGGATATTTAGGATCATCAGGTTGACAGCCACAAATTTACAAAACTTGATATAACTCTCAATATAAGGGTGCATTCTCAATGTTCTTCCTTTATGTTTCCATCTTTGTGAAAGATTTATACATATAATAAATATCCTACTAATTTAAACTCGAAATATTAAACATGCCTGCTTTCATAGAAAACTGGAATTATTATGAGATAATTTCATCACACATAATTGCAGCATGTAGGGATTACACTTTGAAAGTAGTTTCGAATTGGTTTTTAAAGCAGATTCCATTGCATTTGTGTTTCATTACCTATTTGAGTCCACAATCTACTTGAGATTAAAAATGTAAATTAAATACCAACATTATTAAACAAAATACAATATATTATAATACATAAAACATATTATATAAATGATTGAGCATATTAAAATTATTGTGATATGTAGATACATGCTTTGTGTTATTAAGTGAATATATGTAATGAAATATCCATTATTACAAATTTAAATGGTACATGATTGTACCACAAAATAAGTAATTCTTATCATATTTGATAAGAATTCCTTATTTTATGGCAAAAATTATTTTTGTATGTTTGACTTAACATAAATTTTGGGAACAGCTGGTTCTTCATTAAATAATTTACATTCTCTTATGTTAATTTCAGTGTTGCTATCTATTACAAGTAACACAAATTTACTTACTGAAGGGCGCGAAATGTTGGAATACAGCAACTGCCACGTCCAGGAGGTGAGCGGGTGGACAATGGTGAAGCAGGGGTTTAAGCGCCGACCGCACTAGCGGCCTTAACCAGTGATCCGGTAGTCGTTCCAACCCGTGCAACAGGGAGTTCGCTAGTGCGTTAGCTAAACCCGGCACTGCATACAGTTCGCGACCCAGCGTAGTTGCTGCTGCACCCACTAAGTGACATACCTGTGTAGTTAATAATATTTACATTTTATTGTTATTACTCCTGTTGTATTATGTATTAATTTATTACATAATTATTGGTAAAAAATGAGCATTATCGTCGGTAATTAACTAACTAAATTTATTATCAACGAACATTATCGTGGAGGGTGTGTATGAAGTTCTGCATACGATCTTGAGGTGTGTTAGCGGCCGCATCGTGGTCTCTCAATCCCAACAAATTGTGCTGCTCGGAGGCTGGAAGTGAAAGTGCGCGTGCGTGCGCCGTGTGGCGCAGCGACGTCGCGCCTTCATCGTGCAGCTCGTGTAGCGCACGTGCTAACGAGAGCACGTGTGTCAGCAGAGGCAACACGTGCGTCGTACAAGGATTGCGCCATATCGGATTGCCGGACGGAGTCATTCCTGCGCTGAACCCGCCACGTGATGCCCTGAATATAACAAAAATAATATATAAAAACAGCACATCCAAAGCCATTTTTTATATTAACAAATATTAAAAAATGCATTGTATAATATCTAATGCTTTTGAGATAATTACTGGTAATTGTTTAGGTTAATTTAAATCCCAAAATTTTACTTACTAAACACTACTTTTATAATGTGATTAACAAACAAACATTTAAATAATGGACTATCATTGGGGACACCTGGTAGACATGAAACATCGAAGTTTATATGCATTTCTGTATAGACATATTTTTAAAAGATAATAATAAACTTATCTTTATTTTTATTCCCTTGATTGCATATCATGCGGTGCATAGTAGAGAAATTTTTGTGATTTTTTTTGTTGGTTATTTAAGATTTTTTTTCTTTTTAAAAGACTGAACAGCATTTAGTTGTGAAACTTTTATATTCTCCTTATCACTTTTACTATTGCTGTCATTAATATATAATATTAATATATACAATGTATATTAATTAAATATTATATATTAATATTATAATTTAAGACAAATTCACATAAACAAATCGATATACACAAATAAAGCTGTATACATTAGCATAAAAAACCATGCTAATACACTAACACACAAACTAATGGATGTTTACTATAGTAGAAGGGGAAGCATTCGATGTAAATGTTCATAACAAAACCTGAACCTGCTTGCCCAACATGTCATTAGTAATTTTTAGTCCCGCCCAAACGCATCATTAGATGTTTCCCATCAAAATCATTACTCCCGAATAAGCTGTACAATATGCACTGAAAATTCAAATGTGTTCAATAATGTAGGTCATAGGAAATAAAGATAATGAATATGAAAATCTATAGCTTGCCAAAATCATAATGAAAATGAAAAAAAAAACTCACTTATCAGGATCGTCAGGAACTTGGGTTCTTTTCACGACGCCAAGAACTAATGTGAGTGCATGCAGCAGCGTCCGTCTTGCTTGACCCCGCTCATCCTCAGCATCAGTGGGAGGCGAGTCCAGCCCAATGAGACTAGCAAGCCCTCTTGCTGATGACAAATGTGGTCCCAGCGCAGCCCACCGTTCGCCACAGTCACCCAATACCTGTATGTGCATTATTGGGAATGTGATGATAAATTTTGCCTAAGGCTCCATACACGAGGAAAGAATATCTATATTTTCAAATTTAAAACATTCACCTTAATCCTATTTCAGGATTTGGTCACAATCCTGGTACTTGAGCAGAATTCTAAACTCAAATTCAAACGTAAGCAGGCAATAAACTAAATCTTTTTCCTTTTAAAAATAATGCACTCATATTCTACTCTAATTCTTTTTTTTTTTTAATATTCTCAATATTAATAAAAATATTGAAGTTCAAGTGAAATATCATTTTTCCTTGACTAGTAATTTCCTCCCCAAACCCATACTTTGATGGCATTCTTAATTTTTCTAATTTTCGTAAACGAAATTGCCCATTATAAAAGCAATAATACATAACTAGAATTAAAATCACTCCATGACACTAGAAATCATGATTATCTTGACAAATTTTCAATAATTGGAGATCTAACTCAATAATAATTTATTTTAAATTGGGTTACAACTCAATTCCTTCATATTACATTATATACTAACATTAAGAAGGACTTTTGCAGAATGAAATAAAACAAGCATACCACTGAAAGGATCATTTTAAAAAGAAAGTTTTAAACTCTTATTGGTTTTCTAAAAGTGATTTATGTAGACATTTTCCCTTATAACTTGGAGTAATACTCACTCTGAAAAGGTTTAAAACTTAGAGGCTGTTTTTAAAGGAGTTTAGAACCTCTTCTTGTAAAAAAAACTTATGAGATGAGAAAAACAATATCCAACTGCTAATGTGTTAACAAACATAAAATTTATTACATTAATAAATTTCATAGGAATTGTAACTTCTCAGCCTTTTAATAGCCAGAAAATAATGAAAATAGGACAGTGCTAAGATGAAAGATAAAAAATTTAAAAAATACTGATATAACCTGCGCAACTAGCGCACTCTGTCTCTCGTAGTTGGCGAAATGATTAGCGACGAGCAGCAACGCCTCTTGCAGAGTGACGCTTTCCACCGCACTGAGAACTGGTCGCGCTAGCACCGCACGCGCCGCCCCGTGCAGTCGCCCGAACACAGGTAGCAACAGCAAAGGGTACTAGTGAAAAATAACATCCAATATTTTTAGTGATATTGACAGTTATTTGAAGACTACAAAATTCAATAACAAAAAACCACAAATTACATGTTAATAAATTGTTAAGAATGACAAGGATTTAATTAACAATTAAATCAATATTTACAATTTGACATTATTAAATGATCTTAATAATATAATTTGAATAGTACACATTGAAAAATTATTTACTACACTTACTATTTGTCTGAAGTTGTACAAAAATAAAAAAAAATTACAAAGTTATATATTATTTTAATATAATAAGGTGGTATAAGAGAGCTGATGTGATTTATAGCCCATAAGTGGAAATTGAATCAAATAGGTACTAATAAATGTAGAGTTTAGGGATTTTGTTAGATCAATATTGACAATTTCAATTAATTACATGTACTATCAAGGCCCTGATAACAAAGACAAAAAAAAAGATAGTACTAGAATTACTACTATTAATACCTTTGAATTTGGATTATACTAGTGGCATTGGTGAACCTCTTTCATTATAGATGGTGCTGAAAATCTGATGATAAAGTCAGTAGCGGAAGATGTAATTATTTCGATGGAATTCAAATTATAAACTCAAAACGATTAAACAACTTTTGCAATAAGTCCAAAGGGGGTAATGTGTTGACATTTTTTATCTACAGATAAGATGTTGCTAAAATGTTACTAAGCAGCAAGTTTTGTTTATGTGTTATTGTTTGGATACTATAAAAAATAAAAATTCAATATTTTATCATATATATATTATTTCTCTAAGCTATTTTTTTGTGGAAACGCCATAACTTCTTTATTTCTGCATCAAAATTAATGATTTTTACGTCATTTTAAAGCTCATGCTCCTGGCTTCTGACCAAAAATAATCACTTTGTTTAAATTAATGTTTTACTTAACAAAAAAAAAAATTAAACATTATTAAATGTTTAATTATTAAACATTGAAAAGCGCCATCTGTGATTACACTTTTTAACTAACTATAACTACTTCCTACCAATTTTATTGTCATTACGATGAACTAATAACCACTATATTCAATGTTCCAGAAATCAATGAACAAAATGTTTCACAATTTTATTCGACGGCAATTTTATGTCCAAAAAATGATGAGTGTATAACAATTAATGAATATATAATTTCGAATTTGTTACCCGGAGAAGAAAAAATATATCTCAGTTCCGATTCTATCCAGGCTGATGAAACAGACAACAGTCAACTATATCCAATGAAATTTTTGAATTCTCTAAATCCGTCCGGTTTACCTCTTCACAAATTAATTTTGAAAAAGAATACTATTATTATGTTAATTAGAAATCTTAACGCTAATCAAGGATTAATTAATGGTACACGATTAGTGGTGACTGACTTAGGCGACTACGTAATCATGGCTAAATTGATTCATTCCAATAAAACTGTACTTATACCCCGTATTAATCTCACGCCTTCGGATTCTACTGTACCTTTCCAAATGATAACAAAACAATTCCCAATAAAAGTAGTCTTCGCTATGACCATTAATAAATCTCAGGGGCAAACACTTCAAAGGGCAGGATTGTATTTACCAGAACCAGTTTTTTCGCATGGGCAATTGTACGTGGCCTTTTCACGAGTTCGTAAATTTAGTGATATTTATGTTTGTGTTAAAGATACATACGCTCAAAAAGTTACTCATGATTACATTATTACCGCTAATGTTGTGTACAAAGAAATTTTGTAAAATAATAAAAAAAAATAAAATAAAAATAAGATATTTTATTTATTATCACCTACTTTTTCGGCGGTCATTATTATTATTATGAAGTGCGAAATTTTCGCACGGGTCAGCTAGTAATAAAGTTATAAATATTATGGAACAATTTCATGCGTCTATTTAATCAAAACAAACTAATCATCTTAATTAGTTATGGGTCCAGCTCCAAAATAATCTAAGTAAATTAATGATCAAAAAAATTTGCTTGTTACAAAGTTTACCTATGCTACCTGCTGATAATTTTAATAACTGAAGGTTTCCTGTAAAATGATTATTAGATGAAAAATAAGTAGCTACTATTATAGAACAAGAGATTGAAAAAACTACAACCGATAAACAGGTTAGGAAAACTTTCACAGATAATGATGCTAAAGCTAAATCAATAATCGTTCAATGCCAAAAATGAAGGTTTGGATTTAGTAAAAGATGCAACTACTGTTAAAAAAATTATGAAGTGCTTGCAAGCAGTATTTGAACAAAAAAAAAGAGTATTTATAAAATTACATTTAAAAGGAAAATTATTATCGTTTAAATGTCCTAACAATGAAAAACTAGAAAATCATTTTTTCAAAATTTGATTCTATCAACAGAGACGTGGTGAATATCTAAATTAGATGAATTAGATAAAATGTGTAATCTATTATTTACAATTCCTGAAAAATATAATAAAGTAATTACAGCTATAGAAAGATTAAATAGTGCAATTACTATTGAATTTGTTAAATTAAGATTATTAGATGATGAATTGAAAATAAAGCTCATGATAATAATGAAGGACTGACATCATCTAAAACACTTCAATATATTTGTTATATATTTTGTAAATAAAATGTAAAAGTTTTGTAAATATTTTTGGAAAAGTTTAAAATATTTCTTTTTTTTTATAATACTGCATTTTTTAATTAATATTAATTGGTTATAATTAAACTTATAAATTGAGGCTTGTTGACTCTCTAACCATGGAAGAAATAATATTGATGCAGTATCAACAAATACCAAACACTGGGCAAAATATACTTATCAGTAGCACTCAATATGTGAAAATTCTTGCAACTTAGGTAGGTATCTACTCTGCATTCATTTATCTCATTTTGCAATTGGTTTAATACCAAAGATTCTAAAAATTTAATAAACTTGGTAATAAGGTCATAATCAGTTAGTGAAACAACTTTGATGAAACTGACAGTAGAAATGGTAAAAATAATAGTGAATTACTAATTTACCAATGTTAAAATTGTCACCTTAGAGCCTAGTTTCACGAGTAGGCCGGCGGCGTGCCGACGCACATTCTTGACGGCGCGCGAGCGTGGTGCACTCGGCTCGTCGCCCTCGTACACCAGTGCCGCGAATATGCGATCTAGTACCCGCGGCAGCAGCTCTGCACCCGCGCTCCCTACACCTGGACCTACATAATTTTAAATCAAAGTAATTTGGATTAGAAACTTGTCAAGTTCACCAATAATTATGATAAGTGTACAGATAGGTTCAAACTAATTGACAGCTAAGATGTCACAAGCCGCGTTACAATAGCAAATTTCAGGTGTCAGCGTGGCGTTACAGCCTGGTAGGCCTCGAAAAACCCGCCCGCCAATTGTCTGCAACCCGCATTTTCCCGCCTCGCAGTGGGACAGTGTGGGCGAGACATGGTGAGCTCTGCAGACCCGCGTTCGCATCTCACTTCACAGCCGTTAATTTATTTGAATCAAACTATACCACATTTATATCATAGGCCGAATATTTTAAGATAAGGTCATTTCAGATATATATGGAATACTCACCAGCCATTTGACATGAAGCACAGCTAAGAAACACAAATAGCGCCGAGATGAAGGAAAGCAGAAGAGAGAGCATGAGCGGCGACGCTGGTGTACACACCACGCAGCGCTGCAGTAGCTGCAGACCTTCATAGACGTCAGGGCGCGGCTCCGCATGCAACAGCCGAGACAACACTACGTCTAGAACCTAAGCAGGATAATGTTTTTACTAATACTGAAATTCACTTTTGTGTGAGAAATTGAAGGCCAAAAAGTTATAATAATCTTAATCTATTAAACACAATAATACTCAATTATAAAATTGTAATAAATTAAAGAAAATCATAGATGAAAAAATAACAATCAAATGTTATATTCACTTATATTATATAAGCATAAATTGTTAAATCCTAATTAAGATAGCATTGGCATTCAATTTTAATTATTATTTGAAAGTAATTTTCTATCTGGATTTAACATACACTTTCTTATGGGGAATATGAGATATTATAATATGGGTCCTAAAATATGTATACTATGTATTGCATAGCACCTGTGAAAGTGCTTCCCACTCCACGTAAAGCGGGTGATGCATGTCAAGAGAGGGCGGACAAGCTGGCGCCTTGTCCAATGCAGCACGTGTCCACTGCTCCACATATGACCACGTAACCAAGGGCGCAGCCGACATACAGTGCCTGTCCAAAAATGATAATTTTCATAATACTGTTGAAGACATATTAAAACAAAACTAAATTATTATTCACTCTTACATAACTGCAATACAAAAATTTGTATAAATGTGAATTGGATGGATATGCTTTTATTATAGAAAAAATATTCTGAGTTTTTTTTATTTACATGTATAAGGAAAATCAATGGAATAATTTTTTCTGTAGGGTTATTTAGGGTTTCGAAGCCATTATTACAAAGACATGCACTATGGATAAAAAGAGTATGTTAATACACTTCCTCCATGTTTCCCGCAGAAAATAGTTATAGTCACTTCAGTCGCTCATAACTAGAAAAAACAAATAGGTATGTCGACTATTATTATTCAACTAGAGAAAACTAAAGTGCTTCAGCAAAAGAATATATTTTCATGGCACTTACGTCCTTTTGTTGAAAAGCACAGTTTTTCGGCAATAACTCAAACAGTATCTTTTGAATTTGAATTTGATCATTTTCAAAGCAATTTTCTTTGAAAGTATTTATTAAACGTTACCTTCAGTATTTTTTTCATATATTTTAGACATACAGTTTAGAAAATAAAAAGGGAGGGGCAAATTCTGCTAATTTCGGAGCGATTATTTCCGAAATCATATGATAATTAGAATAAATGCTTAAAACCTTAGTGTTTTAAAAACTTTCGAAATATGTGCCACTTGTTGGTGTACTGAAAAAAAAATTTTTTTCAGCTTCTGTTACATATATGAAATGCCCCCCTAGAAATACTTATTTTTGTTTTCTCACTACCAAACTAAGTAGTGGTTTATACAAAACATTTATATGATAAATTTCATCAATATATTAGGAGTACACATGAGATTCCGCTGATTTTTGTCAATAAAATAACATTTATTGTAAAAGAATGGTAATTTAATTTTAATCGAAGTATTGTCCATCACTAGCAACTACTTCTTTCCATTTTTCAGGCAGCGTTCAGATTCCAAGTCTAAAGAACTCCTTATCTTTTGAGACTACTCATGAATCAACCCAATTTTTGATATCTTCATATGATGTGAACCGCTGCTCTGACAGAGCATATACCATTAGCCAGAACAGATGATAGTTGGACGGCGCAATGTCTGGTGAATACAGGGGGTGGGATAGTACTTCCCAATCAAGTGTTTTCAAATAGTTCTTCACCGGAACCGCTACATGCGGACAAGCATTATTAGGTAGAATAATTTTGTCATGTCTGGAGTAGTATTGAGGGTGTTTTCCTTCAGCGCTCAGTTCAATCTCATCAATTGTGTTTGGTACAGAGTTCCAGTGATTGTTTCCCTTGGATTAAGCAACTCGTAATACACCACACCCAGCTGATCCCACCAAATACACAGCATGAGTTTTTTCCATGAATATTCGGTTTTGCTGTAGTCCCCATGATTTCCTTCTTTTTGGATTATCATAATGTATCCCCTTTTTTTCAGCAGTGATGATTCGATGTAAAAAACTTCTTTTTGTGCCTAGCAAGCAGCATTTCAGTCATGCATAATCAGCGCTCAACATCTCTCGACTTTAATTTCTATGGAACCCAATTACCTTGTTTATGAATCATTCCTAATGATTTTAAATGATGTGAGACTGCTTGCTGAATGACTTCTAAAATAAGTGCAAGTTCCGTGACAAAGCTAACTTTTTAGGGCTAATGATTGACATTGATTACCATCTGTCAACATATGTCAAAATTACAAATTGTGAAATTTTGTTAAATTGTTATTAGAAACATTTTTGTACAATGATATACTAAGTAAATAAAAATATGTATTTTTCTAAAATCCTTCAATTGTTCACTATTTTTTGAAAAGGTGTACAAAAATGTAGTCCAGAATGAAGTATTTCACCATTTATAATAACACTTATACATCATAATAAATATAACAGTATAGATATTATTAAATGTTCCAAAACTATGTTTAGTTTTGGACAGAGCTGTACAATAAAATAGCTTGTTGTACACTTTTATTTTTGCTCTAGTTGGTAGTCATACAATTTATTTTCAACATAAAAAAATATCATGGCTTAAATATATGACCAACAATTTGGTTGGTTCGCAAACACTAATAAAGCACGAAGCAAAGTTTTCTCATCTGATTTAATTTACAAGGTTTTTACTTTGAAAATTTTGATTAGTGAAATAATTTTTAGAACTGCTTTGGTAGTTCCAGAGAAAATATTTTAATACTTTATAGAATTAGTATTGATTACACAGAAGGCATCGCATTCTAGTTATAAAACTAGAAATTTTATCGATATTTTTTAAAATTAAGTCAAAGGGAATATGTGCCTTGCAGAGTATATTAAGCCAGTCAGTCACAAGCCATGTGAAGGAATTGGTGATAACAATCAATAAAAGTCCCAAATTCATACTGGGAAGAATGACAAAAAAAAATTATTGCAATTTCTTGGCCTGCTTAAAAAATTATTAATAAAGATGTAAACTGCCAGTATACATTTTTATAAGAACAAGCTTCCTGACGCGATGACTTGATAAGGTTAGATTCCTTTCATTTATTATCACGTATAATAATTTAACTTTTATTTTATTTACATCCATTATCTGAAAATCCTGTTTTTAAATTTTTTTTAGAAAATTAAGCCAGAGAACATGATATTAAAAGATGAAAACAATGATATAAGATGAATAATATTGTGTGCATTTAATTAAGTAAGATCTAAAATTTCTGTATGCTATAACTAAATGCAGACACTATCCAGTAGTATAGATAACAATTTCCACTATTGTTTAAAAACAGAAATACAATTATTTTCCATGGGTTAGCAACAGTTAAATATAAATTTCATATAAAAAAGACACTCACCTAAAACTATCTAAAATTTCCGTACGGCATCTAAGGAAGAATATGATAAATTCTTGATCACTGTCATAGTCCATACATGCATATGTCACCGCATCGTTTACGCCACTAACACGGGAAGATGGATATGAGACCTATTTGAGACAGATTAAACAATGTTTAATGATATTAGCATCATTATATTTAATGAAATAATTGAAAATTATTTAGCTTGATAAATTTATTTTTTAGCCTAAATAAAAATGTATAAAAAAATAATATATATAATCTTCATAGTATTGAAATAAATGCATACCTTGAGTACTTTAGGTGCAGTAGCTTGTAACCACCGTGGTATAATGGCAAGAACATGTGGCAATTTTGATATCTGTTCATGTTTGAAAAATGCTAACCACACTGAATTCGCTGTGTGTGCCAGTGAAAGAGAAGGATGCAAAGTCAATAATAACAATGTTTCTAAAAGTACTGGCAACCATGAATCAATATTTGTTGCACAGCTCCACAAAGAAGTTAGCTGTTGTCCTAAGCCAGCCAGTACCTATAAAATAAAAATTTTACATTACTTCTACACTGTATAAAATATATATAGTTTGTAATACTGACGTTAATGTATTACACTTCATGTTTTTCGTTATAAAATTATATTAAAAATCAGGGGTCATGAACACTCATAAAATAAGCCATTTTAAAGAATTAATAGCTTTCACTAAAGTACATAATTTCAGGAAAATTTCCTTAAAATCAGTATACTGCTTTAACAAAGAAATATCTGTGCAATTTTGAATATATATTCAATCAGAACAAAAAGTCTCATATAACCTTCTTCCAGTTTAAATTTACCTCTTCAACAAATTTTGTTAACATCAGTTTGCAAGTTTAAGCAATGAAATTATATATGCTTTCCTAAACTAACATGAAAAATAATCTATAAGCTATACCTCTTTATATATGTAACTAACTGCTAAATGTAAACAACAGATAGCATGAGTTTTACTATTAAAACAGATAGCAGGTTAAAATACATAGTAGTAATACATTTTTACAAATTACATTTGATATATGTAAAATATTTAATTGTAATTCATACACACCACTAATTACACAAAACTGATATAAATGAAAAGTGAAAAAAAAAAAAAATTCAACTCTTGTAGGCTCTTAGAACTGAATATTTTCAAACATGAAGAATATGTTTTTTGTAAATATGTAGCTAACACCTGTATGTAAATTAGTTCATGAACTCAATTCTGTCATGATCCAAAATGAGTACAAGGATGTGAGGTATGTTATATAACAGTGAATAAGATATCTCATTTTACATTTCCATCCAATGCCACTTGCAGTAACAAAATAAATGAATATTATTCTCAGTGGAAAATTGAATGACCATTGCATTCATTAAATATTTTTATTAAATGAGTAGTAAATTTAAATGGATTATAGATCATTATTTGAACGCAACCAGTCGCAAATAAGACCGGATGCCTTCAAAATTCTTGTTAATTACATATTGCAAACTTCTTATAACATTTGAATATTGCAACACTTTTAGTTGTATATGATATTCCCAGACTTAGTCATAGAGATATGTTTAAGATCCCACATCATTAATTTTTCTATAAAAAGGCTAAAACAACACAGTACATACAGCCTCTGTACTTATTAAGAAAAAATTGTATAAGGAAACTTGGTAAATACAATTTGTTACATGATTATTTTGAATGTTATATTTAATGGTAAAACCAAAATTAGTTTTTTAAAGTATTCAGGAATTCAATATATCAAAAAGAGCAAAATCTTTTTCATACTACTCTATGCAAAATTTGAATTTCTACAGAGTTTAATGGTACAAGATTGTCGATGAAGCATTTGCATTACCTGAGATAATTTTTTTAGGAACAAATAGTTTTTCTCATCCATCACATTGATACTTGCTAAAGCAGCTCGATGGATACAAGAGATTGCATCTTCACTAAATAATATCATTAAAGGTTTTCGTTCTTTTGTCTGTAAAAATTATAAAACATTGATTACAGATATAACAGTATTATAAAAATCACCTTTTTAATTTTAAAACAAAAATGTTTTCAAATAATTTGAGTAAATAATTAATAAGCACAAAAGTTATATCTAGTTAAGCATAAAAGTTATATTTATTTTACACAAAATTTAAATTGCTTAAAATAAAATAAATAAAATTGCAATCACAATCATATAATTATATTTCATTATAGAATTACATTACACAAACTTCATTAATCAAATACCTACTAGTTGTATAATGAAATTTACAATCAAATTTAAAATTAATAAAATTTGTATTTTTATACAGTTTAGTGATTGCAAAACAAACTAATTCTCAAGTAAGGTTTTCTTTATATAGAAGAATATCTAACCGATCCTTTTCTATTGACGAGTTGAAGCAAACATTCTGCTGCAGCCAACTGGAATGCATCATCTTGAAGTAGAATGCATAGTATTTGCAATAACCTACCATTATTTGTTACAATATGACTCACAGAAACCCATTCCACAAAACCAGTAAGAGTCAATAAAACAACCTGAAATCAAAATTACAATTTTCTATATTGGAGAAATTTCTTTTTTTTACTTCTAACTTTGAATAATATATTTTCAGGAAAGACTTTCAGGAAAGTGCATGGTTACTATCTATTTGAACATAAAATTAGTCAAAACATGGATTCCAATACTACTGATATATACGTAATTACTAAAATAGCAGATCTGTCTTTGTGATTTAGACAATTTTAATAAATTTAATGCTATACATAAAAAAATTTAAACTACATTTTTATAAGCTTATCCCAGCACAAATGCAACAAATAAACTAAGTTAAGATACTTTAAACATAAATCATTTAAGCCAATTTATTTTAAATTTTAAATGTTTATCATTCACCCAGCGTTCACTTTCAAACTAATTGTTAACAGCCTTCGTACCTGAACAACCCGACCATTACTAGCAGCGGCATTAAAATCTCCAGCAGCAGTCTTTTCTCTAAATTCTTGAACATGCAACTCAATTAGTCTCATAAAAAATGCAAAAATCTCGGCCATGTTGCTGGTTAGCGCCTGACAAATGTCTTTTCGCCTCTGATGTTGTTCTAACGTCTGTAAATTTAGAAGTGTTAATTTCTGAAATTCCAATGCATACTATTGATAAAAGATCATATCCATCTCATTGTGTAAGTCAAATTGTTATTGTGAAGTGGAAATAAGCAAATATAAATTCTACATCAAATAAAGTATTTTTGGCTTTTTTCATTTTATATGCAATAAACATTTAGAAATAAACAGAAACCATAAAGTTGACCAAATATACTGCTTAACTTTAAAATTTTACTAAAATTAACTCCAGCACTTAGTTTCGCAATAGTGGCTATGAGTTTGATATAATCTCTTTTAATAAACTACAAGAAAATAAGTATAAAACGTACAAGATAAACATGACTACCTGTAATGTTGCAACATCTTCAGCAAGACGTAAAAATACATGTAATACAATTTGAGTATGAACATGGCCACGGTTGCAAGCATCACTTAATTCTGCCAGTAATGTAGGCCATTGCTGTGGCCATTCACGTTTGATCATTTCGACAATGACTCTGGCAAGAGCGTCATTGAGATGTGCTGTATCCCATCCGCCCATAAATAATAATTTCATAGCATTTTCCTAGAAAAATAATTTATAATTTAATAAATATTCTTATAAATTGTGCATAATTTCAAAGGAAAATTTTGCAACAACATTTAAATATTGAGTAACAAAAAATAACCTTTATAAATATTTTTTCTGCTTGAGATATTTGAGGCCACCTATATTTAACTGTATGTTCCATAAGTTGTAAGCCAAAATGTTTAACCACTGCTGAGTAGTGTGCCCCACTGGCCAATAAAAGACCAGCTTGTGCACACCATGGCGAATTCTCTTTAAAACTATAATACACATAAACATTAATTAACATTTATATAACATATACAATTGGAAAAAATCATTGGCAAAAAAAAGAAAAATTAGATACAGGTATTATGTATTAGGTACCTTTCACAAGCAGTGTAAGCTTGTGAACGAGCATCATGTGAAACCGTGGGGTCTAATGTAAGTTCTACAGCACGGCTCAATTCATCTGCTATGAGGGTCACTTCTCCAGCCTCAGTACTGATGCTAGCTCCACCATTCATTGCTACTGGTTTTTACTGCAATGTTTCTAAATCTTTAGAAACCATAGTTCTAGTGAAAACACAATTTAAAAAGTAAAACATTAACCTTTAATTACTTACCTACGGAATAAGCGAGGCGAAACCCCATAGAATATTCTTTTTAAAAACTTTTCATTTGTCACAATGAATAAGTTTTAAATTAATGGAATTTCATTAGGAACAAATGACAACAGATGACAACAACCCGGTACCCACATATCATAACTAATTTGTAAAAATATATCACATTCCGTTTCGTTATGTACATAACTGATACATACTTGAATAAATTTACTCTAATATCTTAACATATTACGAAAAGACTTTCTAAAGAATATTTGAAATATCCCACTACGACCGAAACACCTCGTGCAAAGAACAATATTCTGAAATGAAAAGTAGTGTTACCAGAACAGACAATCCATTTTGGATTAAAAGTAATATTAAATAAAAATATTACAAAAAGTCTATTTTGTCATCAATATAATGTATGTCAAATATAATATATGGTCAGTACAAAATCCATTACCCATAAAAATGTCAAACAATAGCATTTGAAAAAAAAAAACAATGGTTTATGATGTTTACAAAGTGACAGTTTTTTTTTTAAGTTTTATAGTTTATTAGTAGATGGCGTTGTACGCTAGTCAAAATCAAAATAAATATTGACTGATTTGATTCTGAAAATATAATCATAAATTCATAAATTTGAAGTATTTTGAAAATTATAATAAAACAAAGAAAGAAGTAACATTATATTCGAAAAAAATTTGTGTTTTGTCTTTTACCTATTTTCTTGAAAAATGTTAATCTTTTAAAACAAGTGAAACTTTATATAACTTTAGTTTTAAATTTTGAATTAGCCATGTGTATATTAAACCATCGTTAACAATTGAGCCAAAAGGTGTTATTTTGACTTTAATTCGAAAAACGTCTTTCTCATCGTAGCGGTGAGCATTCCATAATAATTAACAGGAAAAACGTATACGTTATGAAGGTAGTTCTCTATAATCTCTGAAATTTACAAGTTCTAAAAAATAATTGTGAAGATCCATCTGAAAATACAAAAATATACTTGTCCCTACTTTTGCCCTCTACGATAGCGTCATAGGTCGCACAAGTGAGTATTAGAATTGGTGTTGTGCGATCATTGCTTAGCTTAAAGTGATCTAGCGTTGAAATTATAAAATACATTTAGTTTAAAGAAATTTTATTTCAAGGAATTATTATAGTTCGGCATTAAAAATAATTTGTTTTTCATATTAACAAATTTCTGACGTCGGTTAATTAAAAATTAAAATTGAAAGATGGAAACGAAAAAAGATCAAAAAGAAAACATTAATTTCGTTTGCATATGAGCAAAACAACTTTTGAGAACAGAAAAGAATTGTTTATTGTATAAGTAAAAAACAAGCCCAGAAAAAGGAAAGCAGCTCATGCTACGTAGGCCAAAGTACTAGCCGCTGATCAAAACAATCTTTTTTACATGGGCTTAATCATTTTTATAAAATAATCCTAAAGTTGGGTGTAATTGACGTCTATGACTTAAAAAATATGAATAGTGTTAACACAAAGAACGCGGAATATACTTTTCGTCTTTACATTACCTAATATTATTATTTAATAACAATGCGAATCAGGTTAACCTGCGGTTATAGCCTCGATCTCTAACCCACCTCGGTTTTTTTTAATGCCCCATTGAATATCTCTTATTTCAAGATTATTTTAAGTTTATATTTGTATGATAATTCTTATTGTCATTTTACAGACTACTACAACTAAACCTAGTTTTTTACCAAAATCAAAACATATGGAGATTCTATATTTCATATTACGGACAACATTACTGCTGAAGTTCGCGCAATCAGACGTTAAAATTTTTTTAAACAAGCAAAAATATTATAATAGTTAATGAGTAATTAATAAGAATGCAAAAAAAAATCAATGTGGTGTCGTGGGACACCAGGTAGGAACGAAGTTTCTTCGGCTAATGTAGAATCGACACAATTTGCAAAAAAAAATCGTGCTCAATTTTATGTAGGTTTTCTTGATTTTTCTCTTAAATTTTGCTGATTAGTTTTTATTTAAGTACAGGAAAGTATTTAGGAAATTCAGTATTTTAGGAAATAAAATAAATTACGTAAAATAAAAAAAAATCGTAATTCAAATTATCAACTAAAGTAACAAAATATGTCTATTTTTGTTTGACAACACGAAATTACATAGAAATAGAATAATTTCCCACTATTATCACTGTCAATTGCATTCAAGTCACTTGTTAGTTCACTTGCCATTGTTACTATATTTATTATTGTTTTGACGATTTGAAATTATATGAAAATAAACGTGACTACTCACGAGTAAAATGTATCTATAATGTGAATATTAGCCACGTGCTTGTCCATGAATTCATGAGTATATACTATGCATTGGCGGGGTGGATTGGTAATAGAGAGAAGGGATGAGAGAACGAAAAGAAAGAGGGGGAAAGAGAAAGGTATAATACACTACTCGCTTGTGTATACGACTGTCGCGTCTGCGCAAGTCTCATTTAACGGTTTTATTCCACGGACTTTTTCTTACGGTTTTACTATCACATTTTTTTCAGTTCGGTCGCGCAGCAAAATCCTTATCTCCTCCAAGCCCGCCGTAAGGAACTTCGTTCCAAAAAATTAAATACTCTTTTCAGCCAGTAGTAAGCAATTGTATTTGAGGCCGAAACGATTCCATCGATTGAAAAATGTCGGAATTCGTATGTGTGTATAGAAAATAATGGAAGCATAACAATTAATTAGGCAAGGAAGCATAATCACTACACTTTTAATCCAGAAAATTTGTGTCTCACCACACTAGACGTGTACAATATTTCGGTAGTAACTTGATAGTGGCGCCCTCTCTCTTCGGTGTTTAAGATAAATTGTTCAAAAAAATCACAAATTTACATTTTTTATGATCAGAGTAATAAGAAGGCTTTAATAAATTTGCACTTTTTATTATCTATTACCCAATAACTTTTTCATAAAATTGTATAATTATATAGAAAATTCTTCATTATTTTCCAAAAAATACTATAATTATTTTTGTAGAAAAAAAACATAATATCTCTTGGAAGAAAAAAATATTAAAAACTATTCTTTAGTTATTTATAAAATTAATACATTTGTGAAATCAAAAATTCCGTCGTGATGTTAACAACAATACGCTGCGCTGCAGCTGCTTGCAGTGCATTTCGGAATCAACCATAAGACGTATTCAAAACCAACTGAGCGTTTTAAAATCAAATGATTAATTGATAGAACAACGTGCGTTAGAAACTAGACCCTTTGTGAAGAAAGTGTTTTTTCAATGATATAATATTATGATTTTGGTGTTTTCTGAAACTGCCATCCGAAGTGGATCCCCTCTTCCCTAGATCCAGGGCTGTTCTTTTGGCTGATTAACTTTAAATTTCGGCCCGATATATATGTATATCCTGTGATACTACAGGTCCTTTTAATAGATTGCGAAAAATTTATGAATTAATTGATATTAAAATAAATAAATGTTAAATACGCACACACACACACACACACACGCGCGCGCGCGCGCGCCCGCGCGCGCGCACGAACACGCGTACGCAAATGCGCACCCGCACGCACTCACGCAGGCACACACACATCATGCACACTATATCTACAGTTATAAACTTTTTTTCCCTTTTGCGAAGAGGAAGAGGTAAAAAATGCATAACGCACACCCCGTGCGCCTGTGCACGCGGATAGTATGGGACTGAAACCCATTAAAAAAGTCCCCCTGAAGAAATGGCGGGTCAGGTACAGGGGTACCGATGGCGCGTGATATACCCTATGGGCGATTCCTTAGAGGATCAACTCGGCATAGGATGTCACTGGACACAGATACGGATAGAATACTGTTACGGACGACAATATTATATATTATAAATTGTATAAATATAGAATTAAATGTAAATATAAGCTTAGCTCACGCAGATTTATGTAAATAAGTATATGTGAGTGATAAGTGACCGTGTCCGTATAGTGCATTAATTTTGTAATAGTACCAGTGCCGTAAATAGGGCGGTGACACCGGTGCCCAGGCACATGGTGTAGACTCTGGGGGGCGCAAGAATGGCCAAATCAGGCAGAACTATTATTTTTTCGCTTTGCTATTGATAAGTCCCTGCTGCACCCCTAGTGTTAGATTCCAACACGTACCTACATGTCAGTATCATCAAAAACGTCTATTGTTGTTGTGTAGTTGTGAATAATCTTTGCAAATATTTTCGAATAAACGCTTTTTCACCAATTCATACATAACGCAATTTATATTGTGCTACCTTCCTTATTCAAAAGTCAACCATACCAAGTATTTAAAATTAAATTGATTTACAGCTTACTCAAACTTTGCAGGGTGTTATTTTATTACAAAAGTATGAAGACCAAAGTGGCCAAAAAATTAAATCTTAAGCATTAGGGTGGGCAACGAATTTGTACTAATGAACTTGCGTTCGAGTTTTAGTGAGGGAGACGCAGTCGGTGATATATAGGCGAAGGGTCCACTTAAATAGCTCGTTTGCTTGTTTGCCCACATCAGTTCTAGTTCTTTAAAAAAATAGATTTTTCATCCAAAGTATAGAAAATTGGTCCACCAATACCAAGGTTCTTGTGTTTTATTTTATCACCCTGAATGAAATAAAGTAGGCCTGTACATAGCATTGCTTTAGCTTGGGTACCTATAATATCTAAAAAAAACAAGGGCGCATTTATAGAAGTTGGCACAGGGCGCAGAAAAGGCTATTTACGGCACAAAATAGTACACATTAATATGTATAACGCATGATGTAATGGGGCAAGATCATCATCCTCGTGTGAGCGAGATGGGATATGTGGGCACATGATGCAATACTACAAAGGTATTACATCATTTTCGCGTAAGCGAGATAGATAGATAGAATAGGTAGAGTGGAGATAGGCAGCACGGGCACCTAGGATTTGAATTCGAGGAAGACAATAAACATTTGATATTGTTATGTATTTTATTATCCCTTATAAATAGAAGTTAACATATTCGGTTCATTAAGTCCTTTAGGCTGTCAGCAGTGGCGTAGCTAGGTAACCAAAGGCTCTGGGGCAAAAAATAAACTAGGGCCCCAACTAAACTGTTTATAATAGTTTGTTCCGTATTCGTTGTGTTTCGGATTCGGCATACTCCAGATTTGTCGTGATCCAGATCCGTCATAAAACGTATAGTTGATTTACATGTTAGGCTGCTGATCTCGGAGTCGTGGGTTCGATTCCCACGATAGACAAATATTTTTGTGATGAACTTAGGTGTTTATTTTCGGTCTGGATATTTGGTATGTATTATAAGTATGTGTTAAAAATAATAATCACTATCAGAAGTATCTTTTGTAAACAAAAAACTGTCACTTGTTACGTCGTCTTGATGTATAATTAAGAGTTATGGCTTGGCAGAAAGTTATCAGGTCCTTTTTTGTTTTGTCTAAACATTAATTTTATTGTTTTTAAAATCAGTAGCTTAAAATCAATAAGAAATATAATATTTTATTTTTCTTGACTTAATTTAACATATATAATTTAATATAAATAGTGGTTTAGTCAGAAATCTAGTATGTAAAAACCTGATAGGTTGATATCAAGCCACAAATTTCAAATAAAAAGTCAAGATGACGTAAAAAGTGACATTTTATTGTTTACAAAATTTACTTCTCATACTGAGTCCGAGTATGATGACCTCTTCATCTGGTTCTTCTTGCAACCATTTCGCGATACGTTCCTCTTGTACCGAATTCATTTTTACGTATCAACAACAATATAGACGATCACTCCGACTTCACTCCAGTTCAACGTCGGAAAACTTCCTGCGCAAAACAAGAACCTGCCTCATTTCTCGCTCAGGCGACTGATGGGTCTACGTACCTTCGAGTTTTACCCAAAAAAGCAAAAAAGGCACCCAATTATAACATAACTATTCCCGCCAAATAGACCAAGCAGATTTATGACGCCCCAGAGAGTTGAAGGAAGCTATCCCAGCCTTCCGCAGCACCACAAAGGGCAGCACCCGCAACCACGAAAAACACCAACAAAAACAAAAGTGACGAGGCTGTCATCACCATTCTCCCCACCACTGCGCCGCGTGGCTCGAAGCCACCACCCGTGTTCGTACAGAACATGGATTGGTGGGTCGAGTTACTCAGAAAATGCGAAGAAAAGAATATTCAATTCTCGCAAGCACGTAATTTCATTCAGGGATTCAAGTTGCAAACGAAAACCGTTACAGAATTTAGAAATCTACAACATCTTCTAGTAACCCAAGGTTATGCCTTCCATACATACTCTCTTAAAGAAAAGCGGGAAATTAGAGTCGTCCTTAGGGGAGTCCCTAGGGAAATACCCATCAAGGAGGTCAAGGAAGACCTCTGCTTTCAAAATCTCCCGGTGCAGTCAGTACACCGTATACTGAACTGCTCCCGCGAGCCCCTCGACCTGGTTCTGGTCTCCAGCACAGCAGACCAACAACAAGGCGACGAAAGCCGTCTTCTTCAAAATCAAAAGCGTGTGCTCCCTCTCCGGAATAATAGCGGAGCAGCCCCGCAAACGTGCCTTACCTGGGCAGCGTTACAATTGCCAATCTTACGGACACTCGTCCAAACATCGCTTTAATCCTGCGCGCTGCGTTAAATGCCTGGGTAACCACAGCACAGCGCAATGCACACGCAACAAGGACATAGACGGTCCACCAGCTTGCGTCCTATGTAAGCAAAAAGGTCACACGGTAAATTACCTAGGATACCCGCGTGCTCCGAAAAGAGCCCCACCGCCCAAGAAGCCGCGCCGCGCCGAGCGCGCGCGCGCGCACGTTCTCAACAACTCTAAGTTTCGCCCGCGCAGTGGCTGGACCACGCAGCGTCCGCCCGCAGCAAAGCAGAATCAGACATCCACCACGGACGACTTAAAACAATTAATGTCAATAATATCTATTATTGACACTTAAGAGCTCGCGACTCTCGCGAAAAAATTCCGCGCCAAAAATTAATTTCACTTATTGAACACGCCCCACTCGTAGAGACGATCAAAAATAATAAATTTTAACCCGATTAAAATTTATCTTCCTTACATCCCATACTGGGCCGGCCAGCCCAGTTAATAATTAATGATTATTTTCCCACGACGAGTCTCAAACTTTTTGTTGTTTGCTTCATCCGCCCGCCAAAGCATATTATCTCCGCGTCGCATAAGCTTTACGTTAGAATCACCCCAAGGGAGTGGTTTTAGTGGGTAAAAATTACACATAACTCGATCTCTAGGTCGCGTGACCGGGTATCTTTCGTCCGTGAAGATTTCCACTTCCTCGAACCAGAAAAAACATATATATATAAACTCTCAAGAAACATAACATAATCCTCCTTCTGATATGCATGTATCAGTAATACGATAGAAATATTCAAAACTTGCTACAGTATATGATTATGTCGGGCGACAAGATCTACAACGGACAGAAAATTTCCATGGTGCCCCTCATCATTTAAGTTTTCTCGTTGTCCTCTTAAAGCCTAGGAATTCTTTGCTAGGGTAAGTATGACATCGAACAAACTTTGAAGAACCAATTTCCAAAATATCGCTCCTTAATGAGTTTCATTTTTAAGTTCCTTGTTGATAGTTGAATCACTTTTTTTCCAAAGTTCATACACAACACGTATAACCACTTGAGAAACTGTGTTCTTTTATTCGTTCTGATAAATGTTTCTAGTCCCGAATGCCCTTACACATACACTATTATTCCTTTGCAAAGCAAATAGTCAGCAGGGTTGGCAATAGGTAGCATCTAGTATTTTAGAATAACACAACCAAAAACAACGAACTGGTCCATATTTAGAAGTTGAAAAGTAGTACAATTTTGGAAAACCCCTGTTGCCCTGGTGGTTGTCTTTTAGAAAAGGTTCCGAAGGCTGTAAAGGTTCACAATCAAGAATTTGACGTTTTTCATCATCACTTAATAAAATGTTCGTAAAATTTCCCAAGTAGTATGATGATTTTGTTGTACAAATTTTCGAAAACTGACAAAATCGTTGGTATTTTCGCTGTTAGCTGCGCCACGCAGACATTGTCGTTGTTGATGTGATCAGCGACATCCTCCCTGATGGCGCTAAATTTAACTGCAATAATTGTCAGATCTCCTTCAGTAGGCTTCTCAACCTGCACTACAGCAGACACAATTACATTGTTCAAAATATTTTGGGCGAAAACTGTAAAACTGCTTATAGACGGCTGACTAAGAATCCTGCCAATTTTCGGTAATTTTTGTCTAGTATCTTTTCTTTCCTGACGTTGTTTGCTCTTAAACGCACCGCTAGGTTTCTTCTCTTTATCCATTATTTAAGTTCTCTTATTTTTTCAAACTTACTACGTCGTAATCAACAAGAAACGTAATTGATATATAACGTCACCTCGTTGGGATATCCATTTTATATCAATCGACAGATAGCACTACCAAATCTATACTATAATTTTTCGACTATACGTCTATGGATGCTGAGCCGTCCACACGCTCGACGTAGAGCGGCACCGTCCAGACGCGCACGCTTGTAAATTCACTAGGAGCGTTTTAGTTACGCTGTTGAAGCGCACCACGTTTCTCATAGGTCCGCGTTTATAGTTTGTAAGTCAGAGTCCGAGGGGCCCCCTGAGCTTTGGGGCCCCGGGGCACTGCCCCGGCTTGCCCCACGGTAGCTACGCCACTGGCTGTCAGTATATCCTGGGGACATATTTAACAGATATATCCATGCCGGTGGTAGCAGCCGGAATCGTATGACTGTATGACCTAAAAATTAGGTGATTAAGCATTTAGGGCATACAACCAGCTCGCTACCACACGAACGGGTGGATATGGACAAAAGCTGAGATAAGGAAGGACGGGATAAACAACATGGTGTCCGCCCGCTATATGTTTATAGGCACTTTATATATATTACGGACACGGTCAAGAGTTATCATTGTTTGTTTTATTGTTTAGTTTTATTTATTGATTTTTTGCATATTGTAAATATAATAAAATAAATATATGCCAGCTGAGCTCCTGCGGGGGAAAAGGGGAAAACATTAGGCGCCCGTCGGCCGCACGGAGGGAGGGGAAACACCCCCGCCAATATAAGCTGGAACGCTTCCGGAGTAAATGGTCAGTTCGTGTGCAGCGGCCGACGGAGAAACCCGAAGAAGAGGGGAAGCAGCCCACCGCAGAGAGTGAAGCCTGTTTAGTGCAACCACAACGGCGTTTCATTCAGAACCATTTCCAACCATCAGAACAAGTGGAAGAATATCCGTCCCCCACAGATACCGTTTGTCCTACCCGTTTAGGGTGATATGGTCTAATTAGACCTTACTGAGTGAGAGATACCTAAGCTTAGTCAGTCATTAGCGTTGAGAGTTTCTACTGCCGCTGTAAGAGCGTCAGGTTGATCGGTATGTATATTCCGTGGCCTACTGATAAAATGATAGGGTTGAGGTGGCTCATAGGAGGCTGCCGAGCGGAGGAGCGAAAGTTCGAACGCATCAGTGGGCATTCGTGGAATCCCTACAGAACTCATTTTGAATGACTTGGAGTCTATCGAGTGCCTATGAGACGGCTTCAGCGATAGTTTTATATGTACCGTAATTGAACAATTAATGAGAACTGAGATTTAACTAGATATTTTATAATCAGAAAAGAGACAAGTTCTATATGGCAACTAGTGCATTACTCGATTACCAATGAAGTGCCTCCCCGAGTATACTTTCGCCTACTTGATTGGTTAACTTAAGGACGTACTTAAGTTATAAACATCTAACCCAAAAATTACTAATCTGAGTAATTAAGCATTTTAATTTACTAGGTTTTTAAGTTATAAGGTCTACTGGTTTGGATGTCTTAAACATATAAAAATTGTTATTTATAGATTATAATGACATTAAAACAAACTTTTGTCAGGTTGTGATTTGGATGCTTTCAGTCTATGTCCATTTTTAATTCACGAATGTGTATTTTTTTATTTCTGAAGTAATATTTAGGTTTATCATTAAAAGCACATTGAATCAACTCCATGTCGCCCAAATAAGTTAATCGGAATTTTTATTTAGAAAATAATAAAAAGATGGTACATATTGTAATTTAAGTAGGCTTACACATTGATACCACCATAGCATTTTAAGAAATTTACTAAAAGGGTATCTTTGTCTAAATAGTCGTCTGATACCTTTTTTTTTTTGTTTCCCTCTTGCGGCGAGGAGGAGGTAAAAAAATATCTATCCTGCACACCTTCGCGCCCGTACGCGTGGGTAGTGTGGAATTGAAACCCACTAAAAAATTCCTCCTGAAAGTGAAGTAATTGGGTCGACTATGCTATTTAGTCGGTCGAGACGAGTCGAATAACAAGTCAGGCGACTTTGATAGCTTCACCGAGTGCGGCCGGACGGCACATGCGAGTGCCGACGGCGCGTGACATGCGCTATGGACGACGCCTGGAGGGAGTCATCTCGGCATAGGATGTCGCAGGAAACCGTCACGGGTCGGTTCCCTTCCCGCCCGCCTTCCTGCCCGGCCGGAGGCGGTTAGCCGCGGCCGGGTGGAGTAAGGGAGCTTAGGTCGATGACCTAACTAACGGATAGACCTACTCTAAGTCAGTCATGCGTGTCGTTGACGTCATTAAGGCTTTCAACTGCGGCTCTAAGAGCGTCAGGTGGATCCGTAAGACGTTCCGTGGCCTACGGATAAGGTAGGTGGGATGCGGCGGTTGATAGTTAACCGCCGCGCGAAGGAGCGCATTGGGATGTGATCCCGCGATGTCGAAGAATCGCTTCGATGCGTCCTTCATATATTTGGAAATAGTGGGCAGTTCTAAGACCCTATGGAGAATTGAATTACGAACACACCACTGTGCATCCGTTGCGGCTCTACAGAATTTATTCTGTATTTCCTGTAGTCTATGTAGTGCTTTCGGAGCGGCGTGAGCGAAGACGGGAGACGCGTATGTCATCACCGTCCTAATGCACATTTTGTATATGGTACGTTTATTACGTCTAGATAGTTTACTTTTTCTACCGAGCATGGTTCCGAGCCTTGCTTTGTAGAAAAGTGCAGTATTTCTAACACGCTTGATATGTAGTGTAGATTTTTATCGAGCGTGACTCCTAAGTATTTGTAGTTCCGTTGCCACGGAATGTTCGCATCCAACATTTTAAGATTGAGAGTGTTTTTGTCGACAATGAGTCAACTCCTAATCTTACCATACTTGAATTGTATGGCTGCTGATTTGTCGGGGTTTACTTCTATCCTCCACTTCCGGAACCATTGATCTAGCTCGTCAATGGCCCTCTGAAGGAGGAGAGTGAATCGAGGTGCTCCTATTCCTACTGCCGTAAAGCGCGATATCGTCCGCGAATAACGCGAGTTGGACGCCAGACGACGACGGTCGCGGTATATCGTTTGTGTACGCAGGTACAGCAGAGGAGAGGGTGGAGCCTTGAGGAACTCCTGCTCTGATAAGACGTCTTGTCGAGTGAGTGCGCTCATGCCTAAATGTGAAATGTCTGTTTGCTAAATAATTTTGAATAGTGATTATGAGGCGATCTGGTACTTGGAGGGAATATAACATAAATCAGACCTGCGTGCCATATCCTATCGAAGGCCTTGGCTACATCAAAGAAGACAGCTACGGTGCTACGTTCGGTTTCAAAGCCCTCCGAGACATACTTTACTAAGCGGAGGACTTGCTGTGAACAAGAATGGGCAGGACGAAAGCCGAACTGTTCATCTATGATAAGGCCTTTTCCTAGGAGGTGATCGCTAAGGCGAGTTTTGAGAATTTTCTCGAAAAGTTTGCCCAGACCGCTCAGGAGGCTGATCGGTCTGTAGCTGGCAGGGAGGTCGCGTGGTTTCCCTGGCTTGTGGATGCCTATAACCTCCGCCTCGTCCGATACCTTGACACCTGAAATGATGAATTACTTTCATTTTTCCATTAAAAAAAATATAGATTTCCTTATTTAACAAAATATACTTTTAATAATTATCGTGTTATTGGATTTGAACATTTTCTTTGAATTTTATGAAAAACATACCTGGTTAGCAAATATCGATTTTTTTAAAAAAATAAGTCTTTATTTTAAGGAAATTAATACTGGTATCACTAGTCAGTTGTTTCGTTAAACAATTTGATTTGAAATTTAAATAAAGCCAACAATAAATGGTTTTTGATTTGAATTACATGTATCTAGTACTTACGCATTTTCAACATTTTGCTTAGAACATTAATAATATTAAATATTACTAGACTATAAAGGAAAGTTTGCTGTAATGTATTAAAAGTTATTTTTAATAAGTAAACATTATTTACGTGAGTGTTATCTTTAATATGGAAAGTAAAATTAAGTTAGGAATTGAACCTCAACTAGAAAAACATTTAAAAGGACACAAGAACTCTGTTACTGCTTTGTGTTTTAATGCTAATGGCCAGCAAATCGCTTCTAGTTCATTAGACGGCAGTGTAATGGTAAATATATTTTACTAGCACATTTTATTTATATGCAGATAAATATTGATTTCATATCAATTGACTAATTTAGTTTTTTGTTTTGTAGCTTTGGGACGTACATTCGTCAATACGTAGCTATAGATTTTTAGGCCATACAGATGCTGTTACTGATGTAACGTTTTCTCCATCGGGCAAGTATATGGCATCTGCTTCACGTGATAAATCTGTTCGACTTTGGATTCCAACAATCACAGGAAGTACTGGCATGTTTAAAGCCCATACACAAAGTGTGAGGTCTGTACAGTTTACTTATGATGGAACCAAGGTATGTCTAACTCTAACTAAAGACTTACTATGTACAATAGGTATTATAAAAGTAATTTTCCAATTTGGGATTAAATATATAGTGATCAGTGTTCAGGATTCTACATATTCTATAAGAAAATAATTGAAATTTTATAAATTAATGTTTACACGAGTGAAATATGTTTAGTTTGTAATATATGAGTCATTTTTAAAATATATGGTACATTAAATTACAAACTTATCCTGTATATTCCTGTGAAGTATATGATACTGATTGTTAATTTAATCAAAACTTTGTTTAATTAAACACTATTAAGAATAGCTTTTTGTCGTCCAAAATTTTGATCATTGTGGGTTTGCAGAATTTCACATTCCATAATGAATTCCACACATTTACTAAATAGATATTAAAATTTCAGTATTTGCTAAATTTATCCATATAAATAAATTGTATAACTTTGTATGTAGCTCATTATTTGACTCTAATTGTTTTTAGAAATTGATAAACTTATATAATGGTTAATAATAAAATGCAACCAATATTGGAAATTTCCATATCATGAGCTTTTAAAACAATAATGTGAGTTTTTCCTGTTTTTGATATTGAAAAATTCTAAAATTTGGTACTACTGTATTATTTCACAATGTATTAGATTTTGTTGAATATTAATATTTTGTTCAATATTTTGTTGTACTTTAATATTTCGTTTACTTCTGATATTCTTTATAATATTTTAGTCTCCTAATTTTTGATTAAATCTGAAATAGGTGAAAAAAATCACAAGTGCATAGTGCAGCTTATGACCATGCATTGACTTTAATTTATAAAATAGTAATTAAAATTAAAAAAAAAAGTGTGAGTTAGATTTATATAATATAATAATAATATAAAGTTAGGCCTATTTCCCAAAGGGTAGGCAGAGATTATAGATTTCCACATGGTATGATCTTTTCCTATCTCTTTAGCTTCACTGACATCCATCAATCTTTTCATGTAAGATTGTCAATTTCAGGTGCTTAAAATTTGGCCCTTTTCTAATATGCCACCAATATGATCTGCATAGGATTTTCTATGGTGATCCTTGCGGACCTTTTCATCACACACATTCGCTTTATAGATTTGTTTTGTCTGTCTTTTTTCATTCATCTTTTTAGATGGTCAAACCATCGCAACATACTTCTTTCTACTCTAGTCTCTTCCTTCAAACCGCACCGCTCTCTGATGCTCCACACATACTATGCAGAGATCTTCACCTCATTGTTCCTACTTTCGTTTTTCTTATGCCATACTCAGCTTTCACTATCATACATAAGCGTAGTGATAGATGGAGACAAACATGCTTGTCATGAGACGCTTTTACTATTCATTATAGCAAGCAAGGTTCCATTTACTTTATTTTCCGCATTCCCTCTTGTTTCAATATCTCTCTCATATTTACCATAATTTGAAAAAGACTACCCAAGTATACAAATTCTTTCACTTCTTTGGTTCTTCCTTCCTTTCCCCTTCTATATATATATATATATATATATATATATATATTTATATTTATATATTGCATTTAGTTGTGCTTTCACCTCTTTCAAACACAATCATCTTAGTCTTACTGAAATTTATTTTCACAGCCCTTTTCTTAACAGAATCATTCATTTTAGTTACTATCTCCTACAGCTCGCACACCAGCACGGCGTAAGGATTACTTGGTGGTCAGCATACAGGAGGCATTTCATAAACATCTCATCCATCCTTGGTCTACATTTGTACTCTTTTAAATCGTACAGATAGCTATTCATGAATAGGTTGAATAGCCATGGTGGAACTTCACATTCCTGTCTGACGCCCCTGTGGATACGAAACCAGTCAGTGTATGTCCCATTTATTCTGACCCAAGCACCAGAGCCCTGTATATGGATTGTAGGGTCTGCATCAGTCCACTACTCACACCATGCATGGATAGGGTTGTCCATAGATCATTTCTTTTCACTCTTATCATAAGTTTTTTCCAGATGTTCGAAAATACAGAAAACCTTTTGACCATTGGCCAAAGATTTTTCTGCAGTGTTTAACTTTTCGAAATTCTACTTGTACATCCCTAATTTTACTTTCAATCTCATTGCCGACTCTCAATAATAATTTTTGCATACTGTTTGACAACAACGCTGAGGAGGCTTATAGGGTAATTTGTGCATAACTGCTGTAAGCTTTTTCCTTCATAAAGGAGTACAATGACTGATTTGCACCAGTTATTAGGTACCCTATGGCTTTTCCAGCATTTATTAAAGAGATGGCACATCAGGTTTGCCCCCACCCCCACCATCCCCTCAGAATTTCTGATGAAACCTTATTATACCCGGTAGCTTTTCCGACTTTCATAATTTCATGTATTATGATTTCACTTTCGTTCCCATCATCAATCGTATATCAGTGAATAATAAGTTCTTATAAGTCCATCAGAAATCTAACTCACATAGATATGTAAGTATAAATGATTCAATCCATGCAAATCTATGTCATTAAGTTTGCAATTTGGAGAGAGTTAATACTTCAGATTTTTTTTTAATAAATGTTTATAACTTAATTTTACTTTGCATGTAATATGTACGACCTTCTATTTTATTTTTGCTCTCAAGTATTGGACACACAAGAGTTGAAAAATAATTTTTCAACCATTAGTGAACATATGTAAAATATTAATATGCTTTTAATTGAATTATTTTTTGAAAGCAGCTTTTTTTTACAATATCTCACTTATGTGATTTTATTAATTTTGGATCAACTTAATTAAAATAAGTTATGTGATAATGGGACTACATGGAGAAAAATGATATTTACAACTGGGTTTCAATTTTAAGTAATGGTAATATCATTTTTAATTTGGTAATTAATGAAAATAAATATCATTACACACTGTCACTAATGCTATACTGTATTTTTGTTCTTTTTACTTTAAGAGGAAAAATGGTTTGCAATATAAACAAAATACAATTTTATAGTATTTCATTTCTAAAAAATATATATAAATATTTAACATTTTCTATTAATTTATTCTTTAATTGTTGGCAGACATGATTTGTACATGTAGATCATACTTCATATTAATATTTTTCATATGATATAAACTTGAACAAATAAGTTAATGAACAACATTTTATCACTATAACTATTTTTATATGATTGGATCTTAAATCTTAATTAGAATTCATTTATATTCTCAACTTCTGTTTATGTTATTACAGATTTTAACATCATCTGATGACAAAACACTTAAGGTATGGTCGGCTGATAGACATAAATTTATATCCTCTTATGTTGGTCACACAAATTGGGTACGGTGTGCTCGTTTGTCAAGTGACAGTGCAATGATTATTTCATGTTCTGATGATAAAACAATAAAACTATGGGATCTAAAAAGCACAGAATGTATTCATAGTTATAAAGAGCAAAAAGGCCATGGTTTGTATGTGGCATGGCATCCATCAGATTGTTATGTGGCAATTGGAACATCTAATGGAACTGTGAAATTGTATGATATCAGAAATCATAATTTAGTTCAATATTACAGGTAAATGTTAAATATAAAAATAATTCTTAATATAACAATGAAAAAATAATAAAAAAAAAATGGTTTTCTGATCTCTCAAATTTGTGCTCAAAAATTTACAAAATATAAGTTAAATTTTCGAGCTTAGCCAGAAGAGTGAGTAAAATGCATTCAAAACAACTTAATAAATCAATTAATTTGGAAGTTATTTGAAAAAAATACTTTTTAAAAATATTTTTTCATCATACCTTGATTAAATTTAGATGTTAATAATGATTGATTTAATATTTTAAAAGTAAAACAAAGCAATTCATAAAATATTGAGTAACTTGAAAAATTGAGCAGCCTGAAGTGAACGAAACCATTTTGTGTATGTGGTAAATTCGATTTTAAGCAATCAATACATCTAAAAAACATTTGAAAAAAAAGAGACTTTTTTGTAATTACTCCAATGATATCTCTCAATGAAATTAATGAATTTTGATGATATTTTTCCGTGCTACATAATTTTTTGGGATGTACAGTTGATTAGTTTTTGGAATTGACTGTTAATTAGTTTAAAAGTTATATGAAAAAAACAGAAAAAATTCAGGGCTACTCACAATCTATTTAATTATTTAAAATATGATTTCCAAAAATATTAAATTGTATGAAAGCCTAACTGCTGTTAGTCTTCTCCAAATCAGTAGATTCATTGACAAAACTAGTAGCTTTTATAAAATCTCCAAAAGTTCACATCAGGTGAAAATTTATTTTGAAGATTGCTATTGAAATTTAAAAAAATTAAAATTTTTGTAGCAATTGTTAGAGCTCCACAAATTTCACCCAGTTATATTAATTATTTCACACATAATAAAATGTCTTACTTTTTAACAAAATATATCTAATATGGCTAATAATATGTTTACAGTATTCATGATGATGCAGTCACGCAGTTGGCTTTTCATCCAAGTGGCAACTATATATTGACATCTAGTAAAGATGGCAAGATGAAGGTAAATTATTTTATCATTGTTATTATATTCATTAAATGTAAAAAAAAAGCAGTGGTTAACTACAATGCTAATTGTGAAAAAGTCAAGTAAAAAGTTTATTGACAAGCATGACATTTTGTGAATAGAAAGCAATTTTAAAATTACTATGTAGTTAAAACCAATAGAAAAATATTTAAGAGGTCTGGAGATGATATCATCCTTTGATTTGAGTTCATCAAGTGTTCCATACAAGCTGTTTTAGGTGCTTATATAACCCTTCTTTAATATTATGCATAAAATTCATATTTACTCTATATAATTTCATCAATCCATTTTAATGTTTATAGTTCCTACTCGTTTTGCGACCACAAATATACAGAGGCCAAATTGTTCACCTTCGTGAATCTAAAACGTATTCTTTCATCTTGTATATTCATTAATCTTGTTGTCAACTCCAATCTTGTTCCTGCTTTCAATTCTGGTTCCAATAATTTTGCTGATATTCATCCTGGTTATACAGGGGCATACATAGAAATTCAGATGGTAAGCAAAGTTAAAAAAAAGTTACAAGTTTCATTATTGTTTCGGATATGCAAGATGTAAAGATATTTACCATCGCGTTGGTGGGCCACCAACTGAAACAATGCTGAAACTAGTAAGTTTTTTTAGCTTTGCATACCCTGTCTCAATCTCTGCATGGCCCTGCGGTCCCACGCTTATCTTAATCCCGGTCCTACACTGATTTTCGAATTCGATCTCTGCTCGAGATTCTACTTCGTGTCACATTTTAAATTCCTGTTTCTACTTCTCTGAATGGCAATGAAAGTGATGATGGCATGATTGGAAGAAGATACATGATAATTAGAATCAATGCACTGTGGATATGTATTATGGAGGGTTAAAAGATATGACATATATGAGTGTAAGTTAAAATAGAACAGTAACCCCAATGCTTGGCACTACTGACATTCATCTAGGAATTAAATTTTTGCTATTCTATATCACGTGACATTTTGTTGACTAATGTCCATTACCCTGGAGTGTGCATCGAAGCAGTTTGCTCAATCACAGATACTATTGGTTAGTACATCCAAAAAGGCTTCACAGAACCACTATTCACATTTTCAGAAGTAGCAAGTAGACAAAAAAGAAGCTAGGCTTCACAGAACACTTGCTTGCTCCCATTTTACAGAAGTTCATTTCAGAAGCATCTATTCATTTCTCTACCTCATTCATTCACCTTTTTAGTCAGTCTTTTTTTATAATTTTTTCTACAAAAAATTAATGCAAAAAGGAAACATTATGTACCTTATAAAAAGATTGAATTCTAAACAGCCATTTGTTTAGGCCATCTTACCCATAATTTTTACAATGACGCAATTTGAAGGCCAACTGAATGTTGAGAAAACATATTTTTATCAAAATATTCGAGGCAATTTTAAAAAAAACTGTTTCTTATTTCACTATAATTTCTTGCATAAAATAACTTTTATACATGCCCACATATATTAATCTGTCAGATCAACCTGTATACAACACGTCTTCAGTTAATATCAGGCATTTCTAACTTTGTGGACTACACTTCAAACTACATGAAACATCTCATAGAGTTACTGCCATGGTAATATCAAAGGCTGCAGTCATATGTTGACACAGTTGTTTCTATAAAGGTGGTTTCTTTTATTATAATCAAGCCAGTTCTGGCTGATCATTGAAAATTGATGCTAATCAATTCTAAAAATTTAGTTGAAAAGAATATGATAATGACGAACAAATGCTTGAGGAGTGCACTTGGCTATTCTTATAATAATAGAGACATTTGCACAAAATAGGTAAACAGTATTATTTTTATTTTTATTCCTTATAAACTCATTGAAAATTGTCAGATTAATGTAATATTTCTGTTTTTGTGTCATACAACTAAGTAGTTGTACGATGATTTAATTTCTTAGCTTATTCACCTTATTGCTGGAGATGAGAATTATGTTTTCTCTGAGAATTAATATGACACAAACATTAAACAACTGATAAAAAAAAAGTATTTTAAAATAAAAGTTTTATAATTAACAATCTAAAAAAAATAAGTCAAGTGCTTAAATATCTATTTAAGAATTGTAAAGATTAGGTAAATCTATAATTAGAATTCATTATTGCTTGCCATCATTGAATTTTCTGTTCATTCCTGGTTTAAAATATAAGGTGTTTATTTTTATTTATCTGCAATTATTAAGTCCTTTGCTGATTTGTATCAATAAGAATATAGACAAAATCATGGCCTTTTATTTATATTAAATTGCTGATAAGATTTTATGCATAAAGCACAAAAAAATAATTTTCTTTTTCAAATATAATAAATAACCCCACTAACCCTGACTTTAAATACAGATAAAATACAACATTAACAGTTATGTGGCTGTTATGTTACATCTGTGTAAATAATGGCTTAAATGAAAAAAACAATCTATATTAAAAATTAAGTCTTATCCCAAAACGGTGACTCATAATTGTTGGGGACACAGTTTATTGGGATATTCATGAAATTGTTTTACAAACTATAGTGGTGTTAATATTGCATTACAGTTCGATTAATTAAAATAGGTAAACGGCTCCTACAACATGATAAATTCCTATTTTTACAAGAAGCATCACTAATCTAAGATAATTGATATTTGATTCATCAGTACTGCAACATGCTTTGTATTCTTACGACAGATTATTGTAAAATGTATATTTTTCACAGAAAATTGCTTATCAATATGTGTCAATTTAATGCATAGACTTCTATAGCTTGTAAGACTGACACATACAAAATATTATCAGATATACCATCAAAAGGAGAATGCCCAACTGGCTATGGAGTTCCATTTCATTGTAAATGATTTTGTATGATATCTAAAATTGAACACAATAAGTAAGTAATGTCACGTTTCCAAACTAAAATATTCCTTTTCTTTTGTGGAGTTTCATTTAAATTACATGTTCGGTACAAAATAAACAATAGATAATAATTTCGAATATTGTAGGGTAGATTGTATTAAGTACTGGCACTTTCTATTACAGTGTTTGACATTATCAAAATCTTTGATTCATATGATTTCTTAAAATAATTATGGACAGTAACAGATGTACCATTTGCATCCAAAAATAACATATTTTGCTTGGCAATTAGGTTGACAGACATTTAATTACCAGATATTAATTGTGTCCATATCTTGTGACTCGCCTAAACAATTTACTATAATATCAATCTACCATAGTAGATTTTGTTTGTGAAATTACATTTTACTTTTAAAATTAACAAAATTTCTTTTAATAATATTTTTTCATAGACATTTTTCCGGGATCATAATAAAATAAACACAGTGTAAATTCTTTATCACTATAACTCGATTTAAGAACAAACTCCTTCAAATGTTGAAATTATTTGACTGTGGTTGTTTTACCTTATTAGCCATACAATGATACACTCGTATGTAGGGTCGTTCTTTATAACGACATTATTAAGCATCAAGTAATACTTCCTAAATTGCCAAAATTAGTGAGAGCTGCAGCTCTGTATGTTCTTTGTTCATTGTTTTGTTGCTTTATTATCTTGCACATGTTGACCTCCATTGACATACTGAAGATTCTAAAAAAATTTCTCTTTTGCTTGTCGTGTGATGAACTTGCACAGGTATACCTCGGTCACTATCCTATCATTAGGTTGTTATGGAGAAGCGAAAAATGTTAGACAAAGATAACAGGCTACATGCAATATACATTGTTATTATGTTTTTAAAATTTGCACTATATTAGTAAAAATAAATATGTACATGTATTAGAATGATAAAATAATATCAATTTTTTTTTTCACTTTATTTAATGATAACTCACTATAAAGCCAAAAAATTAATAGTCCCTTAAGTGCCGTTATATAGACTTTACACTGTATATTCTCATTTCTTTTATCTTCTTTGAAACATGATTGTGTAAATATAAATTTTTTATTCCATTATAAATTTTTTTAGTACTAATTATGGGTACACTAAGTGGATAACAGTTCAATATGTCATTGATATGAAACCATAAAGGCTGAAAATAGTTTCAGTTATCTGAACAAAAAGAATGAAAAATCCAAAAGTGCACACCTCCAACGCTCATTTAATTTTTAATAAAAAACAATTTCTGTCATTGACTAACAAAGTGAAACAGAGAACAAAAGAGAATAAAAAATAGTCAGTGATACATGTTCATGAAAATTTCTAGAAAACCTATCGAATTACATTAATATTTTTAAATTGTTATGAGTTCAATCATGATAAGAAATAGGGTTCATCCCCTATGTAAAATGCCCACTTTCACATAGAAATTTGATTAAGCATTATTTCATTATTGTTGACGGCAGAAATACGCGGCGGCCGTCGCTGCGCCCGCCGATAGTTAATAAGACAAAAATTGTAAACATAGGTTAGTGGCTGCGGGATAAAATTACAAATAAAAGGCCATGCTACATGGCAAAAGTTGCCTACGAATTAACAAGACCATGAAGGCACCCGCAGCCGCATAAGTAGTTAAGAAATATAAGATATGTGATAACAAATGTATATGTGTAAACAGATGTAAATAAAAATATGATGAATCAGAGTCGAAGGGGGCGCGGGGGGTCGGACCTCTCATTGGCCGAGCGAAACGGGACGCGCGCGCACAGGAAGGCGGCCGCGCTCGGCGCACAGCGCTGTTATATGCGAGCGCGACGGAACAAATCAGTCTGTCTGCAACCGCTGACAAGAAAACACGCTCTCTATTCCGCGCGCAGTTCTGAAACGAAGTTCTGGTCCGCCCTCCGCCCGCCGCCGTCTCACTTCACAGTGTTAAGTGACTTGTGTGCGTTTTCCTCACTAATCCCCAGCCTGCCTTAAATCTACGCTGAACAATTGTAGTAGTAAGAACTTAATTAAATTGTAATAAAGTCTATTATCCACAACATTTATAGTACTTAATAAGAGATTTTCAATTCATTTTCACAAAGCAAACTGAATAAGTTGCATTTTCTAATTGGAGTTAAATTTGTTTATTTTATTAAGATTTATCTTTAGGTTTTTTTTATATAGTTTTAAAATAAAATATTTCCACAACACTTATATTTCACTTTTTGCCATATGCTCACAATTAAGTTAGTAATTTTGTTATAGATTTTGGAGGTTCTTGAAGGTCATCCAATATTTACATTAACTGGCCATAAAGGTCCAATCAATGCTGTGAATTTTTCAAGAAATGGAGATGCCTTTTCTTCTGGTGGAGATGATAAATTGGTAAATTTATTTATATATTACAAAAATATTCATTACTTCTTAATTTGCAATTTTAAATTATTGTTACAGGTGTCTTTTTGGAGAGTCAATGATGGAAATTGTAAAGAAGACAGCAAAGAAAATTTAATAAACAATGTAAACTCTATGTCCAATTTTGGTTCTTCTCGAAAAAAAAATCAGGTTACTGTGAAAAATAAAACTTAGTAATTTACAAACTGTTTTGTGAATATGTAAATAATGGTAAATAAATATATGAAAATACAATTCATTACCGGTTTTGTGCAGGGTTGCGGATTGAAAAGAAATATGTTCGCTGATACATGTAATGAAAAATATAAGTACCGCAAGAATCACCCTAATGTGCTTAGTCGTTCATTTTCATTTTAAGAAAAGTCTCTGATGATAGCTTTTTTTAGTAACCTAGACCTTTAAGTATTTTTAACATTTTTGTCATAAAGAGAGGCTATGAAAATATTTTTGAATAAAAATGTAAAAAAGAAATAGACTATATTGTAAAATGCAACAATAGTTTATTTCAAAAATATAGTATCCTCCACCACATTTTTAAATAATAAAAAACTTTTCATATCAAATAATTAAATAGGTAGATCACCAATAGATTTAAAATATATGATACATTTGGGAACTTTATAGTCTGTTTTATTGTGTACCAATGTAAGTTGTTTCTTTACCAGTCTTTTTAATGACTTCTAACAATTCATCAGCAGTAAGAGATGCAACTACAGACACTTTCTGTTCAGGAAGACTGATACAAACATTGTCTACCCCTTTTCCTTTCAGTCTATTTAGAACTCTTTCAACTGCACCCGAACAACCTTCACATGTCATCTTCACATTGAAAACGTGCGTCTGAAATACATTAGTAAATAGAGCATGTAGTAAAAAATTGAGATATTTTATTGCAATTCATTATATTTAAATTGAGAAAATTATTTGCAATAAATATTCTTTTGGAAAAATGACATACCGCAGACATTAGTAAGGTTTAGTTTCTACAAGTAAAACAAAAAAGGGTAACTCTATTATAGTACCTATTGAGTTAATTTCACTTTAGTCTAAATTTATAAAAATACAAGATACAGTCGTTGAACAAAGACAATTTTCACAGCATTCGCCAACTGCTAAGAGTACATTATGACATTGACATAGATGATTTGGATTCTAGACATTAAAAATAAAAGAGACCTTTGTTTATTGCTGCCTTTTAAGAGCTAGGAGCTGATGTGGGTTACATAATTATTATTCGACTTAAACGCTGATTCGTACATATGTTTGTTTGTATGTCTGTGATTTTCTCAAAAATTACTGATCCAGTATGAATGGAGTTATCTTTATTAAAAGAATATTTATCAAGGAAGGTTTTAGTGTACAATATATTAGTATTCGATAAAGGTGTTCGGAGATAGACAGTGGAACTCTTCATTAAGAAACAACAACTAATATCCTGAAATCGCTGTAAGAGTATGTTTTATATATCGTTTTCATTATGCATGTAGGCATATATGCTTGTGTGTATCCACTTACGCATTTGCGTAGGTGTGAGCAAACAATAAAAAAATGAAACAAAAAATCATGATGAAAATTAAATGAAAATGCTCTTATTCCAAAAAAAGGAAAAAAGGTGTTGGTCAATAACAATTAGGTAATAGATTTTTCAACAGAAATTCATTACAACAGTGCTTTTTTCCTTTGGTTAAATATTAATCTAATCCGTAAAATATTCTTTATTGAAAGTTTGTTTTTATCATAACGTCAAAATGCATGTTATCTTTCTAATATTTCTAATACGACTAATAGTTCTGACGTTATTTTCAGTACTAATTAGTCGAATAAAAAGAAATCTTTGTATTCATATTCAATCAAATTTACAATTAAGTTGGGCAATTAGCCTTATATATTATAAATAATTCTACATTTACGAATTCCTTTTGAATGTTTTTAACTCTAGTCTGTAAAGCGTTGTGTGAAAAGCGAAACCAGGTTTGTAGTTTTAAAATAACTAATGAATTATTCCAAATTAATACCTACAAATTTTAGCTGCCAGAGCCAAAACATTTTTCATTTTTCATTGTATATTTCCTGGGCAACGGGGTTTTCCATTTTTTATTAATAAAGTTTTTACGTAACAGATTAACTGCCAACAATTCAAGTATGTCTATTGTATCACACAGTGACATATGTTCTTTTGCAATATAGTGAAACACATTTTTCAATACTGGTTAAAAAATATTGATTCAAAGACCTTGTCAATTTGCGTTGCTTATATATAAATTAGAGCATCAATAACACCGATATTGAGAGGAGAGTAATTCGAGAATTAAAGAATTTTGCTTGCCACTATGAATAGTAATTGTATATAAACCTATGTTTATGTATCGTAGTGAAAAAGTATGTTGTGACTGGCGAAACATGAAAACAGATTCCATGCTATGGAGATAAAATCTTTGTGTAATATGCGTAAAATGCCCCTGTAAGTAGATAGAAAGAAAAAGTAAAAAGTGCTTTTGAAAAGGACTAAAATAGAAAAGAGTATGTTGTAATGCGATTGTTATCAATATTTTCTTGTAAAACGCCGTGCCAAGCGATTGCGTGCGCTATTTTTTAAGAAATCTAACTCAAACGAGACGACAGGCCACTGTACGGATCCATCTAAATCAAATGCTAATTTAAAACAGCTTATGTCGGTAATATCTATAGCTCGCTTTAGTCACAAAATTCTTTGAGACCGTCACAAATCTAGTCGAAATATTATTTACTTTTACTTAAATATCGTAGCTTTATTCGTAAAGGCGATCAAAAATAATCGTTATTAAGGCGGATAATTAAAAAAAATATTTTGATCTGGTAAGCTCGGTAAAAAAATCATCTAATCATAACTTTACCTGTCGTAATTTTTCTAAGCAAAGTACAATATTCTAAGTTTATTACTACTTTAACGTTCGGTAAAGCTTAAAAAACCTAAGGAACAGTAGTTTTAATTATTTAGTCATCCTAAGAGAGTGTGTGTGTCTTCAAAATTCCTACACAACCCATGCTGAATTTATTTGAGAAGATTTTCACTTCCTACGCATTGAAACAAAAATGAAATGATAGCTTGCATTATACTATTGATGAATGTTGGTGATGCAAAAGAGATATGCAATCCAGAGATTTATTGCTTCAGCTTACCCTATTGTAAAGCAAATAGGGGTATAAAGTAATAAATGGCTAAATGCGTGTCGAGCCATACGTAGTGTAGGGTTCCGTAATTGCCCAGTACAATATGCGGACTTAGAAGTGACCTTCTTGTTTAATTAACTTTTTAATTGAGTTCATGGTTGAACGGCTAATAATGCTTAAAAAGTGGCCTATATAAGAAGGGTGTTAAGGTTTACATTATATTAAATACAAAAGCGTATTAAGAATATTTTACACGATTCTCTAAACATATATTCACAATCTATTTTAGCAATCAACAACGTCATCTAAGTAATTTTCAATAGAATTTGTACGAAAATTTTATTTTTATTTCTCCAAGTAAATTTTATAAATTGGTCAACTATTACTCGTTTACGACGACGTACGACGTATATGACTTGAAACATCTACTTAGTTGTAGTTTTTCTTTTTAACTTCTTTATATTAGAGAAGGGTTTGGCGGAAGACCCTTGAGTATAATAAAGATTAACAATTTTAAGATTAATAAGTTTAGTATTTCACAAACGGATATCTGAATCAAAAAAATGGTTTTCACAGATCCGCAATGTTTTTGAATGCGCCATTCAATGACATCCCACACCATGAGATAGACAAGAAAAAATTATTGCCACTTTACCCATAAAAAATAATTTTTTCTACCACTTTGTTAGAGTCATTAATTTGTATACTCACATCAAATCAAAGCTTTCTAGTACTGAGAGTCTCTGAGCTACACCGCCGACAAATAGGCAGATAGACGGATGGACTGATGGACATAGCAAAATTATAAAAGTGTCTTATTGAGTATTGTACTCTAAAATTGATGACGCATTTATGATATTAATAATTAAAATTTATTTATTATTTATTCAAGTATGTTGATTTTATTTTTCCTTATTTTTGATATTATCCTTGTGATGTGTATTTAAATGTCTATCGGACGTTCCCTCTTGAAAAATGAATGATACATAAACCATAGACCAAAATTATACAATGTCGATTTTTTCAAGTCCAGGAGTTTTCTTTAATTAAATAATATTATTATAGGACTCTACAGTCTATGAAATTTCTTATTCCTTTCATTGATCAATGTGGCTTTAAAATTCACTTTGACTAATCATATTGTCTCCAGGCGTTTAAAAAATTTTTGACAGTCGTTTGGTATCGTGTCGAGGTTGAATTAGTAAGAGTCTTATTTAATGATTTATTGTGAAGTCATGATATAAAATTAAATAAATATGTCCCTCAGAGAGAATCTCAAAGAATTAGGATGGTAAGTAAAAATATTGTAATAATTTTCACAAAGGGTTATCACTATTTTAAAATGTATGGTTTTTCATTTTACTAGGTATCTCAGCCCTGAAGGATTAGAAGTTATATCCGAAGACAGCCAAACGCAAGATGTAAATATATTAAGTAAAAAAGCGTTGGATGTACGTATAAAACCTAATTTAACATGCATTCTGTTCCTAAAGTTTTAAATATTAAGCTTGAATTATCTTTTACAGTATGATCTAAGAGACATTGGAGATTATGCATTTCCTGACGATTTCACAAAGGATCCATTAAAATTGGAAAACCCGATTATTGTACAGATTCAGAAAATTAGAAATGTTGCAGCTCCTAAAGCAAATGAAGAATCTAGCAGTGCTCCTCGAATGCTAAAACTTACTTTAAATGATGGAAAAACTTCTTGCACAGCTTTAGAGATCAGTCCTATTTCAAGTTTGAGTATCAATACTCCACCAGGCACTAAGGTATTATTGAAAAATGAAGGTATGGAAGTTTGCCATGGTATAATATGGCTTACTCCGAATATAATATCTGTGCTAGGAGGAAAAGTAGCTCATATGATAGAAAAATGGGAGTTAAATAGAAGCTTAGCTAAACATACTCGTGGTAAGAATTCAAATGTACTCTTTAAACCAAAACACCAATATTTTTTTAATGACTTTTTCATAACTCTAATTTCTCCTAAAATCATGTTTTTAGAAACAAGTAAAATTATCAGATGCAATAATCTTTGAATCATTTTGAAATATTGCAAGTTATAGCTGTTTGGTTCTGTTAATGATAATTTAAAAATTCATAGCTGCTGTTATCTCTAGCATTACAAAGTTAATATCAGTAGAATGTATCTCCCAGTTATTATAATTTGTTTTATATGCACCAACAATTTAAAAAAGAAGGTACACTAAGAATTATTGACAATAAAAAAAAATTGTTGGTAGTTGTAATATGATTTTACTAGCCCATATATTTAATTATATCGGATAAGTAATAAGATCAATTACCCTAGCACTAATACATGTCAAGTTCAGCCTCCATTTTTAAACAAAGTTTTGAAACATATGATGCTTAAAGATTTTTTTTAATTATGTGTATTACTTTTTATTTGAGTGGTTAAAGAAATTTTAAGATGATGCGGTTTCTATAATAATAGTGTTCTACATTTGTTACATATGCTGAAAATAGTCTTTAAAAATCTCTGAGTTTGATATCAGTGATAATGAAATATAATGTTTTTTTTTTATTTATTTTGCTTAATAACTGTATAATGTACCTTGAATTTCACATTTGGTTTTTTAAAATACTTTTATTGTGGCTTGTAGAAAATTAAAATGAATGTAGTTATGTTTAATAAGTTGAGTGACAGAATAACAAAATGCTGCTGAAATTAATATCTTCTGCTTTTTGCTACAATGTGTAATTAATATTTTCAGGTGGAGTCGGTGTTGATGGTGGACCTCCACCTTGGATTCCCTTCGGTCAACGTCTTGAAGCTCAATCTGTCGACAAGCAATTCAAAAGTCTTCAAGAAGCTTCTAAACAAGATAATGCTGAATTTGAAGCTCAGCGCAAAGGTGCTATAGCTGAAGCGAAAAGACTTTCTGGCGTTAAAAAGGTATTATGGTGGAATTTTATAGGCTTTATTAAAGTCTATTTTTAATGAATAAATGTGATGTATTTAATTAGAAATGATGTGATTTTTTTTAAGTAACTACACGTCCTGTTAAGATGGTAATATTGAAATTGAAATATATATTTCTAATTTTCTATTATAGATTTTTGAGGGTGGTACTAAACCTCTACTAGACGCTAATGTACAAAAGATCGTAGATTCTGGCTTCACAGAAGAACAAGCTGAAAATGCTTTGAAATACACTAAAAACAATGTGGAAAGAGCTTTGAGAATGCTACAAAAACGAGATGGTTCTGAAAACAGAGCAAAGGATAAACCACAGAAAGATACAGAACCACCAAAACGGAAAGGGCGAAATAAGGATAATAATGATGATGATGCAGTTCCAGTTAAACCTTCTGGAAAAGTGTCATTATTTGATTTTTTGGAAGACAAACTTCCCAGTGTGCCTGATAAGGATAAATCGAACAGACCAACATCACAGTATCCTAATAATGATGATAGAAATGATAGGTACCATGGAAATAGAGATAAAAATAATGCCAAAAATTCATCCCGTTCACAGGGATCCAGATATGATAATTCAAGCAGACATAGATTAGAAAATAATCACAATTCAAGAATTCACAGTTATTCCAATGACAACCATTCCTCCTCTCACAACTTAAGGGAAGATAGAAAATACCAATCGCACACACAAAATGAAAAGCCACCGAGATTCCAAAGAAAATTGGAAGAGAAAAATAAATTACAACAAAATCAGTTGAATAACATGAATTCTACATATAATAGTTATCATAATGCAACGCAGCAGAATCAGTATAACAGGAACGATAGAAACATATCAGAGAGTAAACTACAACACAATTACAGGAACAATGCAATAGATGTTTTGGTTGATGCAACAGTTAATTTAAATTTGATGGCAAACCCCCAATCACGGCCTAATGAAGAATCCCATAATGCTCGCGTTTATCAGCAACCCCACTCTGAATCTCCATATGTGAACAAAACAACATATGTGGCTACTCAGAGCCCACACGATATCCCGCCATTCAGGAAATGTGCAGAACCTCCTAAATATCAAGAAACATATCGTAGGGGCCAGTCAAATGGTTATCTTGGGGCACAACAAAATCCAATGTATCCGAATATTAATTTTGTTGGTGCTCAGGGCAACTATGGTGGACGACAATACAGTTATGGTGCACGACCACAAGAGTATGGTGCGATACGTAGTGGTGGGCCATTCTTGCCAGGGTCTCTGCTCGGCTTTCAGAACGCAGCAGTGAATGAACAGGCTCGCGCAATGCTTGGCGCCGCCGATATTCACTGGAAAGTAGGTGATCGTTGCCTAGCTCTCTATTGGGAAGATAACAATGTAAGTTTCAAATCTGACGATTATTTATAAAATTAATTATAAGAATAATATGTTCTATTTTGTCTTTCAGTTTTATGAAGCAGAGGTGACTGGAGTTTCTGCCAATACTGTAGTAGTGAAATTTTGTGCATATGGAAACCATGAAGAAGTTCTTAAATCTAATTGCTTGCCTTTTCCTAATCAGAGTGAGTAATTGAAATAAGTATTTGAAAAGTCATATTCATTTTTACTGGACTGGGATTACAATCAAAAGTTTGACTGGGATCAAGATTAGCAATAGTCCCATGACTAGAATGAAAAGTAGAAATAAAATTAAGATTGATAAGAAGATCAGGCTCGGCAATATTGATGAATATCAAAAAAAAAGAGAGGAGTATATTTTATGTCCATGCAGGCAAAGCCGCATATAGAAAGCTAATATAATTACAAAATAACAACAGACTAAGCAATTTTTAATTACTAGTAAAAAATAATTTTTCAGTGTTAAAAATGGTGCTTTTAATCTAGTACAATTTGTAAATATAGATTTTATTCACATCAATTGAAACTATATAACATGTTTAGTCTAGAGTATTTATTAAATTGTAGATCCTCAAAAAATAAGGTATAAAACCTTGTCAGAGACTAACATAATATATACTGTAAATTTTCATTTTGGCAAATTAGAAACCTAGTCAAAAATAATATTTACTAATATAAATGATCATTCTTGTGTTAAACTATATTGGAACATAATAATTCGAACTATATCAGAACATAATAATTTTGTTAACATAATCATTTTAATTTATGTAAATTTCATTGATATTGAAAATTAGGATATACTCATGGGAAAATACCTATATATGTATAATGAAAATGATGCTTCTTTAACGCTTAATAAATTTTAAACTATGGAAGTAATCGACATGGGATCATGACCATTCGATGCAAATGATTGTAGATGGTTTATGGACTATTTATTTTTTTAATTTATGGATCCATCATCATTTAATGTCTAACATTCTCACTGCACACTTATGCTCAGCGAAGCAGGTGGGTAATAGCTAGTTTAATTATAAAATCAAACAAGATTAAAAAATAAGCATCATCTACAATGTTTTTGTTAATACTAAGGGCAAATTTATCAGCCGTTATAATTACATTTAAACAATTTATTTTGCTGTTTAAATGACAGTTAAGTATAAATTATGTATAATTTTTATTATGATCAAATTTGTTTATCCTAACTAATAATATAAATGTCAAAATGAGTTTGTTTGTTTGTTTGTGTGTTATACTTCCATAACTACTCAACCGATAATCATAAAATTTTGTACACGCATTGTCAGTGTGTAGAAAAGGACATATGTAGGTGACACTTAAATTTTTTAGAACTGGCTACTTAAAAACTACAAAATAAAAAAAGGTATTTAAATTGTAAAAATAGAACTCTGTGAACCTTATTATGTATAATTATATTAATTTGATAGCATTACTCATGAACTCAGGACTATAATATTAATTCAACAGAAACATATTTTTTTTTAATGAAATAGAAACATAATTAAAATAAAACATGAGTAATAATTAATAAATAATTAATTAAAATAAAACATGAGTAAAACATAATATCTATCTTAGCGAATAATCATATAAAAACAAAATATACACTAAATCTATGTAATTCAATATAAGAGCAATAGATTACGATATTAATCCATTATGTGCGAGTAATTTAAAACCTAAAAATGTCTATTAAGGACACACAAACCCTACATCGTGATTTTAACATCGACGTAGTACGGATTTCGGCGTGGAAAATGATGCGCTCCTATTGGCGGACAGCATTTGCTCATCAGATGTGCTCGTCTTGTGCCACCTTGTTAGCCGAATGTCGGAATACCGTCTTCTATTTGTCGGTTCTAGTTGTTCCTCCGTCGCGATCGGTCGCCTTCGGTCCAGTCCGCTGGACCACCCGATTAGTTTAGTGTGTTACTGCGTGTCAGTGTTACTTCAAGCCGCGCTCCGTAGTGTCGAGCTCCGCGCGTGCATGTTGTGTGTAGTGCCGCGCAGTGTACATCGCGCGGCGACAGTTATGCCACGTTTGCGTTCGTCCCGGTGATATACTCCGGTTATCGCACCATCTGCACGCCGTGGCGGTTTCTGCGCCTAGGGAGAGCGCTCTCTCAGGTTTATACTCCAAATGTTTTACACGCGTAAATGGTTTGCCATTGACTACGTAGGGCGATCACATGCTGACCAGCAGCAGTTTTTGGGGCGGACTTGCTCAGTGTCACGGTTAGTTTCGCGGTTTTTGGCAATCCCTTCCACTACTCGCTTTTATAAGCGTCCTCTGATATTGATTCTATTACTCATGGTAATAGATAGTTTAGTTATTTTTGCCTCTTCCCGGGGCAACACCGTCACCTATGACATTATTACGTCATGGTAGCCCGGGAAGGGTTTTATGACCTTCGCGCCGTTGGCACTTCCTGTGCCTTCTGGCCGCTTAGATGATGCCTACAAAGCCTACGGGCTAAAGGCAGGCGCCTTAATGCTTCAGGGGGTTTTTAGTCCGTGCGAATCGGGCACACCCCGTGCACCCGGGCGCACGGACTGCCCATAATGGGTTTTTCCCCTCCTTCCCCTTCGCACTGGGAGAAATAAAAAAAAATGCAAAACTGTTTGTGTTTATCGTTAGTGCGCCTTTATACATATTGTTTTTTCGTGTTCCGTCGCCGACAGGAAGACGACATATGAGGTGGAAAGGCGAACTCGAACTGTCGGCAGGAGAACAGACTGAAGAGGAGTTAAAGAGATAAAAAGCATTGGAAATAGCTAAAGGAGGCCTTTGCCAAAAGACACACTGAACTTGAACAGTATTCGAGTTCTGGATAAGAATCCTTATACAATAGATAGATAGGTAGAAATATTGTATATAACAATATAATTTATATTTTTTAGGCTTTGTGTCACATTAAATGGTATTTAAGTTATTAGTTTTACACCAAAGATACTCATTTAAAAATTAATAAAAACATCACTATTTGAATGCTTTTACGAAGATAAGTCGTTATTTGCAGTGACATACTGCTGCATGAGATTTAAAATTTCCATTTAAAGGTCGAAATACTACGTATGAGATAACATATAATCATAATAAATCAATGAAAAGGCTCCATTTTCTTCTTTTAATTATAGTTCACAGACTTTATATAAAACATTTTTCATTTAAATTCTCTATATATCTTACACAGACAGCTTATTCTCCACACAAATAACCTCTCCGTGGTACCAATTTCTAGTTTTGGACCATTACCTGTAACATGTATTTTCATGTCGCTTGCCTGTTCTTATATTTGTAATATATATATATTTGTATTGGGAAGTAACTGTGTTATAAAATTTTATGTCAGGTGGCGCAGGTTACATGAGCCGAGGTAACGCAAGCGGCGTGTTTGCAACGCGGCGCCCGTAGTGACGCGCTGCAGCGCCGCGCGCGGCCGCTGCCCAGGCGTGAACGCTCACGCAAACTGACCTCATTCTTCATACCGTTACCTTTTCCCCACACACCGCCAACATGTTGCTGACTTCGTCAGTGCGTAGCTTCTGCATATAGATTTAGTTTATAAGGATGATCGCATAATCCCCCTTCCGTATGATCACTCTTATTTCATCTAAATATATATAAATTCAGTAATCATAGTTTATTTATCGATATGTTCTTTGAAATAAATAATTCTATTTTTTTATAATAATGTAATTAGTGGGTGTCATTTTTCAATCTGTTTTGATTAAAATAAATAAAAAGGAATTTTTAAAATGAATGTAACAATTTATCTCTACATTTTTTTTAATACCACCACACAAGACCATAATTGTAATAAGTTAAAAAAGTGTATACTACAATATGAAGTAAATAATGTCATTCTAGTACTTTAAATTTAATTGAATCCTTATTTAAAAATCTTATGTTAATAATTTCAACATCTATTTTTTTCATATTCTATCCCCATTTTAAAACTTGACCAAAATTTTTCCATCTCTCATTACATACTATTGTAACTTTCATTACTATTTAAAATATCCAATTGTAAAAGCGAAAAAACTGTCATGATTATTTAATATATGAAAATGACATTATTATATTACCAATATCAAGCGATTACCAATTAATATATTGAGTGTCCTTGTTTCAACAATGGAACGATTGTGTATTGGAGAATGAACAAGATCACTCAACCTATTAAATAAAATGATAAGTAATTGGAAAATCGGTGTTAGGGTCAAGCACAAATTTTGAGAACCAAATTTTCAGTAAATTTAACTTTTATATACAAAGTGAAGACTTGTGCAATATATAACAATCATTTATATTTTATCTGATAAGAGTAGGGCAATGCATTAAAAAAAGCTATTCTTGGAATTGCATATACCTAACATTCACATATTGTTACAGGAAGTAATTTGCTTCTATAATTAAGACTTTGATGGTGATGCAAAATTCTAACATTTTGCACTAATAACAACATTTTGACAATAATATTATATTAGTTGAATCCTATCAAGCATTGCAGTGGTTACTTTTGTTAATAAAAAGATATTACGATCACATGAATGCTTGGAACTATTTTTTAAAGTGTCTATTTTCTCAGTGTCTCTAAATTTAAAGCAAATACATGAATTACGCCCTATGAAAATTATTAACAGAACACTTTTGCATGATGGCTGCTATAATTTGAAATGCTAGAAGGAAAGCACTGTGCTTTAATTCACTTTTATTATGCAACATACTTACAAAGTTTTTCATTATCTTCAGCAAATGTGGACATTTCATTATAAAGTATTTGACATACAGACGAAAAATAAATATTTTATCTTTAAAAGTTTGTAATTATCTCAGCAACTAAACTTTTTGACAACTCTCGATAGTTATCTTCGGTAAAGTCATTTGTGGAAGTTAACAGAAAATGTCATGAGCATGTTGTACGCATATATTTTCAGTGCTCAAGAGTTACGCTAACAGTACTGAAACATAACAAACATGCAGTTTTCACAGGCTACTTACGTTAACGTTGTAAATAGATAGTATGTTGAATTTCAAATAATTGCTGCTTTTATGCTAATAGTGCATATTGCTACCTATAGGTTATTGCTCTTAATTTTCAAACCTTACCAGTAGTGTTGAACTTAACCCATAAAATTCAAACTCAATTGATCAAATGTTATTTGAGTCTATAAATGACGCACATTTTCATTTATGCCATGCTTAGCCATGTTTCTGTAAAATTACTAGAACAAAATACATTACAATATTGTGATCTCTATGATAATACAGATCATAACCAACAGCACCTATTGCTGTAAAGGATAGATGTGACATATTTCCTTCGATAATATGTTTTAGATGTCTGATTTTTTTCTATCATATTGTACACTGGGCTATTAGTTTTTCTTTCTTTGAAGATATTATGTGCTAGTTTTGTATTGTTCAAGAACATGCATGTGCATAATAATAAAGAGATTATTTACATTTGTTAATGTCAAACATTTCCATTGTAACATTATTTAAAAGATAGACACACTATTCTAGAGACTAATAAGATCACTGATTGAAATTTGAAAATACCTACTAATTGATACCTGGAGCATTGCTACCGGAGAAGGAATAATTATGGGAGTATTGTTTGAAATGTGAAAAAATTGTATTATTTAATTAGGAAAGATACAAAAAAGTAATATTTTGTAAATTACAGAAATGTTTTTTTAAATGCATTTGCTGGTATGCCATACCTGCTGTAAGTTAATTGTATCATACCTATAATCTTCAGTATTGCAAGCAATAAATTGATACAGTTTTATCACTATAGGATGAATAGCATTGCAGCTCATAAAATATATGAAGAAAAAAATATTTATTTTTATATATTAGATTATATTTGAAAAGCTGTCTAATTGGATATAAACAAAAATATTTGATAATCAAGTATTTTGTACTTATGAAAAACATTTAAGCACTAATTGAATTTGTATTGTTAGTATTTCACATTGTGTTTTTAATTGTTAGGTAATTTTAGAAAATAGTGTCAGAAGCGACCCCTGTGAATTATGTGTGGACAGCATAGAATGATTGAAAAAAAAATGTAGTGATGAGAACTGTTTCTTGAGTGAACAACATTTTAATCTTGAATCAGAACATAATCACACACACAAATCAATTTGTTTTTAGTTCATTTCCATTTGAAAAATAAATGTAAAAAGTAATTGCCCCATGCCTCTGAGAGCATACTAAGCTACTCTTATCAAGTTTAAGCCTAAATTATTAGATAGGTGTTAATTTAAAGGTTCCGTGGAACCTGCCATTTTATGGGAATCCTTTTTTTTTTCTGGTGTCTATATCAATGCAAGGTGTCAAGAATTGATTCCTTTTTTCTGTGTAGTCTTTCTTTGGTATAAAGAATTTATTACGTCGTTTATAAAAGGTTTGTTTTTTAAATTTCACCATTTTGCATTTTAGTCCTGTAAGAATATTATTAATATCTTGCAATAAAATCAATTCAAAGTAAATTTGTTCAATAATGCAATGATATATAATAATACAATATTTTAAGTGCACAGAAGCTACGCACTATAAAGAGATGAATGCGTCGAGTGCAATATGCGTATGCGTCTATAAATTATATTTTAGTGAAAAATAAAAAAAAGGTGTAATTCATGAATTAAGTTAATTTATTCACTATCTGTAACCATTAATGTAGTGTAGATTGTTTAAATGTATTGTAAAATTAGCTAAATATGTATTATAGTGATTTTTTAAAAGTTAAGACATAATCAGCAGCTAGTGTTTTGTTTGGAATATGTGTATATAAATAACCCATAGCTTTTCGTTAAGATTTTTAGTGTTTTTAGTGGGGGAACACTGTTTTTAATAATTTACACTTCTGCAAAATGAAATCTTATAGTAACTAATATTGATTAACTTTGTTTGCTTTGATCGACATTAAATAAATATTTTCAGGCACGCCATATTGTGTTTACAAGATTTTGTTTTGTGCAGAGTGTATGATAAATAATGAATTATTTTATTCTGGTAATAATAAAATGGTTGTATATATCTGTCACTGAGGTAAAATTATATTAATTATACATTACGTTAATAAAGAAAAGAGTCGTAAATGGCGGCAAATCTTTTATCTTTCGTAAATTAACATTTCTAGTAGGTATATTCACGTCGCTGGTCTTGCTAATTGCGATTGTTAGTTAACTGTCATTTATGACCAATTATGAGGTGTCGTCCTAAGCGAGTCAAAAGTCTCGTAAGTCATGTTATGTTAATTTCGCTCGAAAGGGTTGAAACAAGCACTGTACGATGAGGGAGCTGCGGTAGCTGTCCAATGATGTACAGTGTTACCGTTAGACTGTGCAGGTATCCACTAGATGGAGTCTAGGGTCGAAATAATAGGTACCCAGATGATTTAAAAACCTATCCTCATCGAAGAGAGTACGGTCCGGTACGATCACGACGTAGCGATCAGGTGGCGTATTACGTATGCCCACGTGTGATCAAAGGCCGAAGACGGATTCATGTAAAGCAGGTTGGGTGTCCCGCACGTAATGCTTTACACGGGATCATCGCGACAGCGCCTACTCCTTTGACATGAGAGTTCAACTCTTACCAGTTTCGCTGAGAAACGAGTATACGCCCGGATAAATCAAGTGTCTGGAATGTCTTCGGCACTTTTGCCGATTTTTTTTTCGATTTGAAGATGTCGACTAAGCTTTTTTCCCGTCGTTAATATTTTCAGTATCGCCCACTTAATAATGCGTCATTGCCGCAAAATAATTACGTCACACTGTGTAATGTGTAATTAGTATGTACAAAAGACAAAGATATTAATTCTAGATTATATAAACTAATACCCGATTTATTGTGTTAGTAAGCAGTTATATCAAATGAAATAATATAATTTGCACACTAATTCGTGATTTCGTAATATTCTTTATGATGTAAAAAAGTATTTTTTGTATATTAATTTGCTGAGTGTACTCGATAAGATCGTGTGACGTCGGAATTAGCTGCGCCATTTTTTATTCGTTTCTTTTATTTACGGAGTTGATAAATACATTTTTAAGGTACGTTCGGAACATGTTTGTTTACAGTTAGGTATGTGAATATCCATTGAATGAACTCAAATAGATTTTTTTATATCCTTATGGGTATGTGGAAGATGTTATTTATTTCGTGTGATTTATTTTATTGCAATTTCAAGTGTAATCGAATTTGTTGGCATTTTAAAATAATTATAATGTACAATACAATATGGTTTGAATTGAATGTGAACTGTTATTTAGTATAAAAACAGAGAAAACTAAAATAGGACTCCCTTCTTATCAAACAACATATATTCTATAAACACTAATAAAACATCTTCCAACACTTATATTGGCATAGTGTAAGTTTATTTTCATTATTGTAATCTTTTTCTCCTTAACGGGTGTATTTATAGTACCTGTCAAAAGTAGTAAATGCCATAGCCATGTATTCATCACAATAGGTATTGTTGATTTCTGTTAACTATTTATTAACAAAAAGCTAATAAACCATTAAAACCCATTATAGTGTTTTAATCTACTGCATTATATTGCATAATAAATTTTTATGATAAAAAACAATTTATATATTTTTTTCTCTATTTAGAATTCCAATTAAACATCACCCTTACAATTTTTAAAGGAGAAGGGGTTGACAGCCCTCGTAAAATTAATTATTATGGGGTCAAGACGGTGGCTTGCCTAGAAGGGTTCCTTCTATAGCGTGATTCACCCTCGTAAAAATACCCCGGTCGTTTCTTTTATGTACTACAAGGTTAGAAAATTGTATTTTTTTTTCAATTTTCTAAGAAATGTATCTATTATGTTATTCAAAATGTTCTAGAATTAAGATTACTTAAACGAATAAATATCCAGTGTGAATATTATTATTGTTTTTTTGCTTGTAATATGTATTTCTTTTTTTCATTATATGATATTGACGTGTTTGTGTATTAAAGATTTTTGCAAAGAGACAGAACTGGTGAGGCGAGGGATAAGAAATAGTCGCATTTTCATTCCCTGTTTGTTGGTTTGTTTATTTGAATACACAATACCAAACTACTCAATCATTTCAAAATCAAATTTTTCATTAATATGAGGCTTAAGTCGGAGTAACATTTAAAGTTTACTAGCCGTTTTATACTCGCTTGACTATAATAGAACGAACTCCTTTTTTTTTTATGTACTAATTTGTTATTGATAACAAGAACTGTCAGGGGAAGATCAACATCGGTTGGGAACTGACATCACTAGCAGAACCGGAATTGGGATCAAAATTAGAAGCGAGATGGTTTGATAATAGAATAATTGGAGCTTATTGGAGTTTACTCCTTAAGAATCGATTTCATATTTAGGCCCGGGTTATGGAATTTTATGGGAGTAAAATCAAGTGTTAGATAAATGTCGTTACGCTATCGTCATGGTTACTGAAATAAATAAATCGTCATGGTTACTGTTTACATTTCAATCAATCAGAATGTGACAAATATAATAGATTTTCTCCATGAATCATTGTTAGTGTATACAGAAGGGGGTTCAAAACTATTGAAGAAACGTTACCATGAACTTCCACTTATACTTGGTGGAGATTTTAATAAAGAAGATGGTTTCCGTTTAGTACAATTTCTGAAAGATGAACTGAACTTAGATTTAATTTCTGACAGAACACTAGGGACAACTAGATATGGTACAACTATTGATGCGATGTTTTCACGATTTATCACACATGTATCTTCCGACATTCATGTATCATATTTTAGTTACCATAAACCAATTGTTTCAGTGTTTAATGATACCGCTATTGTTCCTGTGATAAACATTACGCAAGATAACCTCAATGATAGAGAAAATCAATCTTACTAAAAATTTTATTGTATAATATAATTATTTTCAATATTTTCTTAAATGACGAATTAATTGTTTTACTATTAACATAAATAAATTAATTGTGTATTATGCTTTGAATAATATAATAGATGCTTTCATTTACCATTATACTAATCTATATGTATGATATCATCTTAAAGCAGTAAACTCCATTCGTGCGTCGGAGCTGACACACTCACAATTTTTTCAGCGGCAGTTTGTATATTATCGGTGTTAGCGTATACGTTCTCGGGGATGATTTGATCCGAATCTAGACCTAGATTCGAGATCGAGATCGAAAATGAGGGTAAAATTGAGAGCAGAGTCGGGAGCATAACAAGTATCAAGATTGTAGTTGGCAACGTGTTCGGACGATATAATAGACGAAGAAACTCATTTTACGTCCACACGGGCGGAGTCGCAGCAGCAAAACTAGTTTTAAATATATTTTGTATTATCACACAATATTAAAAGTAAAAATAAAAGTAAAACGTTATTATATATTTTTTTGGTTTAGTTAAAAATGTTGTTTTCTCAGATATCCTTCAAAGATAGCGCCGGTTCAAGCAAACTAAGCGTCTTAAGCGAATAATTTGAATTGCGCCCCTTGATCCAAATATTTTAAATATATTGTAACAAAACAACATAAATATAAAGCAATAAAGTAATTTTTAATTAATTAATTTGAATTATTGAAGACAAAAATATATAGGTAATCTTAGAGCTTCGAGCGACGTCGAGTTGAACATCTTCAATGGTACATTCCTTTTTATAGTATCAAAATTGTTTAATTTTTCTTTAATTGCATTTTTACTACAACTGTACCTTGCATACCCAGTGACTTATTTTGATGTAACTTTTGTTATAATGAACTAAAAGCGACTAAAATCATTATTTAAATTTCCAGTGAAAAAAATATCTGAAATTGATTATTTTTTTTTCGACCAAGTTAAATTACATCGATCTTCCATACCTCTCTAAAATATTACTCTATTGAGTAAGATGTTATATACCTACACTAGTTTTTCGCCCCAGCTTCGCCCGCGCAGACATAGAATATGTTCCTTCGCCTTTTGTATGGAAAGATCTTGCTGTCATTCTCAATCTCGTGTCTGCTTTCAATTCTAGTTCGGGTACAGTTCTTGATTTAGGTCCCGGTCACACTTTTCATCTTTAATCACGATGATGCTCAGTTTCGACCCTGATTCCGTTCTCAATTTCATTTCCGATGCTGTTTCATTCCACTCTCCGCCCGCTTTCAATTATACACACTATTTTTTAAACATTTTTCAAACTACCCCGTACTGTGAGAAACGTGTTTCACAATATAGGTAATAAGCAATAGTGACACTGAAATTCACAGTTTTACATCACTTCATAAAAAAGTTTCATACAAAAGACAACCCCCTTTCATTCCACTTAATAGTAAATTAAAAAAAATATCCTTTCTTAAGTGGTCCCTACCTTATACTGTCATCAGACCAATTTTCGAGTCAATCGGACCTATGGTTTCGGACATTTTGTGATGAGTGTGTGGGTATTCGCTTATATACACTAGCTTTTGCCCTTGCCTCCGTCCGTGTAGACGTAAAAGTCATTCCTTCATTTTGTTTATCGCCCCATCACCAAATCAAGATCCCGCGGCCTTATTACCTAAAAGAAATCGATTTCTGATGTCGCAGAATTTTAAAATTATTTTATTAATTCCCAAGTTTTTATTTCGAAATGCTAATTGTCTTTCTATTAACAGTGTTGCCTCTACAATGAAATCACCAAATTATCAAAATGGAATTTAATCGAATATTTGTATTCAAAAACCATTAGGGATCGCGATTTCGCAATTATTCGAAAATTACGGTCTCAAACCGAAGACTGGTCTATAGCGATTCTCAAGCGATTTACAATCGATTTTCCGTTATTCGTATTTCGTATAAAGTGAATATTTTTTATGTAAGTCGTTAGATTAAATAAAATCTTGCATATTTATCGAGGACGTATGACATTACAATAATATGGTATAATTGGACTGATCTGATGACGGAGCCAGAAGGTAGGCACAGGAATTCCATAACGGAATAACATATCCCAGTTGTGTTTGAGCTTGTCAGAATTGTCTTGAGATATACTCTCACCATGAGTGATTTTTAGAGTTTGATGATGGAGCCGGAAGGTAAGCATCAGAATTCACATATCATATATATATATGTATATATATTGCCAAGAAAGTCATAGGAATCGGTGACAAATTTAATTACTATTGAACTCTGCTAGTTTGCGATCATATAATGTATTATGAATAAAAAAACTGGTAATGAAGTATTAAAAAAATATATTCTTTATGTTTTTACCCCACGAAAACCAACTTTGAAGTTTGTTTATACAGTGCCTACATGAATAAAAATTAATGAATTTTACGACTCAGTTTAAAATTTAGCTATTAAAATTCTTTAAATCCCTCGCATTTTGGTGTGCCTCAAATTTTATCGTCCTAGGCACGGGCTTTTAGTGGATCTAAGCTTACGTCCATCATTATAACACACGAATCGGTCCACTAAATAACGGATTTAAAAATCGTTGAGATATTTGACAATTTACCGTTAAGGAATAATCAAACAGAATTTTATCATGATCGCATCGATCTTTATGTCGAATTAATTCCGCGTCCAAACCGAAATATCGCAAACGCCTTCAAAGGCGTATTCGCTGCATCGCCCGCCAGGGCAAGGTGGTGGGGCATCACCGCCGGCCGGACGCGCAGTGCTCACCTGTACCTCTTTGCGGGTGCGCGTCGAAGTGCCGTGGATATCAGTTAACATTGCAATCGTTTAAAACAAAGATATATAGCATTCGGCATCTGTACGCTGGCGAACGGATTCAACAGCTCGCGTGTGTGTATCGCGGTAATACAATTGATGATGTTCGTTGGCGGTTGTCGGTGAACGCTGTACGGATTTCCCGCCATCGTGTCACACACGCCGGTCGCCAACTCGCGACTCGTTCACGTTAGAGGTGAAGTAACTTTGCCGTAACTTCATTTTAACTTTCGTTTCACCTTACCGTGCTGCGGTGAGTAGTGGCGTGTCGTTTAGATGATGTTTATTTTTCGATGTATCATTGTCCGTTAATAATATCTAAGTATTAACGGACCTATTAAACAAAAAAAAATATATATACAAATAATTATTTCTTCTTTAACAATAACAACATGAAGCTACATTTGTGAGCTTATATTTGATTGTATTATATTTTTTTATATGTTATAAGTATATTTATTATATTTTACTGTGATATCATTGCGCGATCTTCTTATCTTTTCTTCCAATCTTCTATAGGTATTTTTGGAAATTATATAGATTATGTTTTTGTAACATTATTTTAAACTTACCCTCTAGTAAAATTGGTAAGTACGATCACAGGCCATTATTCCTGTCTTATCCGATTCCAATAATAATTTATCGCATGAATTAGTATATGTAATTGCTTATCGGTAAGAAGAGAAGGTACCTACCTACTATAAGATGAGAGAACCTTGGGGCCCGAGAATCTTTGTTTACCTTGAACAGCGAGTACTTGCAGGCCATGACGATACCCAGTTCACTTTGTCGTATAGTCGGCGTTCGCAATAGTTATGATTTATTGTGTTTTGCTATTGAGACCTTTCATATTAGGTTTATGAAGGTTGACAATTTCTATACTTACCTATTTTCAAGCATAGCCATGCTAGTTATGATTTTTTAAAGTACTAAAACTATTGATAAAATTTTTGCACGTGACGTGTACAATTTCTTATTTTTTCATGAGAATATGGTAATGTTATTAATGATAGCGATTAGGTATAGAAATTTAGACGAATATATTTAGGTATTAGACGGAAACTTGTTTACGCTAATGGGTGCTGCTATACGAGGGGAATATTATCTTCATTATATATATACTGTCGTATCGATATACCTATAGTTTATATTTTTTAGCCGGTTATAAATGTAACTCTAAATTTCATTTTCTTGGGCTCTTTCCCCACTTTGCTGCGTCGTGTTACATTTTCTGCCAGCCCCCTTGTAAATATTAAATCACCAAAGCTATATAGTACCCCCTTGTAAATGATTCTTTGGGATTATTATAATAGTATACAAAGATTGATGTTTCAAAATATGTATCGAATATTGCTGCGAATGACTCTTTATCATAAACAAAAAAAAAAGAATAAGAAAAAAATTATAATTAAGCAGACTCGCAGGTAGAATTGTTTCAGGAACTGCCAACTTTACGATCCCTTGACTCCCCCTCCCTTCGACCCTTGTCACATCGAGTCACGCCATGTGACACCCCTACCCGGTGGCAGATTTACCACCAGGCCGAGTGTGCTGGTGCCTAGGGCGGCGGATTTTAGCGGCGGCAAATTTGAGGCCAATTTTTTTTTTATATGTTACAAAAATTAAAAAGATTCACGTATAAGGTACCTTAATATCTTAGGTTCAAACAAACAATTCAACATCAAATATTACAATTTAATTTCAACCTCATCATCAGCCGGATAGATACCAGATAATTGTATATATTGTTTTTAAACTGTAAGTGAGCGCAATAAAAAATATTTGCATAATTCCATTTATAGAATGTATATTATTGTGTAACTATAATTAAGGCATACTTTATTCTACTATGCTGGTAGTACACGATTAAGCTTTCGTTTGTTAAGAGAGATATCCAAAAACTATTTCTTGTGCGAACTAAATCAATGGATTTTTAAAATAATCTAGCAACTGAAACATCAATCCCCTAGTTCGCAATCATACAAATTAAGAGAGAAAGGTGGTGTAATTAGAACGATAGTGCACAAATCGTAAAGTTACAATTTCGTTGATAAAAAAAAAAGTGTCTGTGTATTAGTGTACACACGTAAGAAGTGAAGCTTCTTTACGACGTCATTTTTCGAAAAATGATTTACTATTTACAACTTCACAGAAATTGGTTGAATAAAGCTAAATTAGATAAAGTTTATGCAAAAGGCTTTTATTATCATAGACATGGATACATTTTTATAAAATTTTTTTCGCTAATCACTTAATTGAAATATTATTTTTCAGGTCACTACTGAGTTTCAGAAATAGAAATGTTCAGAGTTTCATGTAGGAGACTTGGTAATGGTATATGTACCTAGAAGGGTGATAGGTAAAACTTTTCAATTAATGCGATGTTATAAAGGGCCATATAGAATTGTAGGAAAATTATCGAACGCTACATATAAAATCGAGTCACTCAATGAAAGAATGTGAGATATATTTCATGTATGTCGGTTGAAAAGGTTTCAACTTAGATAATAGGAAAATGTAATATATACAAACTGTAAATAGATCTAGGGTGTTGACAGAAAGTATATGTGACAGGTGACCTTGGTAACAATTATGTTTATGCCACGATGACATTAATAAGATTGAATAAATATGGCGCGTAACGGATAAAGATGGCGCGTAACAGATAAAGATGGCGCGTAACAGAAAAACGTTACATTGCTATAAAATTTCTCCCATACGTCGATAAAGAAGTTTCACTTCAAAAAATATTATTAACATGGTTGTGAACTAGGGCATCGAATTGTAGATAGAGGTCGGTAGGGGCGGTAAAATTTGAATAGTCTACTGTCGGCGTAGTGTAAATCCGTCACTGCTTCTGCCTGCCCAATTTATGACCATTTCTGAACGGCCCTTCTATATTTTTATAGTGTGGTATACAACGCAAATTTCTCAATTTTTCCATGAAACTCCTAAACTATTTTAATAAATGTAAGTTATTGTCGGAATTCGAATATTAAAGACTATTTCCCAGCGGTGTGGGCAGAGCACAGATCTCCATGTGATATAATTAATTTTTATATAGGCAAATCGCTCCCATCTATCGTTAAATTTCGTTTATACTTTCTTGATGGCAAAACATATTCTATATACCCTATTCTAGTATAATGGACTGACTACATCTTCTCATGAACTACACCATACTTCGCATTGCTATGTGTATCTATATTAGTGTTAATATATTAGGGATCGCATCTCCACTTCATTTATTTTGCTATCATGTTTCATATACCATCTTCAAATTTCGCTATCTTGCATAATTAAACCTGGAAACCGTGACTTTGTCATGAATAGTTAAATGCACTTGCGATGATTTACATTTATTTTATATTATTTGAAACTCATGCCATGTCCCAGAAAGGTAGGCAGAGATTATAGATTTCCACATGGTCCGATCTTTGCGTTTCTTTCTCGCTTCATTGCCATCCACCAATGTTTTCATGCGTGTTTGTCGGTTTCGGGTGTTTAACATTTGGCTCTTTTTTCATATGTCATCAATTCGGCGACCCTTGCCGACCTTTTCATCTCACACTTTTGCTCTATAGATTTGTTTTTTCAATCTATTTTCATTCAGCCTTTCCAGATGGCCAGACAACCGCAACATACCTTTTTCTATTTGAGTCACTACATCTCCCTTCAACCCACACCGCTTTCTGACGTCACTGTTCTTACATTTATCTTTCAAAGACACTTCACAAAGACTACACAAAAATCGCATCAGATTTTAAAAAAATGGTAGATAACATATTTATCGGACAGAACATTCCACGCAAGTTCAATTCGCCTCGCACTTGTTCGTTTATTTCGATTTTTTAAGGTAGGCTCTGAGATATGCAACTGCAAAACACCTTATCAAATTCAATTTAATAGTTTGTGCGCGATGCTTTACGTACAAAAACATAGACGACAGTCTTTACTAAGGCTTCCGTTTATTAATTTTTAAATTGTTTATGGTTTTGATAATACCATTTGTGTATTTTTATTAATAATTTAAACGCAAACACACATGTATACAGACATGGAACACTTACAATTTTATTATAAGGATGTATATATACTAACTCTTACTCGCGATTATTTCCATGTGAACATAGAATATTCTCGCACCTTTAGTCGAAGAACTCGATGTAATACTGCTCTCGATTTCACCGACAAACCTCATTTCCCATCGTCTATTTTCAACTCCACAATACTTCATGTTAGATCAAGATTGGATCCGGGATTGGGTTCTGAAACCGATCTTGGCTTCGAATGAATTCTCATTTCATTCTAAATTCGAATTCGACTCTAGTCCAATTCCTGATTTCGCTCCTAATTTTGATCCCAGTTTAATTATATATAGGTCGATATAATTATAACATTAAAATCTGTACACTATCAATACCTATCTATATAATGAGGCATTGTATACGATTGTCCTTTGGCTATTTTCTTTTTCTCGTTGTTGCAAGACTTTGATGATGCTTCGTATTTTATGTCCTTTTTTGAGCTTCAAATTATCTCTTTCTTCGATTTCATCAAAATAGTTAAGCATCATAGCTTCACCGTAAAAATTTTGTATAGCTCCATAGAAACTACTCGTTCAATAGGGACTATAAGTAATTTATGTCCCTTTTTACATTTCAAACTCTACTTGATTTACAAAGTTGATTCTTTAGCTCAACTGTTGATGTACGAGAAACAATACAAATGTAAATCGAAGTACATTTTATTTGATAGTTGAAAGTATTGTTATGCACAGTTGAATTTTATCTGTTTGAGTTTTACTACGTTTGGGTATTATAGGAGAAGTATTTAACAAGTTTTCAGTGTACCTCATATACTTACCCTAAAATGCCCACCAGCTCTCAGACTATTACTACTAGAAGTCGCCACTATTTGCGAGAGGTATATAGCCTTTTGGCCTATATTTATAATCTTATTCATTATAATTTAATGACACCGAATTAGACAGCCATTTTCAATAGTAAAAGTACTTGCTGTAAGTCTATAGCTAATAAAAAAAGGGCTAAATTCATGGATTTTTTTCTCAAGTGGTTGTGTTTATAAGTTTTGCAGAACTGACTGATGGAATCGGTTTTCCAAAAATATTTTTATAATTTTTTTCGTTTCTATTATATTAAATCAGTTTTTGAAGCTTTATGCATTTTTTCCCACTTTCGTGTACTAACAAGAGTACAGCAACAGAAATAGTTATGACAAGAGTTGAAAGAAATTTCATACAATGAATTCCATTCTAAGTTTACGGGAGTGAAACCGGGGGGTACATTTGAATAATAAAAAAAAAATCTAAATTTAAATTTACGCCCAGAGAAGCGAGTGCGTGACCGCTAGTTGAAAATAAAACCCAGAATACATGGACAAATGCTAGTATGTACTAAATGCCCACAATCTTTCATCATCAAACGTATTTAAGTAACGTTGTGTAACAGAAAGTACCTCTTTGTCCTATCATTAAATTAGTGTACCACCAACCCACTTCATTTTTCGTCTCACCTAATAAGGTCATAGCATAATCAGAATAATTAATGTCGTTTTTAGGGTTCCGTGCCGCAAAAGGAAAAAAAATATTATAAGATTATTTTGTTGTCCATCTGTCTGTCCGTCTGTCATGGTCCTTTTTTTCAGGAACACTTGCAGATATAGAGTTGAAATTCATATGTACTCATTATAGAATACTAAGATTTACGTCCCACTAAGGTGTAAAACTTCCAGCCGCTAAATCAACGCAATCAAAAATACACAATTTTTTATATATTTTAATATTCGCGAACTCACTCATCGAAACTTATAGGTTACTTCAGATTGACCCAGAAATAACCACCTGTACCCAAATTATTTGGTTGTATTTTCAAAAAATGTCATGTGTTAGCATGTTATATTAAACCTAAGAATCAATCCCAATTTTCTGTGTTTGATCATGAATCATTAGAAATTTAATATAGTGTAAAACTATCCGATAGCGAAGGATGATTCTAACCGGTATACATCTAAATGCTAATACACAAACACATGGTAAACAATGATATTTTACACAGGGCACCTTGGGCATGGCGTACAGTGGCGCCATGGACAGTTGCGGTCGTTGTATGAAGATCTGCCTCATAACCATCAATATTCTTACATTCGTAAGTTTGAATACAAAAATGGTCCTTCTGTCAAAAATATTTTTGATGTTGATATAATTTTCGATGTCGACATTTATTACGTGATTAATACGTAAATTGTTCAGAAAGTCCTTTGTGTGACCGACACAAATTTTCGAACGGTTATATCTTTGTCTATTACGAACATATAAAAAAAAATTAACCTGGATTACTGTTTTCGTAGATAGGTGGCGCTGTGGCGGTAGCCGTTGGGGGATGGGTTTGGGCTTCGCGTTCGTTCTCGAGCACGCTGCTCGCCAGCAACATGTTCATCGCGTCCGTGGGTGTCGTGGTCGTGATGGGGTTTGCTGTGATGCTGCTCTCGATCCTCGGCTGCTGCGGGGCTGCTAAGGAAGTCAAGTGTATGTTATTGACGGTAGGTAAACCTATAAAATGATATGTGGCAAAATTTGAACTTTTTAAATTGTCTTTTAATGTGTAGCAAATGGGTCTTTCAAATGAACTATTAAACTATAGCCCAATGCTTAGCTAGGTTTCGCCTTCAACCTCCGTCGTATTGGAAGAATAAACCAAAATGAAAATAATTATTGCAATTAACAAGTAAATTTTCGTAACTTTTTATTGAATGTTATATAATAAAACTACATGTCTTAAATGTATTATCATTAGCTTGGGTTAAGTAATTTGTTTATTGTTTCATAATTTTTCCACATTTTTCTGTAAGGTTATTTCTATTTCTATTAAATCAAAACAAATCAAATCATAAAATGAAAAAAATACCTAAATAAATGTTATAGTAATAGCAAAAGACCTTTGTGTTACAGAAAAGCGTAAAAATTGTAAAGGTTTAGAGTTGCAGAAGAAAAGGAAAACTCATAAATATATTCCTTAATTTTTTAAATTAAGGCTGGACGCCCGTCTTTAGCATATGCCTACGCTAAATTACAAAAATGGATATTACGATAGTAGAGCCTGAGTTCAAATATGTATATATCATAAATAGCGATCGGTTGAACGCAGTGGCAGTTAAAGCGCTGTAGTATCAAATTGAACAACATGAAAACCTTCACTGGATGTACTAAATTTTCATGGCGATGAAAATCTGTCACAGCATAAGAGATTGATAAATTTCACGCTGTCAAAGTTCATCAATCCCTTATGCTGTTAACTATCGCCCGTATTAATAAACGTCACTCATACGATGCTCCATCTCAAGAAGTAACGTGGGAGCGAGACATATATTATTTTCCATAGCGAAACACTATAAATGTCTTGCTCTTTCCACTCTCAAGATGGAACGCCGCACTCAGCGTGCATTATTAATACGGGCCTATGATCCTAAAACCGGTCCCGTTCTAGATTCTATAGTAGCTATATCATATGAAAAAACCATGTTTTTTATGATCACATACTTACACGGATGGAAATATAGACCGTGAATTAGACCAATACATTGTAAAATATTTATTAATTTCCCGGCTATGAAAACATAGGATTACTAAAAATTCGGTTTTTTTAAATGAAAACAATTTTTTGGAAAAAAAAACGAACGTTTAGGAATTCTTGCGGTCAATATTTCGTCAGTATAAGTATCAAAAACCGATAAATACATCGAAACTCTTAATGGATGACATATCCATATGCATAATTAATTTTGTAAGGAACCTTCAACTTACGAGTCGTATTTGCACTTGTCGGTTTTCTTTTAGCACTGTGTTATTCAATAAACAAATAAAGTTAATTTAGAATTAACTTATGTCTGTTATATTTATATGATTAGTATGTATCCGGCTCGAATTTAAGACCTTCGGACAGAGAGTGGTACATTCTACCATTGAGCTACTGTTGCCGTTGCAACAGTAGCTCAGTAATAGTAGTTGAGGATATTTCCTCACCGCATCTAAATCACCATACATTTTGACACTCACACTTCGTTCCCTAATCATATATAATAAAGTTTTATAACAAATTTGGAATATCAATTTTCTTTTCTACGTAATAGAAATTAAGTTAATTACTCTTAATATCTGTACATTTGTTCTTCCAGTATTACATATTAGTCCTGATAATCTTCTTGGCAATGCTGGTCGGTGGAATTCTGCAACTGGTCTTCCGGGAGAAAATCATGAGCAGTCTGGACCGCGAACTCTCCGCTTCCATTCCGTACTACGGGGCGCGGCACGAGTACACGCGCGCTTGGGACGAGACGCAGACGCTGCTGCAGTGCTGCGGCGTCAGGAGCTATAGAGATTGGAACGATAACTTGCCCGAGAGCTGCTGTAGGGAAGTCTATCCGGGACAGGTCAGTGACATCTTCGGGTTGTCCACAACCAGAATGCCTCATAGCTGGCAATTTTAAATTGATTAATTTATAGTAAGAAAATTACCAAAACAATCTTTTCGAGTTAAACGAAGAAGGAGTGTAGATGTACGACATATTAAAAATGTATGGTCCCGAACAATTCCGTTGTTAACTTACGACAAAGGTTGCTAAGATTTGCGAAAAAGAGTTGCTTTGCTTTACGACAAAGACAAAATAAAGTTCAATTTTATAATTTACGGTGATAGTTAAATAAATTGATTTTTTTATCATATGGGTACAAAAAAATTTTGGAAAATCCAAAAGTTCACGCCTCGCAGCGGTCGTTCAATTTTACAAATACATATATTAGTACGAATGTTTTTTCTTGTCATTCATGCATTTATGTAAGTCTATAATACTTTATACATATAATACAAACTTTATTATTTTGAGTTTGAAGGTATTTAAAGGATTTTAATGTAAATGTAGAACATAATATTGTTACAACTAAATTTAAAATCTCACTTTGAGAGTATAGGTAAAGTTCAATTACTGTATAAAGTTTTACAAATAAAAACAACTTTGTTAATGGTTACTAATCTACTAATAAAAATTCTAATAATAAAAATTTGCTTTACGATTATATTTTTTTTACGATTAACCTTTGATCGAAATTAAAGTTCGTTCTCTTTTATTGAAGTCATTTATTTATATAATTAATTGGCATGTTCTTTTCCTCAGCGAATGGACTGCAAATATTCCCCGAACGTTACAAACATGTACTCGGTGGGTTGCCTAGAAGTAACTACTGAATTTCTACGCCAGAATGCGGCATACATCGGAATCATCGCCATTGTGGTTGCGGTTATCATGGTGACAATTTTTATAAGTTTAATTTTTTATATACTACATAATTTGCATACTGTAGGCAGACGTTGTTATGCCTTTTCCGGTCGGTGTCGTGTCCGTAAAGTATGTGCCCGCTGCTCTGTCCTCGTGAAATAAAATGAATTTATCTACATTTGCATATACACTATCCTCGAGTATGACCTATATTTTATTTTTATGATAGCACTAGCTGTCCTACCCGCTTCGCTGGGTAATTTTTATTTATATATAAAATGGCGAAGGATTTACGGAATTCGAAAAATGAGTAGCCTAGAACCATCTACAAATCATCCCGCATCGAATGGTCCCAGTCCCATGTCTATACGTTTAGTAGTTTTTACGTGATTGGCTAACAAAGGCAAACTATTTTCATTATATGTGTATAAGATTTGCTCCGACTTCAAACGAATTAGAATCGTTATCGGTAGCGGTATCGAAATTGAAAGCGGAACGGGGAGCAAAATTGAGAGAAGGGATCGGGATCGAAATTGAAAACGGGAACGAGGTCGAAATTGAGTGTGGGACTGGGATTATAATGAAGAACGAGATGAGAATCGAGATCAGGAGCAGTACCGGGACCAGACTTGAGAGCGGAAACGGGATTCAGATTGACAGTGAGATCGATCAATAAAATAATTAGCTTTTCGTCGACGGCTTCGTCTGCATGGACATCTAATGTATTCTTCAATATTTTTAATATAAACACTTATGTTGGTTGTTGACACTTCCGATGGATGGATGGATGGATGTTGTTAAAATTTATTTAAAAATCGTCGATCTTTTTAAAATTTTCTTTTTAGAAGACACAGCATAGAGTCAAGTGTTTGGGAAATAAAAATCAAACCTGTTTTTTGTTTCAGTTACTCGGCATGATCCTGGCTTGCGGATTGTTTGCCAAAATCGAGTGACCAGATTCAGTGTAGAGGCTACACGATCGTGTACTTGACTGTTGATTGTTGAGATTAATGTTGAAATATTTGTGTTTCATTTTAATTTATTTAAATACAGTAAATACGAGTTAAGTCTTTTAAACTTATTTAATTTGAAATCCTGGTGCAAAAATTAAATGTAAGATTTGACTTCGTCGGATTAATTGTTTGTGTGCTGTTTCAATCAGGCTTTGCATCACAGAATTGTCACGAAATGAAAATTTAATTTAATTCCTTTACGCAGGCACTTTTCTGTTAATTTCAAAATTATATTTGTTGAAGTGAAACTTCTTTGGGCGCGTCGAGAGTGAAATTTCAAGGTCGCGTCACGGCACAATAGTAATATAAGCGGGACGATGATGCCGTCACGGTTTTAGATCTTAAAAGATGAAGAGAGCAATCGGATAGATCGCCAGAAAGAAAGAGACAAAAATAGTAAGCATGCTATACTCTATTGCTGTAGAGAGTACTCTTTTTACGAGGCTCCTGAATTATGCTGAATGTAAAACGTATATTTCTTATTATAACTTCTACAAATTTATAATTATATTAAATAAATAAAAGTATAATAATTATATCATTATAAACTAAATTTACTAATAATTATAATAACAACAACAATGATAATGACAAATTTGTGTATATTATATGTTTGTACATACTTGTCTATCAATGAAAGCGGCTTTTCTTTAGAATGCAAAAAATGTACATTGCTCAAACATCCTATATCGTAATGGTTTTAAATATAAAAAGTATATATAACCTAAAGAAGTTTCACTTCTTACACTTGTACACTGATACACACACAGATTTTTTCTGCAAACATTGTTATTGCATTATAGAAATGTTACTACTACAGTTTACGACAGCATTCCTTCTTATATTTGTTTTTTTTTTCTGTAATTCTATAATGCAACAGTTGCAAAAATAAATTTACATTACGATAATTATTTTTACAAATTTTTGTATAGATGAAATTTAAGCTTATCCGTACTTAGCGATATGCGCCATCCTGAAATGGCGTTGCTCAGAAAAAAACTTATTATTGTACGGTAAAAACACGAAACTCTGCCGCTTAGAATTTCCTGCGTATGATTCAATGCGCAGGTATTACACTCCCCGACTATTCCTTCTTCTCCCCCGCGTTCTTATTTTATGCCATTGTGTCGCTTTCGTGACTAACTTCACAGCGGCACAATTTCGTGCTTTGTATTGTACTGTAAAATGTAATTAATGCTTTAAAGATAGAATTCAATGAATGTTATTCATTGATTTTGGTTATTATAAACTTAATAACGTAAAATGTAAAAAATTTTGAAACTGTATCGTTATTAAAAGTGTAGCTATACATTGTGGCTTTTTATGCATTCCATAATAAACACAAATCATAAGCCTTACTTATTTTTTTTAATGTTCGGTTACCACTTTAAAGTATAATGTCGTTTGCCGGATTTAAGATACACTTATTTTAAGGGTCCATACCTAAAACGGAAAAATGGGACATTTATACGACCACTTTGATAGCTGCTTGTCTATCTGTCAATATATATTTCTTTTTCTCGGGAATACGTATCAAATTGGAATTAACATAAAATACTCAAGTCTACGGAACCTTAGAGATGTAAAAAATTGCAGCTTCTAAGTCAAGGCAAACAAAAATACAGTCATTTTGTCGCAAATTTTTATACTTGAAAACACACTCACAAACTCTGTAGGGTACCACCCCTTTATCCAGAATCGTGAATATTAACAAACAGCAATGGTTTATAGAATAAAAAAAAATCGAGGTTTGGCTGTGTCGTAGACACAGTCGTGTATTTTAGGTGAATACGTGTACATAACGGATATTTTCTATAAACGAATCATATGTATAATTATTTTTGAATACTTAAAAATCTTTCGAATTTCGTATAGTTATAAACGTAGTAGTGAAACGTGCTCTAGCTGCTGCTAAATGTGTCTTTAATAATCAGTGTTCTCATATAATCGATGTCCAAACAGACCAACTTTGATATGGAAGCGATTACATCATCCACTTGCATAACCTCGGTCGCCCCAGCCGCAAATGTACCGGCGCCTCGTTGATCTGCTCGGGCGCCTTCAATCTTTTACGTCCCCGGCAGTTATGTAGTGTTTGATGGGTATCCCTGAATTGTTTTTGGGAAGCCCTTTCTACTGTATACGATCTCTATATTGTGATTTAGCTTCTTGACAATAATAGGCCGATATTCTATTATTTATTTCAATTTTTTACTTTAACACTACTATATGTATTTTCTATAACTTTTTCTCCCTGATATGTTATACATGAGATCGATAGATTTTGAGAAGAGACGACGAATGAAATTCAAACGAAGATCGTAGCTTTACCGAGTTAAAATTTATACTAAAAAGAATTTTTGTGACGGAGCTAAACCACCTTGAAATATAGGCTCTTCGTCCTCCGCTGCGCGCGTGCTTCCCAGTCTTCACCAAACGAATTCTTCGATTCTTTAGCTATTGAGTAGGATAATTAAATTTTGGATGTAGATGATAGATGCGTAGCTGCACCATTAAGCTATATCCCCCGATTTTGTTATCATTCGTTTTCTGAATTGCGTCCCATTATGGAAGCAAATTTAACGACACATTCACATCAAATCCGGAAATCGTTAATTAGAAATATCATATAGAAAAAATAATATTAACCATTATTTGTTAACTGCAAATATTGACTGTGATGTAGACCGATGTATGGGAAGATCTTTTTTAACTTCCTGCTATGAAAATTTAAAAGTTTGAAAAGTTAAAAAAATATAGAAAAATGAAAGAAAATTTATTGAAAATATTTTTGTATGAATTTCTTCAATGAATTCGCATGGCGCGAGTCCATTTTGTCCGATTTTTTTTTCTTTATCTCGGATTTTTTCTATTCATATCTATTTTATTTGATTTTTTTCTTTATCTATGAGGATTTCAACTATTCATTGAATAATGTTTTTGGCTGATGAGGTCTTGTATGATTCATCATAAGAAATACAACCTCAGTTCGTTGACATCAGCTTGACCGATAAAAACAAATTGTTTCCTTTCATTGACATATCTCTTACATAATAGGACTTTCAGCAAATTGGTACATGTTTTTTAAAGCGTCACAGAAAATTTCATTTCAGTGTATTTCTAAAAGTTGCATCAGCTTCACCGTCTATCATGAACGATGCACACTCATTTGTTTGTTCACCGCCTCCAGAGCGCAGGGATCTTGGGGTCAGAAAAAAAGAATGCGTAAGATTTTTTGTCTACAAAAAAAAATCCGTAGTATAATAATCTATGTAATGACCAAGCCAGATTCAATCCACCACGATCTGAATCTGAAATAATTGATTATTTCAGAATCGTTTCTATCGTGGTGGATTATATAAATAAAGAGTATATACTCCTGCGCCTCTGCAGTATTGAAAAAACACTAACGATAAATTCTTTTACAAAAACACGCATCCATTGTTCGCTCAAATTTTCATATCTTGTCATTATATTTATTTTTTTAGTTCCGTTGATATTCTTTAATGAATTAATCGTTGTACGCAACGAGACAGCTTAGAGACCATCGCAACTAATAGATGAACTAATATTTGTTTGTGTCTATAAGAAAATAAAAATATCTGGAAAATATTAAAGGATATGTGAATGTTAATTACAATCATAACAAACTGATAATCAAGCAATGGCATTAATTATCCGTTAATGATTGAAAAATGAATAACAATAACAAATATAGGGGAAATGCCGCTTTCCCTGATAGCCTTTTATTTATATCAGTTCCATTTGTGTCTTGAGCGCCAATTTTCTGAGAAGTCATGTTGTCAACTTTCGAATGATATATAGATCTTTTCAACGAATTAATAATTTTCTGAAAAGTAAAGATCAAAATATTTAAAGTAAGTTAATAGATGAAAAATGTATAGTTCTAGTGATATATAATGTGTCAATGATATTGAGGGACGACTGAGATATAGCAACAATTTCGTTTCACAGTACTTTAACGCGTGTGGGAAAAGCAGTAATGTAGGGTGTGCCTGGTGGTAAATGCGAGGCTATTAACGTAAATTACCGCGCCATAAGTCTTTTCATGCATCGTCGTTGGCAAATAATGAAAAAATCATAACCGATAGGACAATTAATGGAGTTAGAAGGAAAATTTAAGATATAGAAGATATTAAAAAGGAGATGAAGTCTAAGGATTAAGTATTTTCCTGCAAAATGTCAAAAAAGAACTTTTAATCAAAGACCGAAAGGTTTTATGTTAGGTATCTCATTATTTTGGGAAAAGAGTATGATAGGGAGAACTGATCTGTTGAAGACTATAAACGTGTGTGTGCTAGCTGGACTGCAATATCTAAATAGCGACAAACAGTATATTCAATAGAATTAACGGAGCATACATTGGTTGGTTCGACATTCGTACAGAGATGTTAAAGAGAAATGTATAGTATCACTACGGCTGTCGAGTCTATTTATACACTAAGTTGTTTAAATTATGTGAAACAAAGGACGAATTCGGTGTAACAAAAAGTGTATTACTCAAATGCCTACTGCTGTACCTCGACGACTAACTAATAATAACAGTCTTGGTGTGCGACTGTGGATAGTGACCATAACCAAAGAATCTGCTAAGAATGTCATGACGTTTGAAAGAAGTAAAATGTAATAGTTGAAGTAAGAAATGAGTTTGTTTATCTTGATTGAACATGATGGAAATATAGTAAGAAGAAAAAATGCAAGTGAATGGGTCTTTATTACTGTTATCAATAGTAAATTTATGTCGCGGCAGACCGGTCTTTTTTTGGCAAAAAATTGTGTGTGAACAAAAATATAAAAGTAGAATCAATGCAACGAAGCAAATACGATCCCTGTGTTACAAGTGTTCTTGAAAGATAGATATAGCAATAGTGATTTGAGAGAGTGGTTAGTTGAAATGAAGATGAAAGAATTAGAATACAACAAGATATGTTGAAGTGCTTTAGTTATCTGCAAGAAGATGAATGAAAGCAAGTCAATGAAAGAAATGTATAGAGTGAATGTGTCTGATAAAGAGCACGTGACACACCTTAATAGATATGATGCAGATTCAAGTGATAAAATATTTAAGAATGACCGAAACTTAACGACTCGCAAGCAATTAGCTTTAAAAAAAGATTGAGGAATATCAGCGAAGCAAAAAAATAAATTTGTATCGTGGTCTATGATTTCTATCGCCCCACTGGGAAATAGACGTGAGCTTATTATATTACATGATATAAAATAAAGTATTCTGAAAAGTTTACTATAGAAAGAAATACGAAGTTCATTGTTCACATTGACTTGATTAAATACTGAATTATTTCTCTAATACAAGTTTATTTTCAGCCTCCGAAATTTCTTTTACTGAGTCAACCTTTTTACGAAAGATGGTGTACGCATCGCAGAGAGGTTCGCTACGTTGTTTTTGTTTTAAAATAATACATGGTATGAAACATCTTTTTACATTTTTTTTTTTGTTAAACGTAGGTGAAAGCTATGAAAGCCGTCATAGATGATAGAGTGCCTACACTAAATCCAGAGACAACATTCCGACCTATAAGATTGAATCCTTTTGCTTATCGGTTCGAAAAAACTTTAAACACCGACAAAGTGATGCTTAGAAGGATAAATTATTTACAAAGGACTGGAGTTAGTACCGTTTAAATAGTTTTTATGTGTAATTAATTATAAATGTGTTTTTTATGTATAATTAAGTAATAGTAAGCATTTAAAAGAGATCAGGCTAAACACTTTTGTAGAAGTTGAATTGTAAGTTTTTTTGCATCATCTATAAATAACGCTACATATTATATGCAATACATTATTGAAAAAATAGAAAAGTCTAGTCTGACGCAAACGGAACATATCGTAACTCCATCAATGTTAAACGACATCCTAATAATAGACAAAAAACAGTATTTGTAAAAATAATAACACACGATTCAATTGTAAGCTTCTTAAATATCGATTTTAGTGGTTACCAAGGTACAGTCCATGATATAATTGGTTCCTATCAGGTATCCATCGTTGGATTTTCATAATTGGGTCCTATTGATTAACCAGCCGTTTGGAAATAAACAAGTTTGCGTGTTTATTACTAAATCAAAAAGGTTTCTTAGCTATGTTTAGAATTTTTGTTAAGTATTTGAATCGATAAAAACGTACCGAAATTATGGACTTTTTAATTATATTAAATTATTAATGGAAGATTTTATTGCTAACTAGCGAAAAACCCTCTTTTTGTCTTTAAAATTTCCATTAATTGCGATGTTACACTGCATAGATAATAAATTTAATACTTGAATTGTTTTAACACATGAATTGGATTTTCGCTACCCTCCTATTATAACAGTAAATTTTCTTGAAAGTATCTTTTTAGGGATTGGTGGATTGCTGGAATAAATCACAAACGGAGAACTACATGCGGTATATGCGTATTCAACGCCAGGGGACCTTCAATCAAATACGCAAAGAAAATCTTATATTGTATAAACGCTTTGCAGAAGCTGTAAGTTATTCTTTAAACATATATTTACTCAAAACAAAAAGCTCTCTTACAAGGTTACTTATCTGTGTCCCCAATGCCAACTTCCTTTTTGAAGCCTACTCGATTTTTCTTAAACGAAAATGTACATACGGCATTAGTTTTTTTTAATGCATTAATTGGAGTTTTTTTATTATATAACTTAATAATTCATATACATGTGGGTTCTCTACTGAAATAGAAAAAAGGAAAAAAAGTATAAAAGAGGCTGTTCAAAATTAAATAGCATTCGATCGATTAAATTAAAGTTGTGTATGCTATAGAAAACCCGTTTTTGCCAATAGTCCAATAAAATCTCCAATTAAACATGATGTCACCAGTTTTGGCGCAATATGTAAAAATATGTTCGTAATTACATAAATAATGATATTATAATAGAAATTTTAATTTAAATTGACGGGAAAGGGATGAAAAAAATTAAAAGGGTTGAAAAATGCGTTTTTTTCAAAATAACTCGAAATATAAAAAAAGTTTCAAGTAAAAGTTGTAGGAAAAAAATTCTACACAAAAAAAGGTCCTTTTCAATTTTTCATTATCTGCTTTAGTTTCGTTGCAAATAAATATAAACAAATTTGTCTCGTTGTGAATTATTTATATAAATAGTATTAAATATAATTTTTATACTATTTATGTATTTATATAAATAGTATAAAATATATATATATACTTTTATTTGAAACTTTTTTTATATTTTTCACCGTTATCGAGTTATTTTGAAAAACGCATTTTCAACCCTTTTTTTAATTTTTTCATCCCTTTCCCGTCAATTTAAATTAAAATTTATTGTATATTATCATTATTTATGTAATTACGAACATATTTTTACATATTGCGCCAAAACTGGTGAGATCATGTTTAATTGGAGATTTTATTGGACTAAAAATAATAGCTCGCAGAGATGGTTATGTTATTGAAATGCTTAACAAATTTATTGCTTATTAAAACCATGTTCTCAACATGCGCTCGAAATAAAAAAAAAAGCAAAGAAAAGGGAGATGATGAATAAACATCTGATTTTGTATATCTCATGACATTAATTTTGTTGATCCGTCACACGCCGCATTGTTGCTTTATTATCTTGATATTTTCAAAGTGCAAAAGTACTTACTATTTGAAACATTCTATTTTAGAGATCAGATCAATATACCACATCAGAGTTAGATAAACTTTGGAGGGTTTTCAAAGATCAGGTGATAAAAGGCGCCCAGTGAGTAGTAACTGAACATTGAACTGTTATCGCTTGATGTATTCATAAGTTATATCTAAATATCCGATTTCTACAGGTTACCTTTCGTCCTGTTTAAGCCGGAAAGAATCGATCGGGGAATGAAAGACAACAGTTTTGAGAAGCCACCGCATCTTTATCGTCCAAGGTTATCATAAGCTTACGTTACAAATAGAATTAGCAGAGGTCGAGACCAGGACTGGGGTTGGAATCGAGATGGGAATAGCGATCAGGATTATGATTAATTATGGGAATCGGTCGATATACAAATAAGATGAGAGAAATCATTCTGTCTACGCGGATGGAATCGCGGGCGGAAGCGAGTAATATGTAAAATATGCATACTGTGATACATATATCGTCGCCGTAGAGTGAAGACCTCGTAAGTACTAAAAATGCAACTTTTCAGGAGGGGAAAAAAGCCGCGCCCTTTAAAATTTTTATACTAAGCGTCATTTTTTTTTGTTTTTTTATCTAATAAAATAAATCACGTTTCCTTATTCTACAATGATAGTTTTATTATAATAGTCCAAAGGATACGAAATTTTAAACGGTATTCATGTTTATTTTTTAGTTCTTGCGTATTTACGAGGTTCTCATAATACGTCGTAGATGGCGCTACCATAGTCGAATAATTTTTTGGATGAATTCAGCACGTGCGTTACGAGGTTTTCTATCCAGAAACGTCATAAAAAAAATATGACGAAATTGTACTTATGAGGTCTTCACTCTACGCCGACGATATTTATTAAGATAAACACATCTGAGAAATTTAATACCTGTAATGTTGAAGAGAATGAAACTTCGCACAAATGTTATGCTCTCGATTTCCTATATAACTTAGTAAATGAATACGCATACATTACATAGAATGGGAAACATAAAAAAAAAACCTTTTTGAAGTCATGAAACAAAATTACACAAGTGGCAGCCGAATAAAGTTATTAATGCAAATAAATAGAGGAGAATAAAAACAACGGGCTACAACTTCGGGGTGTCTTTGAAACGAAAACAAGAGTTGCAGTAATTAAGGTTAGCCTTAAAGTAAATAATAAGGTCTTAAATAGTGGAAGCGAGAAAGCCTATGGGGGAAGGGTGCCGCCGCCCGCAGCGCACCGGAATGCCCTCATAAGGTTTTGCTTATTCTGTTTTTTATGGCTTTATCTCGCCGCAAATTTCATGTAAAAGAGCTAATCTGGTATCTCCGTAGAGAAATTACGGTTAAGCTTCACTTAAATTACAAATGCGATTAATTGTATTACATGTGAATAAAAAGTTTCAAATAATTTCAAATCGTTTCAAATCTTAAATATTATATTTACAGATTTTTTTTTTAATTTACACTACTATACCCGTTAATACCAAAATCTAATTAGCTCTTTTTTCAAAAACATAAGTGCAACAATTGCCAAAAACTATATAACAATCAATGGATTTGTTCGTCATATCGTTGGAAAAAATATTTTGAATATATTTTTTTAATTTTTGTTTAACTGATAAACCGATAAATTGTAAAATGTGATTAGGTCATTTCCTTAAGAAACAGCGTCGCTCAACGCAAACCGTATCAAAACTGGCTGTGCTTTTTTAATCGACAGTTGCAGAAAAAAATTCCCAGAAAAAGGTTTAATTTTTTAAACTACTCTAAATCATAAACTTCAAAATCTAATCAGTTCTTTTCCTTGCAATGTCTATTGTTGTAAACCACATCAAAATCGGTTGTTTTGTTCGAGAGATAACGTTAACCAGAATTTTAATTATTTTGGAAAAAAGTTCGTTTTTTTTTTCAAAACAATTTGTGAATTTCTTGGTGGATTGAAGTATAATATTCAATCATCGTTTTATGCTTTAAAAATGCGTCGAACGCCACAAAATGGACCGAAATCAAACTGGGCGGTCGGAAGACAATTATAAATAAAAAAAATTTGCAAACATACAATTAGACGTGCAAATGGATAGATCAATACTAAAGTCTGATACTATGTGAAAGTCTAGGTAATAGACTTTCACATCGCACAGAGGGACAGTACCATTAGGGTGTCGGTTCAACTTTTTTAATAATCAGAAAGAGAAAGTGAATAGTACTTTTTCGCACTTTGTTGACTTAATTCGCTTCGACGTATCGCATTTTTTTTTTGACTTTTGAATTGTTATTTAATGTTTGTATTCACAGAGCATCGATGGAAATTTGGGTCGTCGGTGGTTGCAAAATGGGTAAAGTGACTATAGAGCTTTCACGGACATCACGCCGCACACTTGCCAACTGTTCCTGTCGCTTATCAAGGGCAGTGCACGTGGCTACTCATACAAGGGCACGAGAATATTCGGGTAGATATTGATTTAGTATTCTGCGCAATATTGGTTTTGTATATATTCTGATGAAATTTTTTATTACTGCCACAACCAGTATTTAAAACAAAAGTCAAACGCGCATCAAACTGGCATGATGTCGGTTTCGTATTATGTGTTATTTAAAAATAACCAATGCTTTGTGACGAAAAATTGTAAATTAAAGAGGTACAGAAGGATAAAATAAACATTTTTGTACATACTTCGGAAATCATCTTCGAAACTTTATTCAATTTGTTTGCAATATCCGTTACCCTCGTTGTGATATTGTTACAAGTAACGATAACTTAAAAGGGGGTGCAATTAAGGAAAAAAGTGGGTTTGGATGAGAATCGCTCTGCACTCCTATCGCTACTATTCTTTCAACTTCACGCTTTAGTCAGGGTAAGTAACGTAAGGATTTGTCCATAGATCTTATAATTACTGGCCCAAGTACCAAGTGTCGTTGAGCTTTTCTATTTGTTGCACAAACGAATGCAACGTATTTTATCTCTTGCGATACCAGACCAGCCAAAGTTAAGTGAAACCGAACGTTAGGTATTCGGCCGGGGTGTTCGAACTTTGTCCAAGTTGGTTGCTGCCAAACTTACCCAATTGTTTTGGTTTATTTGTATGTGTGATAGTTTTTATATATCATTGAAATTTCGAACCTGTAGTGGTATGCCAGTACAATTATAAAGTCTATCGTATAGGCACGTGTCCCATTAACCATATGTGGAGATATATTTATCCTTTTAAGGGATCAATATTTGCAGTACATTCTTATTAGAAAGAGCTAATTACCATTTTCGTTCACTTTTTCGTCTCTTTTACCTAAAACCTTTTCATACTTATCTCATTTCACAATCATTCAGCCATTTAAAACACCTATCACAGGTCTCTTATTCCTATAATATTTTCTACTATGTGTTGTGAATCAGTTCATAACTCCTAGCGCTCCTCGCTTGAATACATCCAGAAAATATGATGCGGTAACAGTGTATGCCAGGAATAGTATCCAAACCTTCGTGATGCATCACTACATTTTATTTTTGTCTCATTCCCTACATAGAACATCGAGCCATCCATATACACTTTATGCACTCTTGCACATCATCAACTATCATCCATTCTTTATTTATATTCAGAGCACCGAAGTGAATTTTCTATTCCGGGTCTCGCCATTTCTGAAGACCTTGGCGTAATGTGAATTGAATCTTATCAACTCAGTCAATTACAGGTAGGTACAGTTCTTCGTTCCCTGATTCGAGAATTTGCTCCCCTTCTCTTGACAGCATGGCAGTGGCTAATTTTAATATATGTAATGCATAAGGTTTTAATGCCTATAAATACTTTTAAGTATTAAAGTTTTGGAGGTTTTCTTTTAATTTTCGCTGACATTTCATTATTCCACATTTGGAATAATATATTCCGCATAATGCATGGAAACATGTGAATACGGAATACTTTTATCTCGGTCTTTTTGAAGAAATTTTGATAATCCTAATGAACTATACAAAATAAATAATTTTTGTCTTTTCACACAAATTATTTGCAACTATTTAACGGGACTGGACTGTAGACGACTGAGATAATGGAATAAAACAGGAAATGTCATGGAAGCACGGATCGAGTTCCTAACGGCATCAATATAAATCCCTGTTGAAAATATCCAATAGATTCCAATAAGAAATAATTGAATTGGGACCTAATGTGCTCTTGTCGCTTCAAGTCCATATCAATATCCATAAAAACTTTCGAAGAGAAGAAACAGAAAGTTTAATGGAACTTATATGTCTACAGAGTTCTTATCTGGATTTACATATAGAATACATTATTTTTTCTGATTATAGAATTGTCATTTAAATGCATTAATAACATTTACTATTTCGTATTAGGAAATCCACATTGGTTTTTATGTCCAAATGGATTTACGATAAGAACAGATACAAACCTACAGGTAAAGTGCAGATAGGATCCATACAAATACAAATAACATTACAATCCCATTAAGTCCAATAAAAAAACGTCATTATGATGGACTTACATATAGATTCTTAATTTAATTCTATCTGGAAATTTTTTCTTCCAGATACATTACATATAAGCCATTACAGATTATATTTTTGTGTATGGGACTGTATTGGATGTTCTCAAGAGGGATACGTCAAAATTTGTTCGATGTACAAACATGTGAAGTGGCGACCGAATCTATTCTCTCTACATAGGTTTTTATTAATGTAAACATCAAAACAAACTACTACAGGCGTATGCCATTAGCACAACCAGGAATTAAAAACAGACTTAACATTGTGTTGTAGAATAGTGCCCAATTTGTATTGTCGCGGAGGCGACGTTTGCAAGGACAACGGTTTCGGATGCTACAATCCGCCTGGTGATGATCCTATGAAGCCCGAAAATTTTTATTTGAAACATTCTGTACCAGGTAAACGTTATTGAAAATATTGAAATTAAGAAAATGCACTATTACAAGTCTGTATTAAAAACATAATATCGTGCTGATAAATAAATACTTATTGAACTCCAAGTTACCCAAAGCCTGAAAAACTTGATATAAAAAAACCATGCCTTTCCAATTTTTCACATGAAAAATACTAAGAGAGGATTCACGACATATTTTTTAGGGTTTTGTAAAGTTAATTAAGGACGCATTTAGTTTTACAGATTACAATAAAACTTGGCCTAAAGATAGCTGAAAATCAATGTAAAGAGATCGACAACTTTTAGGGTGTTATGAGAATAATAAAAACCCGTATAGTTTATACGATTTCAATAAAATTTGCTACAAAAATAGTTGAAAACTAATGAAAAGATATGTATATATAAAATACATTTTATGGGTTTCATGAAAAATACTACGAACTTTTGTGCTTTTACTGATTTAAATAAAATCTAGTATGGAAATAGCTAGAAGTTAGTTAAACATGCGGTATACATATTTTATGCTTTAGTAAGTATGACTAAGAACCCTTATAGTGTCGTTACTAAATTCGTTGTAATTTGCACAATTTGTTCTTATTAGCACAGAGAAAACAGAGAAAGGGTTTAGAGTGACTTATGATTGAGTTTCGTAAAATCAATAAGCATCCTTTTAATTTGGGCGATTTCAATGAAATTTGGCTTGCAATATGTTAACCAAGGAAAACAGGGAAAGGGTTTAATATCATATACTAAAAATGATTATAAATCCACCGATTTAGTTGGAACATTTTTTCTAAGGAAAATTTTAAGAACATTATAGTTTAGTTTACTTAAAATGAAACGCGCGGTACGAGATCAATGTGATAACTACTACTAATATAAACTTTGTCGAGAACGCGGAGCCACCGGCAAAGGTTCAAAGTATTAAGAAGTATGTTTGTTATATTTTCATTATTAAATAATTGACGCGATTTAAATTTGTAATGTTTTGTTAAGAAATAGCCTTGCATCCTGAAGATGGGCATGTATTATTTTTTATTACAGAAAATAATATCATAAAGTTAAGTTTTTGGAAAAATAAACCCACATCAACGCAGTGATCGGAATAGATGAGAGAAACTTAGTCCTTGCGGGCAACACGCGGGCGGTAAGCTAATTGTAAAACAAATCAAATACAAAACTTGTACTAATTTTAATATTGTACTTATTGAGATATGTCAGTACCGTGCATATAACTATTGGTAGTTTTTTCATATTCACAACGACTAAGTTTTTCGACTAATTCTAAAAGTAATATTTGCTTTAGAAGTGTCTTGGTACAGATTTTCGTTGAACCCTGAAACCATATTCAATAAATTATTTTTCATAACGAAACAAATAATAGATAACGTTCGGTATACAGGATGGAATCGATCATGCATCTTTCCGCAAATATTCATAATATTTATACGTAATTAAACTAAAATATGTCATTGAAAATATGCTTATAAATAATATAAAAATAATGTAGAGAAAACCCTAAAAAATGCTCGACCAGACGGCGCATAGGCGGCCGCACACCCCGTGCCGCGCCCGGACACGTAGCGAATAGGCTACGCGATACATTATTTTCAAAAAAATTATCTAGTCACTTACCAACAAATGATACTTGATGTTGTCAGTGATGTAAAGGTCGCCAACGATATTGTTATAGATTTCCGATTTTCCGCATGTAAGGAAATTATAGCGTAAACGCTAAACAGCTCGCAATATTACTCCAAACGGTTGTCACCTCTGCAAAGTCCTCAATAATAAATCATGTTTGCATATTCGATAGCAGTGAAATTAAACACTTTAATATTAATTACACATAATCTTCGTTTCAAAACGTCAATATTGTAAACGTAACAATCTCTAAAGCCACGCGTCGGATTGTTAACCGTGCGCGGACGAACATCCCCGGAATGGATTTACCACACCACGCTACAAACTACAAACACCTGGCGCCCGCCGTGTGCGAGCGTCGTATAACGGGTCACGGGGTAGGCGGGTTTGGGAATGCGCATCGTGCTACTAACCGCTAGGGCTGTATTTCATACGTTTACATGTTTACGCTCTGAGCTATTTTTATCAGATACGGCTACTTCATTGACTATGATTCCTTTGGCAAAGTTGTTCTAAAAAAGAAGGAAATTATGATTATTTGCGGAACGACGCATGATCGATTCCATACGGTACACCTAATATGTCGATTGAATAGATAGACAAAACATTCTTTTTTGAAACAATTTTGTCTATCATGGTATACATTGTCGTAAACACGGACGTCTGGAATTTCAATATGCGGTGATTACCTAGTAGGAACTTTTTTGTACAACAGCTAGTGAAGAGAGCGATTAAAATTTGTTACAGACATTTTTATAGATACGTTTGATGTATAAATTAGACATACGGCATAAGCCAAATTGGCAAATAGCCAAACAAGACAATTTCATACAAATTTATTTCGTCATGTTATGATTTGCAAGCTATTTTCATCTTATGATAGTAACAAATCTCTCTCTCAAAAAATGCGAGCTCAACTCGCGTGGAAAGGATTTCCCACTTTGACTATTTATCAGATTTTTTTTTAAATCTGAACCGAATATGTTTATAGTAAAAAATATGTATGATTTCAGATTGTACAGGAAAATTACTGAATATGTTGTCTATTGTGTAATTCGCAGTTGCCGTATATTCTTAGACTAAGACCGAATGATAGAAGGTAGGTATTTTGATATTTTTCTTGATTTCACAGAAAACAGACGTGAAATAACAGCTTGCGCTGTCTTTTGTCGCGTTCACCAGTGAGTAGTAGTTTCAGTGAACCACTTTCGTTCTATCCTTCCACTCCCTCTCTATTAGTCTACTGCGCCTTTCATCAACTCACTCTCTCCTTTATCAGAAGTCTTATTCCTTTCTAAGAGGCCGACAGCGCATTTGTGACTCCTCCCGGGGTTGTGATTGTCCATGGGCACCGGTGACTATCTGCTCTCAAGTGGCTCGCATGCCCGTTTGTCCCTCGAAAAGTCATAACAAAATAGATTTAAAAAATTGCTAAATCATATCAAGCGAAAAAAAAATTTTTATTTCAGTCATAGAAGCACAGGAGTAAAAAAATCCGAAGTCGACTATTACAATAAAATTATAAAAAATGAGAAACAATAATATTATAATACATGGTGATTCTCGTACGAGTGATAAAGCAAATCAACTATTATTAGAGTTCTAGTACATAATACGCGGCGGCGTGGTGACTTCTCCATCTTCATGATTTCAATGAAATAAAAATAAAAATAGGTATATTCGCTATTTCAGTTCGACATCAAAATTGTATTTCAAGTCGGTGGTTTTATTACTGAGGGTGCGTACCTAAATATCTTAGTCGTGTAAGTTATTTGTTTCTATAACGTGCTTCGTCGATGGCTTCAATAGACTAGATGCAGTTGTTCTAATTTTTGGGGATTTTAAGTCTATAACAGTAAAAATGTAATTTATCGTGTGTTCCAACGAATTTTTGTTTGTTTGTGCTATGTCATGAACATCGTAACCTGATCAGTTTTTTAAGGTTGCAGAAATTGCCCCCCTTTATTATATAAACTATATGTCCAAAACATATGAAAAAAATTACAAAGGTAACGCTTAATAAATACTTTCAACAAAAATTATTTTAAACATGATCGGATATACCTACTATTTTTGAATTATCGCTGAAACTGTGTTTCTCAACAAAAGAACTTAAGTGCCATGAAGATACGCTCAATAGTAATATACAATATATATATACGATACAATAGTAATAGTCGACATACCTACTTGTTTTTCTAGTTATAGGCGACTAAAGGGCTTATACCTATTATGTGTGGGAAACATGGAGAAAGTGTCACAACCTACTTTTTTCGGCTGTAGTGCATTTCTTTGTAATAATGACTTGGGAACCTTATAATGAGCATGGTCCGATATGCTCTTAGACAGTTTTTTATTAAATCTACTCCTGACTTTACACTAATGGCTCCACCCGCGTGCATGTGAAGCTTCTCGCGTTTCTTCCGATTATTACGTTGGCGCGAGTTTGTTTTTTAAACATCTGATCTGATGTCATTTCTTATCATATCACAAATATAATTTCGTGCACTAATAGAAATGATAATTATGATATGATATTAAGTATTTGAGCAACTGACCTGGCTCGGCAGCTTTTGAGTTTGACGTGAATATATAAACGAAAAGGAAAGCTTTATCAAAATAAGTGTTTTCATTAAAATTGTTAGTCCGTATATCCCTCTAAATATTAACATTTGTTTTTGTACAATTTTGTGATTAATATATATTTTATATTTAAAATTGGTATAATTGCAAGGGTATTTAATTATATTTACGGAAACGGAACCCTAAAAAAGTAATGTATATCCTTTCTTTGACTTCCAACTGTGTACACACAATCATTTTAGTACAATAGTTGATAATAGAAATAGTAAAATTTAATAAATAATTATATTACCTTCAAAATATATTAAATTTATTTTTAGTGTAATGTCTAAATGTAATAACCCATTACAAATGTATTTGGCCATTTTTATTTATGAACTGAGTTTTTTGGATGATACAAAAATAGATAAAGTTATTAAATAATTGTTCAGTCAAATACCCTAAGGTTAATATTTGCACATAGATATCGGCATTGTCTGAAAAAATCGGCATAAGTCAAATTCTTATACTATCACTAATTTCAGTTAGGCTTTTAAAATCAGATATAAAGGAAAGTCAGAAGTGTGTGAAAGGAAGAAACTCATAGCATAATTGAAGTATGGAAATATGGACGAGAACAATAGGTATTGGAAAGAGGAAGAAAAAAAAAGTTAGAAGGGGGAATCTGGAATATCTAATGAAACATGTTGGATAGGAAAGAGAAGACAAAGAGTAAAAGAGCAACTAATGGATGAAAGCGGAAGGAAAAGTATAGCATAGTGGATGAAGAAAATTGAAGAGTTGAGAGAAACGAGGATAATGGGAGCTAGCAAAGGAAGAAGATTTATAAGGAGAAGGCCACAAAAAGAGAAGAGACATTTGTTGTTCTTTACTTAGTTACTAGCGACCCGCCCCGACTTCGCAAAAGTAGCAGTAATTATATATAGCTAGATGACCTCTGGCGGATGGATAGAAGCGATCATGTAACGAGGTTTTAGCAGTGCCTTACTACCCCCCGCCTCCAAAAAAAAACATTAATTTCTATGGAAAATGTGACACAAAATTGCCATTTATTGTGCTAGGGCCACGCTGTGATCATCTTGGCTGCAACACATGAATGGGCAGGCTAGATAGGTGCAGTACCACACACTACGAGAATACAGGCGTGAAGGAACATTTTCCCTTTGTTGCATTTTGTCCGATGAGTGAGAGTTTCGGTGACCCGATCCCTGCATCATCCCACAACCTCTCCATTAGCTCCTCCCTCTCCATCAGCCCACTCCTCCGAAATCGCGAGAGGCCATGACCTCTTATAATCTCGTGGCGACCATGTTCGGTTGCCTCTCGATAATGCTATAGAAAAAAAAAAACAAAAAAATATATATTGATGCGATCGCTACCAAATTTCATAGGATTGCGCACTGAGCTAATCTGAGGATTTCCTAATAATTTCAATGAAATTGGTCCATACATTTGGAGTCCTAAGGGAGCATACATACAACACATGTAGCTTTCATAATTATATAGATTTAAATTTTACTAATTTTTTATTTTGACATTAATTTATATTATTTATTTGAAAATAATTGTTTTGTAAATAAGAAGAGAAGGAGGAGCGAAAGTTTACGTGTAAATTGTTAACCAAAGTCCGAAAACTGAGTCGAAGAGCCTTTTCTGCATTTTGAAATAAATAAATGATGACCTACTGCTTTTTATAGTGTCTTTGTTTCAGGTGTTATGTCTATGGTAGTTAATGAAAATAACGAACTCAGTGGACAGTTCAATATTGTATTCAAACCATTACCACAGTTAGACGGTAAACACACAGTTTTTGGACGTGTAAGTTTGAACGTTTTAAATATTGATGTTATTAGACGTATCTGTGTCAATCCGTGTTAGACAATCAATCTGGGAGGGTATAAATATAAAAAAAAGATTACTTTTTAATTCAATGAAAGTCTTTTATGCCGTCTCGTAGAGTTTGTATCATATAGTCGGAGAGCTAGTAACACGTGTTTCATGAAGTGTTTGATGCACCTTAAAACTGTACAAGTCTAATATCTATGAGATAAACAGCCAGAATACCTGTGTTGGCTTAGCCCAACCCGGGACACCAGATACTGCGTATAATAGAAAGACGTAATAAAATTCAACCCGAAAAAGGTGTTTTATTCAGAGACCAACAAACTTTAATCGAAAGTTTAAATAATTTTTAAAATAAAATTTAATAAGGCAGACATTTTTGAGAGGGTTTACATAAAATAAAATCTTCGTAAAGTTGTTTTATTGAAAATACAATTTGAAGTGTTTGATTCAATCTGAAATTTTAAAAGCATCTTAATTAAATATTTAAAAAATTAATAACAAAAATCCAGACACTTTTTCCGGGGTTTAATTACTGGCAAACATGAAAATAAGTCTTATTTAAAATAGAAAGAGATAGGTAGCGCGTGCTTAGTGGCGCGAGTGAGAGAACCGATCACCGCAGTAGCTATACTCTAACTTTCGATTAAAGTTTGTTGGTCTCTGAATAAAACACCTTTTTCGGGTTGAATTTTATTACGTGTTTCTATTATGCGCAGTATCTGGTGTCCCGGGTTTGGCTAAGTCAACACAGGTATTCTGGCTGTTTATCTCATAGATAGAGACTTGAACAGTTTTAAGGTGCATCAAACACTTCATGAAACACGTGTTACTAGCTCTTGGACTAATAGCACTATGTAGAAACTTTGTATCCATGGCGATCTTTACAGGAAATCAAAAAGGCCGTAAATATTAAAAAATGCTAATCTATTTTAAATTACTTTTTGTTTTCGTTGTATTAACTGTAATGGAACTACATAGAAACTTCTCAGCTTAAGAGTATAACTACGCTTTATGTACTTTAAAATTAAGATTAGTCCTAAATTAACGTGAAACATCTAGATCAATTTTACTGCATCAGTATAAACACCAATTCGATTTTGGCTCTATAAGAGTAAGTGTGCGAGGTGAAACTTAATTTCTATATTAATTTTCAGATAGTAGCAGGGCATGGTGAGACGTTGACGCGAATCAGCGCCCAAGGTCTGCCCCGGGGTACGGCGTCCACCGACATCGTGATACGAGAATGCGGCTGGTACACCCGCGCCGGTCGCTACAATCCGGGAAAGCCCAATACTACCAAATTTCCACTCAGGCCCGACATGACAAAGAAATGAGAATAAAACGCAAAGTTAAACGGAACATTTTTATGTTTCAATTCCATTATCCCAATTGCGGACGTGTGATGTTATGAGGATAGGCGTGCGGGCGACAAATGAGATGACAAAATCGAAGAAATCTTTTTAATTGTAATTTTTTTGAACACAATACAACATGTAAGCATGAAATGCTTTACGAAAATTAAGAAACAATCATATTTTCCTATATTTGGTATCTATTTTTGGTTATCTCTTCAAAACGATCCGGGAGAAATTACTATTATAGACAAACGAAAACTATAATAATATTTATATAATTGATATAATGCGGAGAGCGCGCGGCGGCCGACACTACAGCTAGTCATGTACACATCTAAGCCTATATGCGTCGAACGAGTCGGGAGCGCGTCGCAGAAGCCGCAGGAGGCAGCGGCCGCCGCGCGCCCCCCGGCGGCGACGGCCGGCCGCGCGTTCGCAGCACCGCGATCGGTTACTGTATGTACAACGACACCTCTATACAGTTATTATGCACGTATTATTAAATTTTATATGCGATATTCGAAGCGTAATCAGCATTTATATTGCGCAGAGTACAGATTAATATGGTGGTGAGAATGCGCCGCCGGCCGAAGTCGCCTTTCGATGTACAGCCACCCGCGAGCTGGTGGAGGGCCACGTCCGCGTACCCCGCGCCCTCCGCGATATCGTCTCCCGCCCATCCCGCCGGCATTTGGCGATTCTTACGGAAACCGGCCGAAGCGATCTTCCAGGGGGATGGAACGGGAAAGTCCTCATCTCGACTAAGCTTTAAGGCATTTTAGTATTGCTGGAACGCTATATCTTAATTATAAGAATTACTTATTACGTGATTCCGCTACAACGACGATATAAGATTTCGATATTAACTATATGAATAGATGAGGCGCGGGCGCGCTCGGCCGCGGTGGGCTCGGCGCAGCGCGCGGCGCGGGGGTGGTCTCTCGGCTCCGACTACACTAGATAAGGCCTTCGAGTGGCGAGTGGCGAGCCCCCGCCCGCCGCAATTGATTAACATTAGTTCTATCTAAAATAAATAAGTGTGTGTATGAGTGTGTATGTATTGTGTGTGTATGTATTGTGTGTGTGTGTGTGTGTGTGTGTGTGTGTGTGTGTGTGTGTGTGTGTGTGTGTGTGTGTGTGTGTGTGTGTGTGTGTGTGTGTGTGTGTGTGTGTGTGTGTGTGTGTGTATGTGTGTGTGTGTGTGTGTTGTGTGTGTATGTTGTGTGTGTGTGTGTTGTGTGTTGTCTTTGTGTGTATCCGTGCGCGTTGTTTACATGCTGCACATGTGTGTATGCATGTAAATTATTAATGTATGTGTATGTATATCGTGTGTCAATAATTGATGTCTGTGCGTTCAGGGCGGTTCTAGATGGGCCGCGCGCCACGGTGCTTGCGATGCACCGCCGGGCGCGCCCACCACAGCGCCAGCAGCGCCAGCGCCGCCGTCACGTCGCGCCGCCGGCTGCAACATACACTTCCTTTCACAACCATAATACAATTTTGTAACCAATAATTTAAGTGCCAAGTAATACACAGCCAAATAATTTATGAATAAATAAAAATACAATAAACACATATCAATCAAGCACATAATATTTGGTATTCTAATCCATCCATTATTATCAGAACTTGTACATGATAACAGAGGAGATTTTGTATAGACCGTGATTTTAACAATGACTGTAGTCGATACTCACATGGAGAAAAGGGGAGAAATTAATAAGGCAGAATAAATTACTTTTCATATGCTTTTTGACTCATAAAACGATACTAATATGAAATAATATGTTTTCACTTCTTGACGTGAAAAGTTAACTTTTAGTCCCTAGTATTAGGGAGAAAAATACTAGATTTTCTCCCCGATAACGAGAACTTTCCATGCTGGAGTGAACAAAAATTATGCACTCACCACGGTAGAAAATAGGGCATCCTCACCTGCGGTTATGGCAATCGAGCTGAAGGCAAGGTTAACATATAAACGCAATCCGACGGGAATGCCCTACTTTTATCTTGAAGTGTGGAATATACTATTAACTGGACGCGGTACACTTTTTATCATATTAAAGATACTGGTCATGTGCTGTAGTAAACGATGAAACAAATTTCAAGCTCTCACCAATCGCAACATTCGCCATACTGAACTGACCAATGATGTATTGACGCACTATCGACATATTCAGTGTCGTTCGGTGTCCTTATGTAATTCATTACGTGATAAATGAATACTAAACTTGTCACTTTTTTAGGATTCTGTCCCTCAAGAAGAACACTTGTAGGATCACTTCGTTGTCCGTATATTTGTCTGTCAATAACCTTTTCTCGAGAATGCGTGGAGGTATCAAGTTGAAATTAATAACAAATATTCTTGTCCCTTGAAGCTGCCAAAAATATAAAGCTTCTAAGCCAGTACAATCGAAAAATAAAACCATTTTTGTCGCATATTTTGACACTTGCAAATAAATCAAAATCTATAGGGTACTTCCGTCAACATAGAATTATGAAATTTGGCAAGAGACGAGATCAAGCATAAATAAAAGGAAGAAATTTAAAATCGTTAATTTACAGATTAACGATTTATTAAAATAACGATAATCGCAAAAAAAAAACTAAACCATCATTTTTTTGCGATTACAATTTGAAATTCGCAATATTTGGAGTATGGATTGTGATGTAAACCCATACCCATCTATTGAAGAATCCGTTTTAATTTCCCATTATGAAAGTTTAAGATTTTACAAAAAATAGGATACATATATTTTTTAAAAAAGGGAAAATATTGGAAGCTTCGGAATTTCGGGACGGATATCTCGCCAATGTCGGTATCGAAAACAGATAAAAGTCTTCGAAACTTTTGAGGAACGAAATATCCATCTACGTAATTAAATTTGTGCGGAAACCTCGGGTGCGATCTATTTGCATTTGCGTGGTGTTTTTTACTACATCACGATATTGTCTCCGATAAGCTTGACTGGCGATGGCAAAGTTCTGTCTATCTACGCTTTGCACTTATTTGAATCCGACATAATAGATAAATTGTTAGTATTAAAAAAAAGAAGTGACAAACGGATGAAGAGTAAGGTTGAAGCAGATATATGGAGGAAACTAGGAGAAATAAGCAAGGCAAAATATAATCTAACAGAAGCACCTAAAATAGGCCTGTACCGTAAGACGAAAAGACTTCAATCAATATGTCCGAATTTCATTAAATGAAATTTTGATTTCATTATTATTCAAAGAACTCCAAATTTCATCGTGGTGTAATGAAAGAGTTACAACAATAAACTCTAATAGGGGTATTGTTGGTTTCTTTTTTTACCCCATTGCAAAGGCATTGCCCCAACAATTGAGGGAACGTATTCAGTAATATATATATAATTTATAAAATATTGTTGCGGCCTTTGTGCACAAGCTAAAGAAATTAAAAGTACAAAATAATTCCCCGAAAAACGTATACGTGAAGAGTTCTCTTTACAGTGTAAGCGACTCTTCATATCCTTCGCCGTCCCCTTTGTCATCATCACCCATGCGTGTTTACATTTTCAATTAATTTATTTCGGGGTAGAATATTTCAGAGATGATATATCTAATTAATTCATGTCGGGTGTGATGTGCAGGATGGAATCGATCATGCGTCTTTATGCAAACATTCATAATCCCCTCCTTTTTTAGAACAACTTTGCCAAAGTAAGTATGCAGCAATATCACCTCTACGAACTCCCCAACAATGTATTATGTTTGCATATTCGATAGCAGTAAAAATCATAATTATTAAACAGTTAAACGTTAATCACACACAATCTTAGTTTCAAAAACGTCAATATCGTAAACGTAACACTTTATAACAAAATACCTAAAGCTCTAAAGCCGCGCGTTTGGTCGTTGACTGCACGCAGACGGGTCAACGCACGGCGATACATTGCTGGCATAACTGCTTCCGACATCAATTGACGTGAATTTGACGGCTGGGCTGGGAGGGGCGCACATAGGTTGTGTCCAGTGAATTTACACGTTCACGTTCTATCCTATCTCAGGAACGACTTTTTCAATGGCAAAGTAGAAAATTATGAATATTTGCGAATATACGCATGATCAATTCCATACGGTATTCACGACTTGTTCCTTGTAGATAATTTACACTCAGAGATTACTTAATAATATTATGCAGTTCATGGGTGAAAACTAACTTTAGTCATTGAAAAATGTAATTAATATATGATTTTAGAAGGCCAAGATCCATCAAAATTGAGTTTGTTGGTTTTGTGTAAAATCTACACAAAGATATGACACCGAGAATTAATTAAAAAGAAAGAAACAAGTGTGAGTGGGACTCACGACCTATAAAAGTTTCGTACAAAAATTAGTTTTAATGTCTTCTTTGGTTTTAACAAATTTTATACGTAGCTAATGCTTACAATTTTTAGAACTGGCCACTTAGAAACTGTAACATAAAAACTATATTGAAACTTTGAAAATGGAACTCTTTGCCAACCTTATTATGTATATTACATTCATCTATCATTTGTCTTTACAAATTGACGACAGAAAGAAAATGGTTTGTCGAACGTCAACATGCATTTGACACAAAAAAAAATTCGTACAATGATTTTCTGTGACTTTCGTTACCATTTAAGCCAATAAGAAAATTATAATAGATTTTAGGCTTTTTACGATTAAATTACATCCCTATGCCACTTTTTAAAACTATCTTAACTAGTAGGAACATGGTCGCGACGACCGAAGACAACGTCAGTGCTATACGACTCATGGTAGAGACTGACAAGAAAAATGACCTACCGGCAGATTCGAAGAAGTTCAGGCATCGGTATGACTCAAGTGCACAAAATCCTTCACCAACATTTAGCGATCAGGAACTTTGTACTCGATGAATAATTTGACCGAAGCTTAAAAATTCCGTCGTAATCATTGGTGTTGCGAAATAATACAAAGATATGCCGGTGTCGACTTGAATGCTATATTAGACATAGTTGCAGGTGACGAAAGCGGATTTACTACTACAATGCCAAAACCAAAAAAACAGTCTGCTCAGTGAGTGTTTCCTTTCGAGGAGTAGCTTACTTAAGTAAAGCGAGGTCGCAGCGTTGGAAAAAAGATAGTGGCTTTTTTCTTCGGAAGACAGTTCCTTAATTAATAATTATTTTATAAAATAAAAAAAACAATCACTGCAGACTGATAAACTAGAAATTACTTGTTTCTTGTTTCGGAAATAGTTTAGGAAAAAAGACCATGCAGTAGGATTTTCCTTCATGCCAACACCTGGCCACCGAAAAACACCTAAATATCTGGGGACGTTAGATGTAGAAATACTGATTCACTTGCCTTACAGCCCCAACCTCGCACCCTGCGTTTTTTTTTATTTCTCGAAATAAAAGAAAAACTTCGAGGATAGTTGTTGACGGATGACGAAGAAGCAGTGGCTGCATATGAAAAGGCCGTCGAAGCGATCAGTAAGTGTAAGTGGGCAAAGTGTTTATCTCGATGGTTATATCGAATGCAGCAATGTATTGATCTCAACGGACACTGTTTTAAAAAACAATAATAATAAAATTAACTTGCTAGTTTCCTCAGTTTTTGATTTTATAAAGACTTTCAGATTGACCCACTTATTACTGACTTTGGAAAATTTACAGTCATAGCGGGAAGTCAAAAAATGTTTTTCCATAAATTTACATCACGGTGGATACTCTAACTGTTACATGTCAAATTTTAATAGCAAATATGACATGTAATATATATATAAATGATATAACTACAAATTAAACATTATTAAACGATTTCCTTGCCTTTTGTCAGGTTCCATGATTTTAGGTCAATAGGAAGTACCCTGTAGGTACTGAGTAAGTAGTACTAATGAGTGAGTTACAGAGTATCAAAATATGTGAGAAAACTATAGTAGCTTTTGATTGCGTTTACAAGTTTAGAGGCTTTAATGTTTCATTTTCGAATACAAGTACTCTAAAAAAATAGTTCTGAATTCAAAGATCCATAAACACCAATCTTGGTAATTTTTTGAAAATATCTTAAATGCACATACATAAACTTTACATGGGTTTTGTTATATTTATATAGAAAGCATTATATAGTTATGCTTATACAAGAATAAATAAAATAAGACATTATCTATATAGCATGTTAACGTTATTGGAAAATCTAACTTGATAGTAAAGTGACATGAGCAGGGCTACAAAATTAAGATCATCGAAATATAACAATGAATTCATTTTTAATTTTTCCTAACCTCTGCCATTAAATTGCATCTCAGTTGTTGATGGCCATTATTCATAAAAACAACATTTGATTCAGTTAAGTAGTTCAGAGATGTTAAAAATCGACGACAAAATAGGAACATTTACGATATTTAGATTTGAAGTAAAATATAATTTAACAACAATAAAAAAAAAACAAATGTTATTTCCTTAGAAAAAAAACATGGACTTGGGATTTTTTTAACAAACTCTCTTATTTTCATATTTAGTATATAAGTGATAACAATTATATTCAGTGATTATGAAAATATATAAATCAATATCATATTATACAAAATTATCAAAATTTTTTTGAGTTATGACGGTAAAGACGTAAACAGAAGAGTGTATTAAAAATAAATTCCAAACTTATGTACACAATATAACTATAAATATCTTTACATGCCGATGCAAATTTTAAATGCTAGAGGTGTATATGCAAGATCTATGATGAATGATAAAACTAAAAGGATTCAAAAAATAAATACGTGCACTAAAATATGTGAAATGACTGATACAGATGATTCAACCTTATGAAATTCCAGTAGTAAAGATGCTGTAAATCAATTATATACTCAAAAGCTAAAATGTATTTATAACAGCAAACAAAAAAGCCTTTTCAAACTTTGAAAAACAAACAATTGGAACAAGCGTGAAAGGTTGAATCCACCTGACTCGTATAAGCACAAACAAGTGTTAATCGGCAGATGTATGATAAGAAGAGTGGAGTGGTTACCGATGCACACAACACGCGATATTGCTCACCAAAGTAGCGCACTGCCCGCCCTGAAACAATTTATGTGCCTCTGCTTAGGAACGTCACACGCTGCATCCGCCTTAAAGCCGATACAAGTAAATATTGATGTTAACAAAATATAGGTAGCACGGATAACACGCACAAATATTAGTTCAGTAATTCTAAGTCGTAAATTTTAGAATACGCACTATGTTATGGAACAGATGTTATATAGCAGTTCAGTTAAATCAAATGAATGAATTTGTGAAAAGATGAATGCAGGCAGTTCAGTTTTTGGACGCTGCGTAAGCGACCATTACCTGACAGTCGGAACAATGCGCCGGCGCACAGCCGGCCAGGTCGGCGGGCGAAGCGCGCCACCCCTCTCCTTCCGGCAAACCGACGCAGCACGCGCCCGCCGCTTCGCTGCTCTCCTCGCAGTGCGGCTCCCAGCAGTCTACTTCTCCCAACTGCACATATTGAAATATTTTTTTAATCTAAACGTAACTAGTGCTAGTCGGACTATATACGGAGTGTTCTACGGTAAAATATTTAATAATATATGTATTTTTAAAATTGTTTGTTAAAAATAGAGTATATATATATATATATATATATATTATATGGTACGCACTGAGATCAGATCAAATTTAGGCCCCTGTAATAAATTAGCGCGATTCGGATTCACACTTGGTCGGTTTTTTGTTATTTGTTCTTTTACTGTTATAGTGTATTTCATGGGAAGAGATAAAAATGTACAATTATTGTAAGCATTATGTTACCGTTGAAAGATAACTATATGGATTGTTACACTAGAAAACTGGCGCATAGCAATAGTTTGCGCGGCAAGACGTGTATTGTGGTACGGAGCAAAGCGGTCGAAAGTTTTTTGTGTAGTACGTATTAGTCGATATGAACAAAACGCCTAATAGAGAAATTCAAGGCAAACATAAATAAACTATATCAAATTAACAGAAAAGAAAAAATGATCAAAGCACATCTTGAGCATTACAATATAGAAATCGGTCGTCTTTATACTTTAACTCATTTCAAATCGATCCTAGACAATGCTTTAATTTAATCGTATGATATGCATAATCACTATAAGAAACGTATCGGACCACCAATATCATAATAAAGATTTTTTTTTTAATGTGGAAAATAAATATTACTTACTAAACATTCGCATATCTGGCACTGGTACAACCACCGATCACCACTGCGAAAGGTGACGTGGTGCATCTCTTGATGCCGGCAGTGATAACGCGGGTCGCAGTGCGCACAGCACGCCGTCGGTGCGGTCTCTGCGCCCACTGCCGCCAGGCTGCTATCTGTTACGTTACTGGGTGCGTCGCAAGCGCACGGCGTTCGAGAACAACTCACCACCCCGGCCGTACACGAACATCTTTGACAGCCGTTCGCTTCCGGCCACCGCGCCCCATCCGACATGATCGCCCCTCGCCACGAACAACCTATATAAGTATTCCGAATAATATAATAATTTTTCCTGCTCAGTAAAAGAAAGAATGATAAGTAAATTGATAATTTACAGTTTAGGTAAAAGCTGACCGTTACGCATCCGGTTTGTTATGTTTAAATTGATATTTATCAATATTTTTTAAGTTCCAAATATTCCCGCGGTTTCGTTCACCTATAAGTACACATCCAAATACCCTCATCTCTTCTTCAAAAACAGAATTATAGAGAAACAAACTTTTATTACTACCAAGGAAATACAAATATAATGATTATATTTTTTTAAGGTTACCATGTGGGGTATTGAAATCACATATAGCCTCGCGTTTGTGTAGTCATACATTCTTACTGTATATCATTTTTTATCAAGATCGGTCAAACCGTTTTTGGATTATAAAAGGACATATAGATAAACAGAGAGAAAGACTAGAATATGAAAAATGATAGAATTGGGGTTAGTAAGTCATAAAACTAATAGTATCACAAAAATTAAAAAAATGTTTTTACCGACAGATCTTATAGATTTACATAGTAGTATAGATGACGTTTTTTAAAGTTACAGATACGCTCAATTTGGTGGATTAATGTACATAGTTTACCTATAGAATTGATAGTTCATTACAAAAACAAAATAAATTAATCTGTTTATAATATTATACCAATACATTCTCCGCAAGAATCTAATCAAAATTGAAAGTTGAATAATATCTAAATATGTTTTGAGTAATAGCATTCATATTTATACAGTTATATTTTTTGGAACGTCATCCAACAAGAAAGACATTTTTATCTCTGATAGTAATACTGCTTTTAGGTATATGAATCTAAAAATTGTAATTTTTCCCATCGTGAACTCCTCTTTTAATACTTTTGCTTAAATTACCGCCATTTAGAGTCACGTCGAATCTACAGCAACACTTACTAAGTTCACAAGGCTGGGTCTCACATTCGCATCTAAATCCACCATCGATGTTGCGACAAACGGCGCTGGGGTGACACGTGTGCGAGCCGTCCTCGCACTCGTCTATATCTATGGATTTAAAATGTGTTTAATATTAATTGAAGTGTATGTGTGGAGATTAACTACACGTTAAAGAAAGGCGAAACCGAAAGCTTCCGCGACTGACTAGCTAGCGTGAAGCCAATGATTTCTATGAAGCAAAGGGAGTACATTAAAGTCGCGCATAGTGGGGTTCTTTAGGTGTTGTCTGCTCCTCTGGGAAACAGGTGTGAAATGTATATGTGGTGGGTGCAGGATCGGAGTAACTATTTGAAAACGGGTTAATTATGCAACTTACATTTTGAACTAGCGCCATGACATACGTGTTTTTATATAATACCTAGGTTGCTTGTTTTTTATAGACTCTGATGGAATATATTTCCTTTCCTTTATAGAAAACCGGTGAAAGTCAAGACTTGTGCACTGAGGGTTTCGTACCACCTCACAACATATTTGTGTTTTTATAGCATTTCAAGGAGCTAACGAGCATGCGAGCCACTACAGAGCAGGTGGTCACCGCCGCGCATGGACATTCGCAACCCTCGAGGAGTCACTAATAGGTCTATTAGGAAGGAATAGGATATCTGATGGAAGGTAGAGTGGGCTACTGAAACTTTTAAAAAGGTATAGGATATCTAACAACGGCAGTGGGCCATCAGAATTTTCACTCACTGGACGACAAGCAAGAGCGAAAGCTGCTACTTCACGTTTGTATTCTGTGAGAGTGTACTGTTTCAGGGATCGAGCCGACTCATTTTGGTGCTGTAGCAGGAAAATTGGCAACAGTACGGCTCTATCATATAATAATGTATATGTATTTAAGTGATAAAAAAAGTTGTTTTTATTGTTCAGTTCGAAATCCTTAACTAGAGCCAGACTCATACTTGATCAGTTTTTATTGTTTTACTTGTCGTTTTATCTCAGAGTTTACATTATAATTAGGTACATCAAGTTTTGCATTTGTACGTATCACCGTTTTAACAAAAAACCAAAAACAAACAAGAAAGCGTTATGAAAACATGTTTCTTTTATGGGAATTTTATTATTCTTAATGATATTCACCACGATAAGATATATAATATGAAAGTTTTAACTGATTACCAATAGGTAATCCGTTACCTATTGGTAATCCAGATTCTTAGTAGGGTTCAAACAATACAGCTCTTTCAAGACAGATAAATAGACAGACAGATAGACGGTGTAGTATTAGTAATAAGGATCTGCTGTCATCCTTTGTATATGGGTCCCTAACAATTATTTTCACCATATTGCCTATTAACCCTTGTTTTAAAAAGTCATAAATTTACAAAAAACATTTATAAGATTAATGCATAGTGTAAATACACTATGTTATTCCATAATCTAAACTGTTATCAAACTACAGTATGTCTTTTACAAAGCGGATCGCGACGTTTTCTGGTGATACAAAAAACAAGTAGTTTTTTATATTGATATCAAAATTTTATCACCTATGATAGAATTACGGATAGGTATGTTAACGGGGAACATTGTAAATGATAATATCGAGATACCTTCACAATGGTCCTGATTAGCCCTTCTGAACCCTTGCCGGCAGACGCAGTAGTAAGAGCCGGGAGCGTTGACGCAGAGCGCGCGCGGCGGACAGGGCGAACTGGCGGCGGGGTGCACGGGCGCCGCGCATTCGTCGACGTCGCGCTCGCAGCGCACACCGCCGAAGCCGGCGGGGCATGCGCATGTCTCCGGGGCAGCGCATTCGCCGCCATTTAAGCAACCGCCAGTACATACCGCTGGAATGATAAAAAAAACTCTAAGCTAAAAGCTGACTACAGCGTTGGCGATCCTACAAGACAGACCATTATCATATCGGGTAAGATGGTTAGAATCACTAAACAACTACTACTCAAAAGTGGTTTTACAACATTCGGAGGGCGATAACTAGTGTTGTGTAATATCGGAAGGTCTCTGGCTGCTTGTAACCGTTATTGGTTGTATGACTTTATAGAATTATCATTTCAGGACCTAGTTCGTTTCCACGTTTTTTTGTGCTATTAACGCAATCTAGTTCTGAAATGTCATAAACTTAGATTTTTTTATTAGTTGTTTTGATGAATAAATAACTGGCGTTTCCTTAAATCATAATAAGAGGCACAAAAAAAAAATAGAAAGAATAATTTGGAAATACTAAAAGTGCACATCTCATTGTATTATGAGGTGTGAGTATTCGTTTAATTTTTGATGCAAAACAAAATAGTCTGAAAAGTGCCGTCTATAGTATATTATTGCAACTATTAAAACCCAATATCTTCGAAACAAGTAACTTCGAAATAAGTAACGAAAAAATAGATTTATTTATTACTAGAGGTCGCCACTAAAAATTACAATACCTAATTCCTCATTAGTGGAACGTATCACTTCTAAAATTACATTTTTATGAACCATAATTTAACAAAACCAAATAAGACAGCCATTTTCAATAGAAAACTACTTGCTGTAATTCTAAAGCTAATAGAAAAAGTTATCGTGTTTTTTACAATATTCATGATTAACTGGATCGGTTTTTTTTTTAACTATTTTATGTTTTTTCGTTTCCGTTACATTAAATTTTTTGAAGCTGATAGAAATAATCTCCAATGAATTATCTGTACAATGGTATGCAAATTTTTCCAGTTTCATATTATAACGAGAGTACATCGATGGATATATTTAGTGACAACAAGCGATAAAAATTTTCCGATCGTAAAGCACTTTCAAATGTTTCGCATTATGAATCGTGCAATATTTAAATTACATACTTACCATATATGTATACCAGCGGTCGACCGCGGCTTCATACGCAACGTCATAAAATAAATTAAATACGGTTTCCAAGCATGACCCTGATTTGATTGTGAATAAAGAATCGATTCGCTTTTAAATGACGTTTCCCTGTTTAAAGAACGCATTAAAAAAATAAATGAAATAAGATACCAATATATAATGTTATTTAATAATATGTTTTTAGATGAGAGCTATAAAAAACAGTCCAGTGTAAATAATATTCGAGTGTAGAGAGTTCCGTAGAATAAATCGTATTACTATGATTCATAGTTGGTCATGTTGATTCTGAATGAAGGATGTCCAGAAAATTAAGGGTAATTTAATATATACAAAACGCAAACTTTAATTCGTTTTTTCTCATAGTATCATGAAAAGTAAGGGTACTTAGGTGAAAACTGCAAAGTTAAGTGGAATAAATACAGAAACGTATAAGATGGTAATAATTATACTTATGAACATGTGATGATTTGGTAAAGAATTTATTTAGGAATGTAGGCAAATGTGTACAGTCGTCATCGAAATATCTGATTTTTAATTGAGCCCTTTGTAACGGATTCTTAGATCTGCAAAAAAACACTAAAATATATTTCGAATTCATAGAAACGCAGTGTAAGTCATTTCTTTGGATGAGCTTGGGCCATTGAAAATAATAGAAAAAAAAACCAAACTTCTGTTTCAGTTTTGTTAGTTTGACTTACATGTTTTTTATAAGTATATAAAAAAAGGTAAATAGAATTTAAATAATTGGAAAAACGACGAGTTTCGGATCATATAAATTAGTAAGGACATATGTCGTTATTTAAAAGTAACCCTAGATATTTCACAAAAAAAAGAGAAATGAACACAGTATGCCTTGTACTATAAAAAAATGGCCTTAATTTGGCTGTCCAAAAATAATAAATTTGGAATTTTATTACAAATTTATGTATATACTAGATGAAAACCCGACTTCGCTCGGGTGAAATCAGTCCTGGATTTGTCAATAGGCCGTGTAGGCCGCGGCCTAGGGGCGGCAGCGTCCTAGGGGCGGCAGATTTCAGAAAATTATTATTTTAGAAAGGTACACCGGGCGGCGGAAATAAAGCGGCCTACCCTCATAAAAAATATAAATCCGGCACTGGGTGAAATGCGACTCATTTGTACACGTACACGTGTTGGTACTAAAAGTAGGTAGATATTTTTGTAGTTATGGTTCTCAAGGAATGTTAAAGGCATAGATTCTTAAAGCATCGTTCATTGTGTTTAATAAATATAGTCAATTAAAACTGCAAAAGTTTTTACATAAATAATTTTAATTTTAAATCAACTTTCAAAATAAACTAACATAAATTAACAAAACAAATAGCTTTTAAGGTTTATTCTTTGTGAACCTCTCCGTTTCACCGACGTGCTGAGTGGCGAGGCGTATGTGCGCTTAATATCCCACGTTTATTATTCTACTCAAGATGTCATTTGGTGTCAGTGACATTTCGCTAGAGTGGCCAATATGGCTACTGCGATTTGTCGGTCAGCATCATTAGAATTGAACAAAATACTCGACAATCCGAATTTTGCGGATAGATGTTGTCGACTCGAAATCTTTATTTTTTTTATGTTTTATTATTCAGGTAAGATCTCAATTGAGTCTACCGTACGCCTTGACGAAATTATTAATATAGATTTCACTATACGTTTGTGTGATATCATATTTTGTTCATATTTTGATATTGGGACAATTTATTATTAATGTCATGAGTTATGTTATTGGATATAATTATATTATATTATACGCAATCTTATTTTATACAAACATTTTTAATGTGACCCAAACTCTAGAAAACTCAGAGAATAAAATCATTTTCCTTCTCTATAACTGTCTATACTACGCTATCATGCGGATTGGAGAGGCTCCACTGTGCTGAATAACACAATCAACTCGGCTGCGCAAAAATGTGCCGCCTGAACCCCAAACCCAACTTAAAAGAGAACTAGATTGCGGTCGCTCTAATACCTAACGGTCTCGCCACGGTAGACTGATGTTGGTACAACATACCGAACGAGTAAGGAAACACCCTGACGCTGTAGGCGCGGGAAGAAAGCAAACAGTTTCTATTATTGTAGAACATGAAAAGCACGCGATACAAAACATCAGCCCGTGTAGTTTCGCGACAATCCGATAAAATTTAGTTTCAGACCCTGGTAGAGTCGAACTTCTGTTCCCGATTTAAAGCCACATTGTTTCGTGCTACATAATTGTACTAAATTCACTGACTAGACGATCACGCGTGCTAAAATACACATGTATAATCAAACAGTAGATGTATGTGTAGGCCATATAGGGTTCTGTTTCATAATCATGTCACACTACTAAACAAAAAAGACATTTCAAGAAACGTCGGGGTCATTGTGTATTTGCGAATAAAATATTATTTGATACTAATCATTTCCCACTGACTCCGCTGTATGCAAGTCAAGAATTACCAATTATTGTTTCCAATTCCATATTTAGTTTCGATCCCGGTCCTGCTGTCTATTCTAATACCTGTGCCGATATCGATAACGATTCTCTCTTGAAGAGAATTTTTACCATAAAGTCATATACTAAGAGATAATATCTCCATGTAAAAGGAACCGTTTCATGAAGTATGACACTGGACAAAATCATTACACAGTACATTAAAGATACATACAAGCTGTACAATATTTATTTAGAGTTAATTAAATAATTATAACAGTTTTCTATTCATATACGAACCTCCAAGCTATAAAATAGGGTGAAATTGTAGGGAGACAAGGGAGGCAGATAAATGAAGGAGCCCTACCATATTATATCATGAATAACATGTACCAACCATCAAAGATGTTAAAGTTGTAAAGAGTGTCATCTTGTTAAATTATATTCAGTAATGTAGATACCACATAAATTAAATATAGCATATTTGTCTTAGAATCCTTTTATTGTTGTGGTGGTAAATTTTTGGCGCCTTTGGCAAGGCGTGAGGCCTAACCAAGAATGAATAGACTCTTATAATTACAATTTGTTGAAGTATTTTAGACAAACACACACTCAATTTTATGTACAGATATGGGGGTATGCAGTGTATATACTTACGCGTGCACACATATCCGTCGCCTGAGTAGCCGTCACGGCACTGACACGTGTAGGAGCCGGGGGTGTTGGTGCACTCGGCCGCCGCGTGGCACGTGTGACTGCTGCTGGCGCATTCATCAACCTGCAGCAATTGATGGTTTGTTGGATTATTCATTAGCAAGTTATTGCACATGCATATGAAAGATTTAGATAAAAGTGTAATTCTGGAGTCATAGTCTGAAGATGGTAATAAAAAAATCTGCTTTTATTATTGTTTTATAATAATATTGTGATAGTAGATATTAGATACTATTAACAATGTGGTGATACTGAAAGCCCCTCCCTCATATTACTACTTCTTGCTACTATTTTAGACAAATTTAAGTAATTGATTTTACTTTGTTTACAATCATACTAGACAATTTAATTAAATGACGCAATGTTTGAATGCATATTTTAGAGAAAATATGATGATGAGCCGGTTTCGTTTTCTTATATTTATGTGTGGTACATTTTTATTAAACGGCGAAAAAATAAAACTTACTTAAGAAACCCAATCTAATAAATGAATTTGTTAATATATTCAATGGTTTTTGGTGATCAATCAGGTTGATGTAGGTACTTATTCAGTCCCTAACTATTGGCTATGTTAGGATAAGGAATTCCTTCGTTCAGATATTACTAATTTACGGTCGTTTTGCGTGCAGTAAGCCGATATATGAAGGTCACGATAAGGTTAAAAGCAGAAGCGTTAATACAAGATTTAGCATCGCGTCCGCCGTTTACACAAACTAGCACGGAGGTAATTCCTAAGTCACAAAACTGTTTTCATCGTTATCTCTAATAGTAATTAGCATATGAAAATATCCTTCAGTTGATTATTAATAAACTATGTTTTCATACTTGTATTGTAGTTTCATATATTAAAATGGTTTGACATTTTTATTTACTGCTGTTTTTATAGTAAAAACAAAAGATGAAAATAATGATATTTCTTGTACGGGGATCTCTTTTAATTTATTGCTTTTTTATTTATTAAGATATCCGCTATTAACATACAAAAACATCTGTAAAAATTTTAAGTTATTATCTTGATAGATAATCGGTTGATTTTTTTAATTTCAAACCCTAATGAGTTTAAAAGATACAGCGCGTTCAATTTAAGCAGACGGATGGACAATCGGGCAGGCTCAATAAGATCTCATAGGGTCATTTTGAATATATAACTCTAAAAAAAACATAGGAAATAATTCCTTAAATCACACTATTGTCTTTAAAACCGACAGAATAACGTTTAAAAATTAAAAACTATTGCATTTTTAAGCAAATGCTCAACTCAGTTGCTGCCTGATCTGTACAGTTGGTAGTGACCTTACCTGTTGCGCTGGGGACGTGGGTTCGTTTCCCGCACAAGATAAACATTTATTTAATTAAAAAAAAATGTTTGTCTCGATGTTTCTATGTATTATCCGTATATATTTGCAAAAAAAAAAAAGTACACATGTATTATATCAAGTATCCGATACTTATTGCTAATACAAACTTCATTGCTTAGTTTGTGATCAGATGATGCTCTGTTTGTGTCGAAAGATATAACTATACGTATAAAAGTATACTTTTTCAAGATCTCATAGTCGACTGGATAAAATAATAGAGATTGTACGTACCTCGATACAATTGTATTTGTCGCGTCGCGCGTACCCGGGCAGGCACTGACAGACGTACACCACCGACCGTTGGTGCACCGGTGGGTGCTGGCGGCCGTCCCGCCCTGTGGTTAGCTGCATTTTAATAGACGGCCAGAAGTAATATTATCTGTTTTATGAAATGTTTATAAACCGTGAATTTTAATACGGTCGCAAAGCATATTTTTGTTATTATAATGTTCAGTTTTGAAATTATCTAACTGGTTTGAAAGCAGATTTGTTTTATGATCAACCTTATTTTTTTAAATATCTTATCCAACATAAAAAAATCATTTTCATAAGAACCTCCTCTAAGGAATTGACGTTACTAATTACTCTTTAATTATTAACAAACAATATTATACAAACTTGTATAGGTAAAAGAAAATTCACTTAAGAAAAATTGATGAATTGTAATTCGTAAAGGAAAAAACCGGCCAGGAGCATGTCGGAGCTTGCTCATTATAGGGTTACGAAGCCTTTATTACAAAGACATGCACTAGAGATGAAAAAAATACGCTGTTACACTTTTTCATCTGTACTTCATTTCTAAAGACTATATTTTTATGATTTAATTACAAATGTATGATTTTCATATTTATTCCTATACTTGTGTATAAGACAGTATTATTTGCCAAATTTCATAGTTCTAGGTCAACGGAAAATACGTTATAAATTTTGATTCCTTTGAGAGTGTCAAAATACATATATGTTTTTTGCGGCATAAACTGCCATAATTTTTTTACGTTAACTTAGAAGTTTGATATTTTCACAGCTTCAAGGAACTATAGACTTGAGTATATGGTTTTAATTTCAACTGGATACCTGTACGCGTTCCCGAGATAAAGGGTCTTGACATTGAGACGGACGGACGGACAACAAAGTGATCCTATAAAGGTTCCGTTTTTCTGTTTGGATGTATGGAACCCTAAAAAGAGATATTTGCTCTACGTTGTTACATTAGTCGTATTTATAAAATATATGGTACACTAATTGTACTTATTGGCACAGCTATTAGATTTTAATTTAATAGTTCCAAAAATATTTAATTATATTTTTTAAAAATCCATTTCACTTAAGAGTATCGTTTGGAAAGCAAAAGACTGTAACTGCAACGTGGCACGTAAGTGAGTAGGTCCTTGTCCAGTGTTTGAAAAAGTTCTGGCAGCAAAGTCGTCCTAATCGTTGACAACGCGTCCATACATTCCGCTAAGGTGACGATTGAGTTTTTGAATGAGTCAAATGTAGAAATAATGACGCGTCCGCCATACACTTCGGAATGTTATTTCTGCGCTGTGATTTCCCTTATATTCCCGAAAATTGACGATAAGCCGAGAGGCATTAACAAGGCCCGTAGCGGCGGTGAATGTGTTGCGAGAGGCCATCGAATACATCCTTAAGGAAGAATCGGTTAACTGCTTTTAAAAATGGTTCCAAAAAATGCAAAAGTGTGTAAACAATAAGGAAATATGTTTGGGAAAACAATAAATATAATATGCGGTCTTATTAATGGGAATAAAGAAATTTTCAGTATAGTCTACTGTATACTGTATTCAAATAAAAATATTATTTGAATGTAAAGTGGTACTTTCTATGATAGAAATACTGAAAATCGCAATATTTTTCTTTACTTTTACGTAATTTGACTAATATTTTACAAATAAAATGTCATTAAATTACTCTCAAGTCACGTGACAACGAACACCAATCAGAGTGCATGACGTCACTTGTTCATAAACACCATTTACGTGGTCAAAAGCTTTCATTGTTTGGGCACAATAATTTTCTAATTTATCGATAATTTCTTCGAAATTCGCTTTGGCAGCATTTTACAAAGCAAAGGTGCTTTTTATATCATGAAAATGGGATTTATTAAGGCATAGTTAAAAGTTGAAAATTGACTGTTTTACAGTGGTAATTTTCATCGCAACAAATAATTATTTCTGTTCTACTAAATTCAGAAATATGAAGAATTCCATGTAAGTGATATACCAATATTTTTGTTGTTTCTGTGACCAAATCATAAATTATAGTAATTTATAAGCTCAAAATATTAAACTAAGTGATTGAAAGAATTGTACGATATGATTTTCAACTTTCAACTGTAATAAATATTTTCAACTTAATCTACTTTATTTCTAATTACAAAATTACAATATTTTGTTTTTTGATAACTACATAAATATATGAAAAATAAACAGTATTATCAGAATTTACATCATAATGATCTTTACAAAAATACATTTTTGACTGCGTCGCTACCAGTGCCGTATCCCTGCGGGCGAGCTGCAGCCACATTTTCCTGCTATTTGCCGAACGTAAAACATGAATAAATAGCTCTTCAAGTGTTCTGATTGTAGTACTTGCACACTGAAGCACCACACAATACTTAAAAAACTTAGAATTCATATTGCTCAGTGACAAATGCGAAAAACTTTAAATCGCCTTTATCAGTTAACACGTGTTGTGAACATGTAACTCCACAGCGGTCACGTGACAAGGTATTAGCGTTTTGGAGCCGAATTTGAAACGGAATTTAAAAACACGTTTTTTTAAGCTTTTGAATGGTTTAAAAAATTATCATTAACATTCGTAGCTGTATAAGGTACTTATGCGTAATTTAAAACACTTTCCCAAAATAGTCAAGATCCCGATATAATTTGATACAAAGTATTTGGTCAACTAAATAAATTATAACAAATTAACAATCTAGTGTTGTTTATTTGATGTATATTAAAATTAGCATATTTCATTTAAATCGTTTACCAAACAATGCGTTAACTGTTGCCATGCTATGGTGCTTCGATTTTCATTTTTGAGGTACAACCATAAAAAGTGTTAAGTAAATGAAATAATACGAAATTGACACTAAACACGTAATTTCCAAGAAGAGATGTAATCACCTTCACATGTAAGTCCGTCGCCTTGGAAGCCCTGGTTACACTTGCAAGTGTATTTCGTATTGAGATTCATGCACGTAGCGTTCTCATCGCAGGAATGGCCTTTACTGCAATAGTCGACACCTGCAATGGCGGAAGTTTTGTCAAAAACGTACTAAATGAACCGCGAAGCCATATCCCCATATTGACATTAAATATATATCCTGTTGCTGATGTAGGATACGTTTGTATTAACTTTTAATTTCATTTTTAATTTTACTTTATCATCCTTATTATTTGTTGCCGATTGCAGCACCCGGCGTAGAGGAGCTAAAATTTTGATTGTAAGTGTGAGAAAATTATAACAATGTTGAAAGCCGAATCAATAGTTTCTCAAATATCGATTTCGTGGTTCGCTAAAATTTTATAGTGCTTTGGGTATACGGTAAAACTAGGCCTAACAGTATTTTGACTTCCAATTTTGAAAATTTGACGAGAACTAGACAAAAAGGTGTGATGTTCCGGAGCGCAGAGAAGTGATGCAGCTATCTATATTTCTGACGGTAGCGCCTCTGACCTGGGCAAAATTTGCAGCACTCGCCCGGCACAGAGAACTGGTCAGGGGGATCGCAGGGCAGCGGCGGGCAGGCGGCGTCGGGGTCGACGCGCGTGCACTGCATGTTGCCGTCGTGGCAAACGCATTCCGCGCACTCCTTCGGCGTGAACCTGTCGCCGTGCTCGTACAGGGTGCCCTTCAGTAGGCATTGTTCTGTTGACGGGACGAGTGTGTTATTATATTATTTACAGAAGAGAAGACAATGTATTCTATTTTGTAAAGCTTTACTTCGCCGAAATTCATTATCAGACGCTTGCCTGCAACATGCAGCATGCAGCATATAACCCGTCGTTGACCTTCTAATATACTCTTCCGCTTCCAATCCCTATCCAACAAATTGAATTATGAATCGAGATAATTGATAAAATATCGAACACCGAAGCAAGTGTTAGTATCAATTTCGTCAGTAATACATTTCTAGGTATGCCGGTGGCCTTGGTTGTTGGTATAATTCGAATGATGTGCTGTGCTGGCTCGAAACATATTTAGATATGTGTTATCGATTAGTATGGTGGATCAACAAAATTACTATATGTCTATTTACAAACACGACGTCGAGATGAAGAATGCGTTGGGAGCTTACACGATTTTTCTTACACGGTTGGTACTATACCTGCTCGTCACCTGCAAGGCCATCTCTGTCTTCATAGATATTCTAACGAGATTGTGGTATCATTGCAAGGCTGATGTTTTGACATAGCGTTTTTTGGTTTTCCTGTGTTTACGTTGAAATTGTTTTGTTACGAATTTATTTAGTGTTTAAAATCAATGTTTTATATGTAAACAAATTTGTAATTTGTTATATGTAAACAGATTTAAAAATGCGTTACCACTGAAATAACCAACGAAACGACCTTTAAGTCTTCGTAATCAGCGGACAATGAGGTTGAGGAATCTTCTCGTTCTTCTCACAGAGATGATCGAAGTCTGCTCTTTATGGATGATGCTGAAGATGTTGATTCGGAGTCGGATGGTTAAACTCCGCTATATCTTCACAAGAAAGCGAGAATGAATGCACGAGTTGAAGGTTACGACCCACGGGTTGTTGCTCTAGTTAACCACGTAAGTCATCTTAGAAATTACTTTCTTAACTTTGCATGTGTCTTTACCCAATACATATACATCAGTAAATCTATGCATTCCACCTTCTACAGAATTTCTTATCAAACTAAATGCAAAACAGCTTAATTTGGAAGATTTCTAAACTATGACTGATAGTAGAAAAATGATTAATGATGCGCCATATAAGGGTGTAGACGAATTATTTAGATTGCAGCACTTTGATGATGATGGGTGGAAAAAGGTTATATACGCAGAAATCTTACAAGCATTTTTAGAAGAACCAAATTTCATTGAATTTAAGGAAATGTTGAGCTCTGTCATTTAAATAAAGGCAAAGATATTTTAGCCACAACTGAAAGAGTCATGGCTGGGTTGACTTATGGTTATTAGAGCATAAAGTTATTATCCTTAATAATCTGCAGGAAATAATCAACTGGGCTAATAATTCACCAACTTCGACTAATTTTTTTGACCAGATAATTAATTTGTTTGAGCCAGCTTCTCAGAATTGTAAGAATATGGAACAAATCTTGCCAATAGTTTGTAGAAAGAGAGCAGAATGTGTTGAAGTTATACGTGAACTCAATTTAAGTTAAATACCTAATAAAAATTTATCGAGCACACTGAGAAGATTGTTCCCAAGTTTAGAGCATCTGTTTGATCATAATTACACTAATGTTTGTAATACATTCTCTTTGAAGACAAGCTCTTGGCTCAACATTCCATCTTACCTTAAAGAAAGCAAATCAGGAACAAAGAAGCGTTTATTTGAAACCTATCGCATACCCAATCAAGCCTCTCGATTAAATTGTCTTGCCACCTGCAATTCTTTCCGAAATAATTTTCCTGGAAAATATAAGGATCACCCTAAATAATTAAAAAAAGGATTCTAGACCTAAAAATAGTTCCTTTTGACCAAAAGAGAAAAAATGACTCATTATGAGCAGATATTCAGAGGTAGATGCTTGCAGAGGTATCTTCCAGCAGGCGCAAACAAATTTCTTTTAAAAACTGTCACAGGAGCTCGTGTACCATTTAAAAAATACCACATCAAAATTACCTTTCTCCAGTATTGACAGGGTTATACAGTGTCAAAATTACACAGAACATGACAAAGATAATCGAAGAGTTGAAAGATCATCTAGTCTTCGAAAAATCTAATCAATTGAGCCAAAGTGTCTTGTCAGAAATGTTCATTGTATCATATACGAGCTGAAATCTCCGTCCTCCGTCGGAAATCTTCGATCTTCGGAGCTTAAACAAATTTGTCCACATCGAGCAATTTTAGCTGACTTCTCATGCATTGGTACCCGAGTTTTTTTTAACTACAGGACTGGTTGATCAAGATAGACATATCTTACTTCCATATTCTAATTGCGAATCCGCCAACATCCACATCCACAACAATCACATCAACGTCCGTATACTCACGTCCTAAAGACAGATGCAGCGGGCGTAGGCTGGGGAGTCCAGATAAACGAGGCTTTCGTATCGGGAACCTCGATGAGAGAGCAAATGAAATGGCACTCAAATTAGAAAGAGCTGTTCGCAGTATATACGTCGATTCGCAGTTTAGAAGAGAAACTTGCATACAACACTTTTTTAGTGCTGTATGCAAGCATCTGCCATTTTCAGTTTTTGTAAAATCAGTTATAACCAGGTGTCTGATGATCAACTACGAATACGATGATCAACTACCAAGCCTGTAGGTTCACTTACAGAAATTGCTTCTGTTCAACCTAGAAATTCTAAACCACCAATTTGGTCTGCCCAAGTGGTATTTGATTGGTTAGCCAATTCGTTCCAAAGAGATTTTTTTTTCTTTCAACACATAATAATAATTTTGTTGTAATTCAAAATGTTATATTAACATTTGCTTCCGTGTTTGATATCTGTCAATCCTATGGAGTCATAATTCAATCTGTTGGATTGAGATTCAAGATGGAATCAAGAGGATTCGAGAATCAGCGGTGAGTTGTACTCTGCATGCTTCTACATGTTGCAAGCAAATTTCAAGAGAGAGATATCGTTATATTTTTTTAGTATTATCAAATTCAATATTCTGCATTATGATAGGAAGTAGTAAACATTTTAATTAATACTGCTACACTATCGATTTTTTATTTAATAAACAATACTCTTGTTTTGTAGAAGACCAAAATCATTCCTTTAGAGGATAACGGTGGTGACAATATTAAATGTAATTTAAAGAACATATGAAAATAGGTAATACATATGTTAATATATAAAAGGAGACCTTAAGACTCACTCAGGCATGTGGGGCAGCACTCTCCTGGATGCAACACCGGGTTTTTACAATCGGCTCTGTCGCACTCAACTGGCCTGCACGTTATCTCGCCGTGCTGAAAATTGACGCAGAGATCATATAAAGTTAAAGGAAAATTTAAGATAATTTGATGATAATAATCTAATTTAATTATAATAGTTTTTGGACATATGTATATTTAATTGAATGTACCTATGTGTCGATATCAACTATTATAAATCTATGAAGGGTATGTATATACACATTAGAAATATATATTTTTAAAATGTGATAGGGATCAACTATTTAGAAGGGATAAAATAAAAATAAGTTTTTGGAATATTTATATGGCTACCTGCCTATTTGTAGTGGCATCATGCAAAAACGACTGAATTGATTTTGCTGGGATTATCACAGTTTGGTAGTTTCAGAGTCATCTTAAAATTTAAGTTACCTTTAATATTATATCTGTGGTTCACCCAAACTAGCTGTGGCGAAACCTACTTTATATATGATTCCGTATGTCTCGGATTTTTAGAAAACTCGGCAGATGTTACTCTCAACTTTATAATAAGAATAATAGGTCTCAAGTTCAGAAGCCTTTGTTTTATTAATTTAGTAGTTATAAATAATTTGAATAACCAATCAATTAATAATCAAATTACATAACATATTGTTTATAATTTTATTTCTTAACTGCGTTATAAAACAAAACGAGACGAAACAGCCTATTTTATCGTCTCGCAGTATCTATCTCTGAAATATATTAAAATTCAGTTAGATCTATCAAGTTTTTGTGCGTAGTGTAGTACAAAAAATAAAATAGACTGAATAAATCTAAATATTTTGTCCTAAGCTTTCTAAAAAACATTACAATAAGTTTTGATATGTACAATCAATATGGAGTTTACGTCATCTTTAATACAGCTAAGATTTTCTTCTTTATATAGATGCAACACTGTATAATTATTTTGGTAAGAAAAAAATGTCAGATATTTTTATAACAATATTAATATTTTTTTATGATCAAGAGCAAGTAGATAACCGCTACATGGTTAAAGTCTCCGTATTAGTAAAATAAAAAAAAAATAGCAAGCAGAAAAAGATTTTGTCTCCGCTGCAACAAAATAAAATATCTAAAAACAACTCAAAGTTCAAATCAACATTATTAGGGATAATGTAATAGTCGTTTCAAAATTGATTAAATGACTTTGAATTGATGGTGATATCGATATTAGAAACAAGAAGTCGCGTTTGTGTCTAGTAACGGCTTTCTATTGAGTTTGTTCATATTGAGTTGGTGAACTAACCACGCAGGAGCAGCGGTTGCAGTCGCGTTGCCAGGTGGCGCCGTCGGCGTGAACGGTGCCATTGGAGAAGCATGATTTTTGACAATCGCATTGTTCTAATCGTGCGAGACGTGCCTCAGCCCCCACCAACTGAATTACGTAATACACATAAGAGTTATAAAAAATATGGGGGGGTTTAAATAAAATTAATACCACCATACTTTTATAGTTAGCTATACTAGTGTATAGTAATTTAGAAAACCTGTGCGATGATACGGATGATTTACCTTCAACGATAAATCGTGTAGGTGCCCAGTGAGCTCCTGTACGGTGGCCTGCAGTAGAGCGAACTGGCCGCACGTGGGACATTCCGAGTCCAGGCCCGGGCACTGCGCTAGATAGCCGTGCGGGCCGCTCACGAGTCGTACCTCTTGTAGCGTACCCTGAGGACATTTACATCATCACGTCGAATGTGATAAGGCCGAGAAGTTTACATCACGACTATCCTTAGAGTGAAGAAAATGAGAACGATACCAAGGAAGTCGATTTAAAAGTACTTTTAAATCGACATCACTGTCCCGGAATAGTTTCGGTTGGATAATAATTACCTTGAATAGAGAATGTTTGCTGTTCCTCTGTCCGATCCAGAGCGTTAGCTGGGGCTGCGTGAAGTTCCGGTCGGGCGGCGGGATGAGGCGGCGGTACAGCGGATGGCAGTCGACGAGCAGCGTGGCCTGCGCGCCCGACACCGCCAGCGCCAGCCGATGCCATGCGCCGTCCGCCAAACGGAACGGGAAGGTTTCGATTCGCGCGCCGCCGCCGTCACCGCCGGCCGCCACGTAGTGCAGCCGCACCTCATCACGACGCCCGCTCGACTGCACCTCCAGATACCTGTACGTCCACGCCGCACGCCTTACCTCATCAGAACCTCGCTTCTATTTTTTTTACATGGTAGTACCTTCCACCTGTTACGATTATTATGTCAGTTTCGGTTAGAACTACGTTACGTTCAAAAAGTAATATTCCTGTTAATACAACTGTTATCTAGAAATGCTTACAGTTAGCTATAGACGAATGTTTTTCTTTATCTTTTAAAGGATACTAATTATAACGTCTTTTTTAGAGTTAGCCATAGTGCGCCGCATAAAATAAGAATAGTTCAAATCGAAACTGACCATTCGGTTCGTGACTCATAATTTTATCATGCTTTTCGAATATAGAATTAAGGATTAGGACACTCGGAATGCACTCGTATGTTGGATACGCGACACGAGCAATTCGTGTTCCGAGGTACACATATACAAGCGAACAACACACATATAAGGACAGCAAACGGGCGTGCGGCAAAGCGGCCGCGAGGGGCCGCGGCGGCGCCGCTTCTCTACATCTCAAGATCGCTCGGCCAACGTATAGGGGACCTCATGTACCTCGGAACGGTTGCAACCGGTGATCCGTCAGATTATTTGCCAGGTCTTCGAATAAACAAATCGGACTGTGCGACACTTTAGCCGTCGTATGACACGTGAGCGAATTTTCTACGGGAAACCGTACGAGAACGGACACGGCGCTAGCGATGCGTCTCCGATCAGGCTTTCCATATTACGTGTTTTTTTTTTTCTGCCATTCGATAAATACAAAGTGAAATTCACATTACGGAAACCATGTCGCTTGGAATGCAAATGTAGCCAAGACAGGCGGTGTCCCCTCGAGCGCGCGCCGCGTGCGGCCCGCTGGAGCGCGGCGTGGGTGCGGGCGCGGGTGCATTCTAACGCGGGCACGGAAGAGGCCGGCCGATCGACGACGAGGGTGTGGCGGGGCGGGATGGAGCACAACACGACAAGACACATACGGAACACGGACGGCGGCGGACGGCGCCGGGACGCATGCAAGCGGCCGCGCCCGCCGCGGCCGACACACATACACGGCCATGCACAGAGATGGGTGACAACGAGCGTTCACGAGGTTCACAGGTAGGTCGAGGAGAACATTCCGAGGCACAAGACATTCCAAGATACATGATATTCCCCTGTGCGCACGCGCGGCCGTGGAGGGCGACCGTGTGCGCGCGGCGGACGCGGCGCCGGGCGGCCGGCGGCCGCGCGGCGCCGCGCCCGCACTCAAGCGATATTGAGATCTAGACTCACCTGGTCGGCCGCCGGCCCGCGCGCCCTCGCGCCGCCTCCGCGCCTGCAACATAACGCGCCGCTCTAAGCTGATTACGCCACAGCGTGGCCGCCGCGCGGCACCCGCGGACATCGTGACTGTGACTTTGTTCGTGTTGAGTTTATAAAGACCGATGCAATTACTATACTACACACTGAATGCATAACTTCCAAAATATTTTAAAGGAACTCTTTTGTAGAACACGGTCACAGACTACATTGATGCCACTACCGGCCGCGTAGTGCTAAGCGGCGGACCGCTTCGCATTAGAAGCTACGGTACCTCGTAGCACAGAATGCAATAAGACATGTGTGATTAAAATGTTAATAATTGCAGAATCGTTACGATGTCAAAGCTTAATAATGGACCTTCAATGTTGTGAACTGACCTGTTGTAGCCGTGAGAGAAAGAAAGTATAGTTCCGGAATTAGCAGGCTCCTGTTTTAGCGCTGCCAGTAGCGTGAACTCGGGCGAACGTCGTAGGAGTTCGGCGGCGCGGGCGAACGTACTGCCCTCTACTTGCAGTGATCGTGACTCGCCTACGACACGGATAAAAAAAGAATGGGTCACTGACCTATACAAAAAATATCATATTCCTTAATGAACCATAAAACTAGCACGAAATTATATAAATCAAAGTAAAAATCAGTAACAATAAATGGGGCGTACTAAAAATTTCTGGAATGAATGAGAAAAAATTACTATGAGTGATCAAAAATAAATTTATTGTTTCTCAAAATATTCTCCGTTAGCATACATGCACTTTTTCATACGAATATACCATTTTAAAATAAATTATGCCACTCCTCCCTGGTGACCTCGAAAACATGTTTTTTATACTTTTCTACAGCCTCTTCAGGTGAAGAAAATCGTTGACCGCGTAATTGGTTCTTAATTTTTGGAAAAAAGCGCAAAAAAGTGACAAGGTGCTAGGTTGGGACTGTAAGCAGGATTGCTTATAAGTTCTACGTTTTTCTCTTCCAAAAATTTATTTGTTCCTTTGGCCGTGTGCGAACTGGCGTTGTCGCGTTGCAAGATACTACAACTTTTACGGTTACTTTTACGGAGTTCGTCAATAACTTCCGGCAAACAAATAGTCGTGTACCAATCACTATTCATGGTACGACAATTCTCTAAAACAACAATAGCCACGTGTCCAATTTTATTGAAAAAAAAAGAAGCAATCGTCTGCTTAGAGACACTTCGCTCGCGCGCCACTTTGATTCGTTTCGGCTCATCTCGATAGACCCATAAGGTCGATTGGTGCTTTATTTTGGGACCGTAGTAATAAATCCATGTTTTGTCACCAGTTACTATGCCCCGCACCGAATTTGACACTCCTTCCTTGAATCTGGTAAGCATGGCATTGCACCAAGTAACACGGTCCGTTTTTTGAACCTCAGTCAAATTGTGTAGAATCCACCGCCAGCACAATTTTTTCATACCCAAATATTTTGTGTAGGATTTAGTGTATTTGAGTCATGCCTATGCGTAGGGATGCCTAAATCTCATATTAGGTTATATGTCTGTCTTTTTCGAGCATCGATGTTTTTGTTGTTCACAGCAATGGACGGACGACCATCATGAAATTCGTCACTGAGATGGACACGACCGCGCGTGAATTCTGCAAACCAGTTATAAAGAGTCATCTTGCATGGTGCTTTATCACTAAAAACACTACGATGTCGAGCAAGGCTCTGCTGAGCTGTCAAATTACACTTAAAATCGTAGAAAATCATGCTACGAAATTTTTCACGACTTAAATTCATAGTAATGAAGACAAGTAATTTTTAAAATGAGGTCACAATGTAAAAAACTATTGACAGTTAAATGAAAGAAACTATATTTTACAGACAAAGAGCTCCATTTCCAAATGTAGTAATTATTATTTAAATATTGTTTATGTAAGTGCTCAGTTCTAGAAACTTATAGTGCACCGCATGTACAACGCTATAAATAATCATTTCATCGTTGTCGTACAAATGACAACAACCATTATGCCGACCCTTTTACAATATGTAAAGACATTCTATGCCTTACTGATAATACTCAGCTTGCGACATAAGTAAAAATCTAATTGAATCTAATTTGTAAGTCGTTTGATATACCTATTAAAATTATTAGACCTTTATTCAAACAGATAGATAAGTATCAGTCAAGGCGAATGCTTTTAAATTATATTGTACCTTTCAAAAACATATAAGTCGCAGATATATAATTAGATTATTAACAATGAATGAAGGAAAATAAAAATTATACTTCAGCACATTTAACCCCACTGTTTTTGCACAAAAGCACAGACTAATTTCTCTGGCTAAATATTAGCTAGCTCATACAACGACCTACTGATGTGTCCACATACCGCTGCTGCTGCTAATTTTTCGAATCTTACAAGTTACGAGGATAATAGAGCTATGTTACGAAGACTCACAGAAAGTTCCTCATGAGATCTACTTAGATTGATTTTACAAGCTTGTATTTAGTTTCACCTGTTCCGGTGTCTGTAATCAAAACGTGCAATTTGACCCAGTTCCCGGTGTTCGATTAAGCTAAAATTTTGGTACACATGTAAATCGGACGATAATGCAATATATTGTCATAAAGCTGGTCCGATAATGGAGGCGGATATTCAAGGTTTTATGCCACCTCGCCATAGGAACTTCGTAACAAAGCTACGTAACGCCATCAAGTTTGGGATCGTTCGATTTGTCGTGACAAGTAGTCTGGTCTGATGATATTCAATATTTAATAATGCAGTCAAAAGGTGCCTACAGGAATTCAGTAACGAAAAGACACAACCTCATCGAGGTTGGGTTTGTTTAATTAGCCTTAATGAGTACTTTCGCTTTAGATGACGTTCAGGGTATGATGATGAAACGGAAAATGTCTACAAGAATTGTATAACGAAACATTACAATCCCAATGAGTTTAGGCTCGTTTGATTTATCTTGAAAAGTGCTCTGGTCTTAGGTGATGTACAGGGTGCCAATGAAGAAGACGAAAGGTGTACGCAGGAACTCTGTAATGAAACAACGAAACACAATTGAGTTGGGTTTCGTTTGCCTTGACAAGTACTGTGGTACTAAATGTTGCCCTGACGGTGGCCATGACCACATTGAATATTGGATGAACAATAAAGTTCTTTCTTTTTTGTCAGACTCATTATGTTACCAGAATAAAAGCACGTTGCACTGCATTTTTCTCCTGCTGTCAGATGTAACACGCTTTTATTCTGTTAATATAATAGGCTAGACAAAAAAGAAGAAAGATTAATGACGATCAAAAGTTAAATATAGATAATTACGTCTTTCTAATCAAGAGAAATTTATTTTTAACTTTTAGTTCTTTTCTAATAATATAAACATTCTTTAATTTATTTTTAATTTGTCACCAAAAAAACCCTAGTTCAAAATCGCAGCCCTTTTAAAAAAACACGACTACAAACCAATTTACTAATTTAATTGTATAGAACTGTTGAAGTTTTAAGTTATTAAGAGGTAGTCACACATGTTCTCATTGTCTATTAATGACTAGTTAAAATATTAAAATAATATAGAATTCTATGAGAATGAAGTTTCTTAACGCGCCTTGAGAGACATGTGAGTTGGTAGAAATCGCCACGTAATGAAAAAGCGTTACGGCCTCTTCATTTGATTCTCTCTTTGTCTCTTTCTAACACACGCTGGTTAATTCAGAAACATGGGGTGGGAACTGCGCACCTCGCCGTACTAGGTTCGGTTGCTCCATACATTGATTCACATTGATTTTTCTCTTTTTTTTATAATTCTCTCTTTTATATCTAATTTTCATCTGAGGAATATTTTTTCTAAAATATGAAATGAAACTTTCATTTTGTTTCCTTACGCTACATTATTTTCAGTGAAAAAATAAAACAAATAATATAAAAATTAAATATACAGATTTTATTTTGAATTATATTCGGAGTTGACGAGAAAGCATAAGGAGCTTCGTTCTTGAATGGAAATCCTCCGACTGTGTACGATTTTTTTTTTATATTTTAATTGGCAATTAGTTGATAATGGGAATTTCTGAGATTACTCTTTATCCTTTTTGTTATTTAAAACTATTTAAAACATCATCAGATGCTTGCTTTCAACATATACCCATGCTATTGCGTGAGCATATGGGCTCATGACATACGTCCATGCAATATTCTTTTTGGGCGTATGTCATACAAGGTGGTTGAGGGCGCATCTGTTGGTAGTTTTAACACTTCTGGATCTCTGGTAGATGTGACTGTCTCATTTTTCCTGAAGATGTGCTAATTTGGCATGAATAGTGCATAGAAACTAAATTATATTTATTCAGGGGATTAATATTAATAATAAAGGATTAATATACAGGGGACAAAATATTAAAACTTGCTTAAATCTTCGTTATTTGTTAATCTTCTCAAATCAATATTCAATTCTTTGGATAGGGATTCGTAGTGGAAGAATAGGTTCGAGTGTCCGCAGTGGGTAGCACGCTACACGTTAATACATGTTGCAGGCTAGCGTGTAATTATGAATTTCTGGGAATTAATACCTCACACAATAGAATATTTAAACATCCATATTTCAGTCAATTTTAAAAAGCATTTCGCTCTTTCTCAAATGAAAACTTTTTAAAAATACAAAAAAATAATAGTAATAAATCCCACATCATTAAGGATTACGTGTCACCAAAAATAATAATGTACATAATGAAGTTTCATAGATATTTTATTGGTTCGTAACCCCACGCGCAAATATATCTCGGCGGGGCAATAAAATGCGCGATCGTAAGATTTAAACTGTCGGAGGGATGACGAAATAACTACAGAATAAAATATCCCACATAAACGACGCGACGGTCCCCCGCGGCGAGGGCAAATCGTGCGGAAGGGCCGCGGCCCTCGGCCCTTCGCGCGTCGTCCCGCCACCGCCAAGTCGGCCGTGCTGTTATTGAGTGCTGACGCGCGAGATTATCGCGAAACGACCTAAAGTACAATTCAAAACCATATTCAAAACGCACGTTGTGAAGGGTAAAAGCTCTCGTAGGAACGAAGTTATCGAATTTAAGCATTTAAATGAGCCCTTTCATTATCCGCATTGCTTTCTCATATTTATCGCATTAGAAAGTTTCACTTTTACTACACCCCAATTAATAAATTAATACAGACGACTTGATGCGTCTGTTTAATCCAAATGCAGTTCTTGAATGCTACTGAAACGATTTGAAAGTTTAACGTGGTGTCTCCACTACACAAGCTGTTGGAAACGTTGAAGTACTTCTTTGTGTTTATCTCATTCTGGATAATAAAAGTACCTACATTTGCGAAAATAACACTAGCGGTATGTTAAACTCTCGAAGGTTCGACGGCTCGCTAACCGCCCGCCCGCGCGCCTGCAACGGGCGCCGGACCGCACCACGAAAATATTGATGCCGATGTACCGCCGAGATTGTAGGAAAATAACTAGACGAGTCGAACTGAGAGATTTCCTCGGAATCCGTGAGCGGGCGCGCTTACGTAAGCCGAATAGCAATGGCATCGCTCGGAACGGCCTTAATTCGGTCATGTACCGAACAGAATGCTCTATTTTATCGCTCGCTAGAAAAATGAAAATGTATACCGGATTGAGCACTTATCGCATTTCAATACGACACGGATGTATTTTACAATAAATATTTAGTTAAACTGCTACCATCGAGTGTATTAGTGTACGTTGTGATACTTAAAAATCCAAGAAAACGGAGAAACGAAAACGAAAACGAAACGGCAGTTTTTAATAAAGATAGTATGAAAGTTGCTAAATGATTTAGAGAATTATAATACGTAATTGGCTTCCGTCCGCGGCTTTGCCCAATGAATCGCTCTTGCTGCTCATAAGACCCGTCTAAGTTAATAAACCATTTAAGGGGCTGTGTGTGCGCTTTTATAATAAGAACCCAGCTGAAATTCAAAATTTGCCATTTGCTGAGTTTAAACCTTTCGTTGAAAGAAAGTTATATCGCAAGGGCTATAATACTATGTTGGAATATCTTAATGAAAAAAGTCCTTGGAATTGAACTGCTCGGCTAACAGGTTATTTCATATTATTTTTAAATGTCGACTAAATTATCAATTACTAAATCCTTCGTATTGAGTACAATATAAGGAAAAAAAGCAAACCTCGAGTTTCTTGCCCATTCTTCTCTAGCTGAATCAGCATTTGGAATGGGCGGTAATGTCGAAAAAAAATTATTAATGACGTAATTTAAGTGTAATTTCATTACCTACGAAATAAAGATATTTTTGATTTGATATGATTCGATTAAAATAAATATATTGGTATATATCTACCGATTATGATCTGAATCACGATTTCGACCGTTATCCCGTTCTTGTTTCAGGTCCTCGTCCTGCTGTCGATGCCAATTTGACTCATTCTCGATTCCGGTCACGGTTCCACTTTTGATTTTGGACCTGGTCTCGATTTAGATTCGACATAGATTCCAGTATTAGTCCGGCTCTCGACCCCGGTCTCGCTTTCGATACTGCTCAACTTCTCTTCGTTACCGCCTCTTATTACGATTCCGAGGACTCTACTTTTATTTTTAGTCTAATTTTAAATCTAATTGATTCTTATTTTAGTTCCGAACTTGATTTCGACTTTGGTTTCGTTGTCGATTCTAATCCCTCTCAGTCTCGACTCTCAATTCTGCTCCTCGTTCCGTTTACTTTTTCGATTCAGCCACCGATTAATGGTCCGATTATGACGAAGCAGCGGTATAGACTAATGTCAAAATAAAATTAAGGCCAAATTACACGGGGATAGCGTAGCTTTCTACGAGTGGACGAATTTTTAGAATCTGTATTGATACAAACATGCAGATTAAGCCAAAGGGAATTGTTAATATTCTACTTTACTGAGAAACTTCTTATTAATGAAGGAATTTTTAGAAGCGTTACCGTAATTTGATTCAATAGTGCAGACAAAATCGGGAAAGGTTTTAATTTTTTTTTTCAGAAACCTTCTCCGTGTCGAGTACAACATATGGCCAGCTCCATAGTCATCGCCTGAACGGTATACGCACGCAAAGTAGACGAACAAAATAGACACTCATTTTTATATAATTCTACCTCGCTCCATGAAAAAGTGTCAAATAAAAGTCAACTCTCTATTACTCTGACAAAATTGAATTTCCAAAAATTATTTCATAAAGATTTACAAGATAGTTTGTAGAATTTCTTAGTGACGTCATACAAACTATTATCTAATCAAAATCACTTTCGATCGTGCTTATAATTTCGGAGATCTCGCGGTGCATGAATCGGCGAATCGATTTTTTTTTCGATTATCAACTTATTGTTTTCATTTCAAACCTTTTAATAAACTGATACATACATTAATATGCTACAAAAAGTAGAATCTCTTTATCTAAGAAATTTTCATGCCTCCCGTTGTACCAGGTTTCATTTACTCCACTGCTGAGCCATACCCGCCCACGATCTTTTTATTTCGGATCGAGCGACAGCGTTTATGGGACACATTGATCCAGTGCAGATCGGGGGCTGTTGAATATCGTCATCACCAATGAGATAATAACGTCCGGACAAGACGACGTGCTCTCTGAGACTCGAACCATAGACGCAAACCACAGTGCGGTTTACGTTGACTTAAGTCAAAAAGTGATTGATCAACTCGTCCGGGTTACGATCAAACCCGATAACTTCCGGTCCGAAGCCGATGCTCTTAAACACTGAGTCATAAATCGCGCGACACCGATGAAAGTATTTGTTTTTATAAGAACTCATAGAGTATTTGAAAACCATATGCAAATTTCATCTGGTAAGATTTCTTTCATTTTAACATAAAAAAATTCTGAAAAATTAGACTGAAATATCGAACTTAGGTGTACCTACGGTGTAGCGGATTTACTTGTAAAGCTCTTGAAGGTTAATAGTTTTAATGTACATTTCGTTTCTTTATATCGAACCGTTTATGGAGCGTACGCCGTGACTGGTCACCATATCGTTTTATTTCTTACTGGAAACATATTTCTATCAGAATTAAAAATATCCTATAGCAATCAGGATTCAGAATAATAGCCTCCTATTAGTGGCTGAATTTTCAGTAGTTTCAGAAGTAATATAAAAATTTAAAATTTTACAAACTTCACGCTTTTGTAATATATAAATGATAAACAAATATTTATGTATTCTTTTAATTAATTAAAAAATCATCACTCACAAAAACGCACACGCACACATATGTATACGGTCACGCGGATGTAAATGCATTCGCATAAGTAGACATACCCACACAACTATTATATATAAAAACAAATGATTGGGTGTGAAATGAAAGCTCTCAAAGAAATACAAAAGCAATGACTTTTTTATGGTTAACATACGGTGTATTTAAATCAATATAACCTATCATTTGCCCTATCACATGTTCTGATTGTATAATAATTTTCATCGAAATTGGCCAAACGTCTTTAAGTTATAAAAAAGCATAAGCAAAAAGCAAAAGAATACAGACAGCCTATCATTTGCGCAACTAAATGTTCCTACTGTGTACTAATTTTTATCAAGATTGGTCACATCTTTTTTAAGTTGTACAAGGACATACAGACACATTAACAGCAGCCTATCATTTGCGCAATCACATGTTCTGAATGTAAATCAATTTTTTACAAGATCAGTCTGACATTTTTTTTAAGTTATGAAAGGGCATACCTTCACACAGACTGAGTAGCCTATCTTTGTGCAATCATATATTCTTATTGTACACCTATTTTCATCACGATTCTTCAAACAGTTCTAAAATTACAAAAATATATACAGACAGACAAACATACATAAATTTGAATGGTGGACTTGGGGTCAGTGGAGTCATAAAACGTATAGGTATGTCCATATGTATACATTCACGAAATATGACAAAAAAATTGTATGTGCAGCAGCTACAGACTTTATCGTACTATAGATAAATACGATGTTCTGGAGATTTTAGTAACGCACTTTATTTTGGTAATGCGCACCGCACCATTGACGACTTACTTTTCTTTAGTGCGATGTATAACTGTTTTATTTTTATTCATAACTAGCGGTCCGCTCGTGCCTTGTTTCAGTTGTTTTTTTTTTCATACAAACCTTGACAAGTTATGTACCTAAACCTTCCTCATGAATCACACTATTTATTGGTGAAAACCGTTTTTCCTTTCCGTTCAGTAGTTTTTGAGTTTATCGCGAACAAACAGAGAGACAGACGCGGTAGAGGACTTTGTTTTATAATATATAGTGTATATTTAACTTTTATACAACATTTATTGCTCATCTTTATACGGTTTCGTAAAAACAATAATCAGTTTTATGTTTAATTTGGAAGGTTATCTCACAAAATTCGTATATCAAAAAGGTTTGTATATCTTTCGAAAGGCTCATGTGATTACAGTTTTAAAACTACAAAAGTCATATTCATGTAGTCGTAAAGATTTATTCGATGACTGTACAATAATACGTGATTTATCACTTACATTTGTACCCGACGACGTCATAGGCAACACAAACGAGCACTGAAAATTTGCGGTCACTATTTAGTTTAAAATGAGCTACAGTCGCTGCTCAGTTTAAAGTGAGATAGAGTCTAATCTAAGGATTTAGATAGAAAAGAAATTTATTTTAAAGAATGGAGAATACACTATGATTTAAAGTTCAAAATAAATAATTTTTCATATCAAGAACTTTGCGGTATCGATTGCAACTCAAAGTGGCAAGGCGAAAACAAAGTAAGACCGAAAATAAAAGATTACGTTTCGTTTACCGATGCTTTACTAAAAATCTTTTCTATCGTTTAAAAAAGAGAGAATCAAAAAAAAGAGAGAAACCATTAAGAATCAGGTTAACGAAAAATAGTTAGCACCGACGATGAAAATTTAGATTTTCAATTCCGAAAATTTATGTATTGGTCTGATCGATTCGTATGGTCGATTGCAATATGGCTCAAATAGATGGGGATGATCTGAGGCATACGAAAACATTAATATTCCAAGCGTTAACATAAAAAAATACCAATCTATTTTTGTAGTTACCTAACCTAGAATTATTTCGTAAGGATGTCTCGAATTCGTAATATAGTAAAACCTTTGGAAGTAGTCCCGATTTCAATTCATTGCGGTTTTCTTTTAAATCTATTAAGCATAAATAGTTCAACAAAATAGGCCTTTAAATCGAAATTTGAGATAAAAATTTGAATTTTTGATATACGTGATAAACTGTGTAAGTTTATTTTTTAAATTATCCCTAAGAAGCGAAGAAAATAAAGAAAACTTTTTTTTCTTCCCATAAAAATTACTGAGTAAATACTATACAAGGGTTTAGTCATTTAACTTTGCAACGAAGATTGAATAATATGAATAAAAAAAATAAAAGTGCAATAACATCAGAAAATGGAGGGATATATATGATAGTTTAATTTGAACATGGCGTCCGACAGAACAAATAATTCCCTCTAGCGGCATTTTCTTTTCATCTCCCCTCGCCAAAATTATTATTCAATATCAATTAGACAGCGCCGGCGGCGATGACTTTCGGCGAGCGCACCCTACGAGGGACCCTTCCCTAAAATTCTTGAGGGGTGAGGGCTTTCTTTCTTGGTTGCAGAACCCTTTTCATATTATGCATATGATTGAAAAATATTTTCATTTAAACGTCAGCGAAAAGTACTCATTTAAAATAAATGAATGCAAAATCATTTAATCTTTTTTTTATAATATGTGTTGGACAATATACTTCATTAAAAACATTTTATTAGTATTACACGCCCAAAATGTCAAAGCAAAGTTCTCATGGGTCACCTCGACGTCTATTTGTCTGTCATAGGCGATTTTCTTACATAAGTACTATTTTACCTAATCGATGGATAGTAAGCAGTTATCCAGACAGAAGTGAATTATAAATGTTAAATTTTCGATTTACCCTTTAACTTATATTGAGGAGTCAACAGGAAAGTTGATTTTTGTTTAAATTATCATCTAGGCCGTAAAAATTCTTCAAAGTAGTCTTTCAAAAAGCCTCCATTATGTCACGATATTTTAATTTTTCTCTAAATTAATAAAGGGCGCGGTTGAAAAAGGTAACAGATTTTATGAAAGGCAAACCGAGAAAGGGCTCCCTTTTTTCCGTCTGATTTATTGTGTCACCGCCCGCGCCGGCCGCGCCACTGACCCGACTGCACATCGTAGCACTTTAACGAATAAACTTACTACACACAAGCATACATGACGCAACGATCAAATTTAGCGTTAGGCGAAATAATAGTCGTATTTCTTAGTTATTTTCTATTTTATACTACATTTAATATTCACGGTAAATAGTCATTAATAAACAATATATTACACATGTTACAAATTATGTGATCGTCTTCCATATGTTACGTTGACACGAACAGGGCTACTTAAAAAAAAAAAATATATGCCAGGTGAATATTAATTTTATTTATTACAAATAATTATGTCACAGAAAACGAGAATAATCAATGACGAACACACAACGAATACAAACGACACACTCCATAAATAGAATAAGACATTATAGATGGCGCTACGCAGGCGTTGATTCTGCACTGAGTTTGACGCGAAGACTCCGCCATCGACTCGAAAGAGCAATATATCAGCGTGTCGGTGGCAGGGCGCTGCACCCATTAGGCTTCTTCCATTCATATTTCACGAGGCTGCCGTCAATCCGACGCATGAAAATGGCGTGCTCTTATAAAACATCTGCGATTATATAATTTATCTACTTCTTCGTTTCAAAAGAAGCAGGCATTTTTTTTTCATCTTCGATGTACGCAGTTTCTTTCGTTATTCGCTTTAATAATTTACTCGTATTTAAGGAAACTCAGAAGTGCAAACTACCCCATGGTCATCTAAACTCATTCCGAACTTATTTTTTGTGAAAGCCAGTCGCATACATATATAAAAATTTAGACAAAAAAAAGTGAACCTCTCGTCGCGCCGAATCAGTTACTTGTAAGTAGAATTTTTAAAGATTTCCCTTCAGTCGGATAATAGATATCATTCATTTATTAATTTATGTTCTAAAACCTGCACCACCTGCACTATCTCAATGGCGTTGTTTGGCAACTGTCGAAATAGCTCGTCGTAACCAGTTGATAAAACAAATATATTTCTCTATGTAAGTAAAAAGTAAGACTATTTTGAATACAGGCGTTGATGTCTTCCTGAATGTGCTGAAATAGGTATTCACCCCTTTTCTGAATAATTAAAAACTTGAAAACTTTGGTGGAACGATAATTGATAGCCATTTAAAGGGATTAAGATCCGTACGAAAATTTGGACAAAACACAGTAATATTGTGTAATCGTATAAGGTTGTTAACTCTACAACGATTATTTATACGTTAAATGCAAAAATAATATCGTACAAATATTCAATTTAATCTGTAGTTTTTGTCTGAATTTTTATTATACCTGTGAGAGGTTTCTAAAATTCTATTTTTATCAGAATTCGACAGTTCTAATTCTTTTAAGTTTCGCAAACAGTTAATAAATGACGTAAGGAAGTCAAATGTCAAAATAAAAATGTTGATCTCGACCGACTTCCGTAAAGAAATTTAAAATTATAACACAGTGAAGAGCGGAGCACTTTTCTCTCGAAAAATACTAGGCTTTTGATGTACATAACATAACATTTATATTACTCAGTACGTTTTAACTTAAATAAATGAAACAAGACCAACACAGCTATCCTATGTATTTAATTCTGATATTTCACTTTGAATCAGTGCCAACATTTGAGACAACCGGTACTAATTTGATTTTTTTTTGTCACTTCGAAAATCTCTCCACTGTATACTGGCATTTCAGCAGGCCTAGAGAAGTGGCTTCCACAAACGTTGAATAGAATGTTAAATGTATAAGACTAACGTTAGATAATAAAACAGCACGTGATCTAGACTATCTTAGACGAGTGGTAAAGTGGTAAAGTTATGTAATAAAATGTAAATTCTTGATGTATTGTGACGTATTTCAAGTGTTTTGTTCATGATCTTTGGAGTAAAGATACATTTGAATTTGAATTTATCCGAATTTGAATTTTGTAGACGACTAACGGTGACGTCTACGACGGAAAGTTATTAGTCTATAAATAGAAACGGTTTGCCATTTGTCTCAGCCTTTGATTTAGAGTTTTCAGATGCATGCTTATTTAATACAGCAGATAAAAAAGTGAAATAAATAATGAGAAAAATAAATGTGGTTTTCTAAAAGTTTATCAATTCAAAATGTTTTTAGGGTCTTCAGTAAGCCGATAATAGTGTTTACGGACGCGCGCGCATCTATGTTACGCAATCATGCATGCGTGCATAGTTGTATATTTGCGCGCGTGCGTTTAATCATTACGTTTAAATTTATATTCCTTATACGTTTAAATTTATATAACCTGTTCTCAAAACTAAGATACTAACTTTCACCCCCGTTTCTCCCGGATTGCATTTGATAAAAACACTAACACAAAGACCTTAAAAACTTATTTTAATTGTGATAACTTTAAATGTCATAATTTAAAAAGTAATAGTTCTCTTATAAACATTTTCAAAACCTATTTTACCTCCTTTAAGGTTAAATTTCCGAAAATCCTGAAATACATGTTTTTTTATTTAAAACGAAGATATAAATATCAATCTGACCCACCCCCCTTTTTCACCCTATTATAGAGAAAATTTCTAAAAATTCCTTTTTACTGCTTACCTACATAATAAGAGTAAAACTTGAGTAATTTTTCAAATATCAAGATCTAGCCGTTTTTAGGCTGCTTAATTACTTATTCACAATGTCTTCTTTTATATGTAAATATACTTACAGACTGTATTATTACTTTTTTCAGCCGTTTGTATGTATCCTTCTTGTAACATACTTTTTTCATCAACTGTTTATGTTAAATACAATAAAAATTAAATATAGCACATAATACGTAAAGCGTACCCATATCAGTAGCCAATTTTTTTCTCATCGTGCACAAAACTTTTTACACAAAAAAAATATATACATAGAATCCCGATCTCGAATTTGACAACTGACACGACGGGTCATCATCGACAGACAATATGGCGGCGCGGGGCGGCGCACCGACGCGACCCCGCGGTGACTGAGCACGAAAGCCGCCGCAAATTAGGGATGCACCCTCGAATCGAGAGCGCCCGATATTGCGTAACTAAGCTAATGGCACGGATTATGTTGCCGGTGACGTGACAAAAGCGACAGGTCCGCGCCGAAGGGGTCGTTAATTGCCCGATCGTTTGCGGAATGTCTGTATCAGGTTTGAGATTATTGTTTTCCATAAATTTAAATAAATAATATAATAATCCATTCTGCGAGGGCTGATCTCGTCGTTGATGATTGTATTGGACAGTTCGCTGCAATGGCGATATTCTTTCTCCATCGATTGAATTGATTACTTAAATTATGACGGTTATAAAAATGATTGTACAAATACACCTCTTTATTGCACTAATCACTTAATCTGATTTGGTAACGATCTTTCTCGGTTTTTTCGCGTCATTCACAATTACGTAATATAACTACGAGATATATTATTATAATTTCATTATTTTAAAGAAAAAACGATTTCGAATTCCTTACATAGCTGCACTTCCTTATTCCTAATGTACTAAACTTGCAAACAAGAATATACAGAATCACACAGTAAACACACAAATGAAAAAATAACTGCAATACTCAATTAGTAATATAAAAATAGACAGTCGGTTTATATATCTACAAAGGAAAAGGAAAATATCCAACGTCAAGGCCAAAAATCAAGTCACGCTTCACAATGAAAGCGTAGAATACATCGGCGCCCTCCACGATTATGTACATACGGAAAACGGCGAACAAAGCCACATATACCTAAAAAAATATACATGAAAAAAGAAATAACAATAGCTTACCTTCTAATAAAGTATCCGACCGAAAAGAAGTTTATGTAAGTCATCGACTCACGTGGATTTAACGAGACTGATTCTTTATCGAAATCTCGAACGAAATGCGCCCGCAAATGGATTGCACCGCCCTATCTCACGTTTTTACGAGCCATTACGTAATAAACTGCTGTCGTTAGCTTATTGTCATTCGTTGCACCGAATAAAAAGTGCAACATAAATACTAACAATAAAAGTTTTACATCGTATATCATGCATTATGAAAACGACATCGAATTTATTACACGGAAATGAAATTGAATATGTTGTTACGCATCGAGTTGCATTAGCATTAAGGGCTGATATTTCAATCGTCAGATAAAAGATATCAATCAACTTAATTATAACTCGATTGAATATGACAATAAAACAACTGAACTATTGTATTTATAACTAAAATATAAATTTGTTTACGTCATACGTTGTTTTATGCATGTCTTTCTTATTGATGATTGGAACATTCCTTCTACGTCGTAGCAAGCGGGCTACTACTGCTGTAGATCGTAAATGACGAGGGTTCGAAGTATCATAGACGGCTTAATTAGGTGAAGGAGTCTAATTATACTAGTGTACTAACATTTCAGGTAGGTTCAAGGGATACAATGCAGCAAGAATTAGAAATTACCGCGAAAAATGATTTTAAAATAAATGACAATGAATTCATGACACTAGTTTACAAGTTTAGTGATAAAGATACGACTTTTTTATGAATAATCTAAGTATATTATTAATTATATGTACATCATACATTAATTAAATTTTTATAGGAATCGATATTTGAAGAAATACGTGAATAATAGATACCTATCACACACAGCGGATAGTAACTATTTCGCATGTGTTAGCTCATTTTGTCAATCAGCACGTTATCATTAGGTATGCTGTTGTGGTCATCGTATGTATATATTTCTGGATATGTTAAATTATCGAACTTGATAACGATTGCTTTATAAATTTTTACGATACGTAACAGTAATACACTACTCGAATAAAAATAAAGTACTCCATTCGCTACATACAATAATTTAATTATGCGGAAAGTTGCGGAATCCATGCGCCCGCACTTAATACCAGTAAAGTCTCCAACTAAGGGTACGCGGGTCCCGAAATTCTGTCATCGTTGTCCTGTTCCAGATTCAAAAAGAAATTGTCGTTTTCTGAAGAGTGAATTTAAGTGGTTTGTTTGAAAGTTTCAAAATAAAAGCCTTTTAAATCTGAATCGTGTTGAGTTTTAATTCGTGCACAAAATTCGCGTAAAAATAATATTTCGCCCTTAGGAATTAAATTTGCATGCCGAAGACCTGCAATAATTGTAACCGAAGAAAAATATAAACAACGCTGACTCGAATAAACTGAATTTAAATGGCGCCCCTTAGTACTTTAAATGTATTGCTACAAAATAAGACATAACCGTAAAACGATAACGTATTTTTCATTAAGTACTAATATTTCACTTACTCAAAGCAAGAAATATATTGATAAATTATTCAAAGACGACGTCGGCCCAAATCCATTCAACAGCCAATTCTTTCCTAGAGTGTACGAAAATTGCTCAATTTTTCTTTACTCGATTTTTTTATTACGTTTAGTTTATTTTAGATCACCCAAAATTACAGCGATATCATGCAACGAAACTCCATAAGGGAGACGTATATCAAGGGGCTAGTGCGTTTTGCCACGCGTGTTATATGACAAATTTTATTTTACTGCATAAAGTCAACAAATCGCTCTCTAACTTATTATCTATTAGGCAGATATTGTTATAAGTGGAAAATTAAGACAGATTTGCGATACTACAAAAAAATATGCTACAGATTATTATATTACTATTACATCTAAAATAACTCTCTTTCAGCATCCACGTAAAGACTCACACATATAAACTAATTTCCATAATATATTTTTCACTTTGGAAAAGATACTTCTTCAACCGCCTACTCAAAAGCAGTCAATGTATTTTCCGGTGATGAAAACTGTTTTCCCCTGAGTAGGATTTAACAGCAGAAGGCTAAAAAGACAGGCGGCGGAAAACAGAGACTGTTAGTACGGCGACCTAGAAGTTTTGTCGGTATACTGTCCATTAGGGCGACCCAAAAAAAAGATTATTTTTTTTTTTTCAAGTCTCGTGTGAAAATATGTTAGTTTACTATGTTTTAAGAGCCCCCTTCAAAGGACAGCTCTAAAAAAAATTTTTTAAAGGTCGCTCACAATTTTTTTAAATTTCCAAAATCCTCAAAAATCGATTTTTTTTTTATTTCAAATGCTTTTTCTCGTGATTTCATTTCTTTTTACATGTAAAATCATGAAGATCCTGAAAATTTCAAGTCAAAATTTTAATATTTAGAGGTCGCTCCAATTTTTTTAAGTTTTCAAATCGAGTACTTTATATCTATTTGAGCAACTTCTAAACATGAATATTAACGAACTTAATATTTTTTTCAAATTAAAAAATGATGAGAATTGTTCATTAATTTTTTTTTTGTTTCTCGTGCTTTAATTTCATTCTTTAGCATGTCAAATTCAGGGGCTCTTAAAACATAGTAAACTAACATATTTTCACACGAGACTTGAAAAAAAAAATAATCTTTTTTTTTGGGTCGCCCTACTGTCCAAAGAGTCCCTTGTTTTCATCGCAGACTGCGCGAACACGTTATCGCAGTGAAGCGATATGAAGCCCATAGAGGTTGGTGTTCGGTCGCTTGCTGCTCACACTAGTGAAAACTTCTGGCAAACATTTGGTAACACGATATTCAGCATTGATGCTTCTTTGCTTTCGTTAGAGTACCGACACCAGATGATCCGTTAAAAAGTAAAAAAATAAGCCCAAAAACTAAAACCTGACTACGAAACAAAAGCACTCTAAAAATTTTGAAAAAAAAAAAACATTGTCTGACATTCTCCTCTATAAACTGTTCAATATTTATCGACGAATAAATGGACAACTTACAATTACATTTCAATACATAGACATTACGATGTTCAGAGGAAAGCCGTGGTCGTATACCATCTTGCCCTAAGGGTCGCTTACTGTTGTTTTATTGTATTGTAATCGTTAGCATATTACAACTCGTTTGGTTGAGATTTCATTTCATGTACAATAATTACATGTAGGATTAGATTTCTGAATATAAAAGACTCTCGATCTTTGTAATTCCTTAAGAGATCTACATATATGAGGATTCTCCAGCAATTAATTACGATCTAAGGAACAAATAAAATCCCATTTAAAAACTTGCCTATCAAAGTTTAACGTTCTGAATATCTTTAAAATATTGATTAGGTTCTTGATTGTGATCTGGCTCGTGATGAACTGTTTTTATCCGTACTTCGACCATCTGTTCATTATGATTTGAAGTTTAGAGGTGTGTAAAGTTCAGTTTAACATTTTGATATAAAAGATTGAAGTGTACAAGTAAATTAAAAACTGAACGGAATTGATCTAAATTGACTGGATATTCCCTGACCCTGTCAACAGTTTTCCAAATTTCAATGACAGCAGTTATACCACACTGTTCAATGGACAAAGGAAGTTGTTTGTATAAGATCCTCTACTTGTTGTGCAAACAATATCGTCTGTCTTTTAAAAGCTTTTTGTACGAAACGACCCTCTAGTTTCATTATTTTTATAAAAAGCACTATCCTAGGCATTCTATAGGTCAACAGCCAAGTATGTGCCGGACTACGCAAAGAGTAGGGTTCCGTGTTAGCGACATAAGCGTATGGACTAATGTATCAAAAGTTAGACAACAAAAACAAATCAGACGAGCAGTTGGAGTAGTCGCTCCATATAATTATATGGAACTTTTTCCAAGTGTAAAGCTAAAGTTTATGTTTATTTTGGTCATAACATACGGTGTCATATCCATACCTATATAGATTGATGAAATCATAATAATAATCCTTCTTATAAGATTCCTTTGCCGCAGTCGGGCAATCAAACTAGCCCAAACTCGATGGAGCTACGTCGTTTCATTACAGAGTTCCGTTAGCCACCTTTCGTCTCCATCATATGGAACTTGGGCACCATTTAAGACAAGAGTACTCGTGAAGACAATTTAAACAGACCCAAACTCGATGGAAACTCTTTTAGTTACAATATTTTTGAGTTGAATTAGATTATTCAAGAAAATTGACGAAAATCGACCTTCCATCGACCGAAAATATGTTTCGAATCCTCACTATACGCTTTTAGATTTGATAGGTCACACCATACAGTTCCATAAACTTTTTTTTTTGGTGAATAAAATATTGAAAAATTTACCATTTTTTTTCAAGTTATGATATATATAACCTATGTCACCCTAATTATAATAACAAATCGATTGACACTATATTCATCAATGTCGGATGAATAGTTTAGATGCTACGACGGAACATACGTAAATACAAATATGCATAGACTGCTAAAATCATAGTCCTTCTTTTGGGTTTTGCTGCAGTCGTGTAAAAGGTATTTGCGTCAATTCGTCTGCTCTCTCGCTCGCTTCTTTTTGGTTTTGAACCAGCTACATGGTTGACTGACTTCTCGTGTCTAGATCATACTGATAATAATCTATGATTCATAGGTCGTAACGACGTTGCAAACGTGCCGAGATGAGCTTGCTTTAGATTATGCGACGCAAAACTGTCGTCCTTACGTTAAGATACCCATGTAGAATTTCATGTGTACTTCGCGATTCAATCTGCAATATTACCAAATCTCTTTGTAAGAAATTTGCTTATTCTTTTTAACTTCAAAAGAAAAGGACGAAGTTGTCAATTCAGGTGTATTTTTTTATGTTCAGGTCCTCAGAACTTTGTCATTTATTAACCGTTACCTTAGAACTCTGTTATTTATTAACCGATTCAGAAAATTCTTTTTTTTTATTTGGAAGTAAATACATTCAGATTGGTCCCATTTTTTTCAAAATCCATTTCTGATAATGAGATTCATGAGGAATCGAAAGGCATCCTTATATATTATAGATATACATATAACGATTTCGTTTTAGGCTATAAATCAACCATTTGAATTTAGAAATTATCATTTAGTGACGTAGTATTGATTAAGAAGACCATAGATGGACATCGGAACTCCTCAACTATGATTTCGTCAATTGTAGACCAATTCCGAAAATTATTTTTTGGTTCGAAAGACAATACTCCCGAAGGTTGCTTCATAGTCATCAAGTCAGGATCTGATGATGGCATCCCATGAAAATCGAGAGATACCCTCAAATATTATAAGCACGTATAATGTGTTTGAGCTCTTTCCTTTTAATTATTCAAATTTTTGCGTCTGGTAATCATCATTTCCTTCTATTGAACTGATGTTAGGAGCTACAGCACTCCTTAACGGTTAGGAGTTAAAGGAGTTAGGGGAATAATGCGATTTGTCGTCAGAAATTACTCTTGAATGGCAGTAAAACCTAGTATACACAGAATTAAAACTAATTACTTATCAATCTACCTATATATCTTCATTCATTTATATAATTCCAACGTTAAAATCTTAGCAGGAACATATTGGAACTCTTTAGCGATAACCGTAGAAACAGGCTGTATAAATTTAATGCTGAAGCAAATGAAAATGTGATTTGTATAAATTGTGGAACTTTTTTATTATAAAAAATAAGAATAATTTATGTAGTTTACATAACAATAATTTGGTAGTTACACCAAACTAAGAATGTAAAGACCCTGGAATGATTACCAGCGATCAATAAATTGTGTATCGGAACGTTATCCGTTTGCTCAATACAAAAGTAAAGGTGATGCCCGGCCAATTGTATTAACCATGGATTAATTCACATGCAAAGCAACTGAATGCATTATTCATTTATAATTATTTGATAAACAAAAACATAAAATAAAATAATTTAAAAACAAATGCAGGACAGGTTAAAGCAGGGCAAAGGAACATACAATCTATAAACATAAATATGAAACATTAAATATTGAGTCAAAAAGGACATCTCATTCTAACGAAACATAACTGTGTTTGATTTATTTTTAGCTGGAACCGACTCCAAAAACAACAATCAGTTGTTTTTGAAGTCTGTTTAAAAAATTATTTAAGTATGTTTTGGAAGGTGGTTTTTATTTTTTTTTTAATTATTTTATTAATCAAAATTTTTACTGCTAAAACGATTTCTTCTGAAATAGTCGTCAAATAACGGGCAGTTATTTTTTTAGAGCGTCAAAGTTACTTGACCATGCTTAACTTTTTGGACGACCTGTAAACAATCGTTTTAAAAGAGCTTTTAGAACGCCATTTAAAATATTTTAAATGATACTTTTGGTTTTAGTCGATGTTTGAAATGATACGGAATCATCGCACGAAAACTGTTTTCCTTATAGATCCATAGTTCAGTGAGACAAAATAGTTGAACTTTGCTATTTCAATAAATGTGGAGGGAAATTTGTATTTGGAATATTCATTTTTTTTTCTTATGTAATCGAAGTTTATAATTCAATTAAAACCAGCCAGTGTCTCTTTGTTAAAAACTGTTTTTCGCAAAATATTTTGCGTGGCTTAATATGCCTTAACTAATTATTATACATTGAATTGTATTTTAAATTACACATCAATACTAGTCAGGACATCGGCAATGACTATATCGTTACTGTGCCGGCACAGAAGTGTCGCACGAGCTGACCGCGCGCGCTGGGCAATAACTCGCGCTGACCCACCCATCCTGTGGCCTGACCACAACGACCTCCACATTCCATCTCAGGCCGTCGCCTAATCTACTTACACAGAACGGCCGCCCTTGAATATAAAAAAGAATAAGGAAGAAAAAATTATACTTGTACTTTTTCAAGTCGTTAATTTGTAAAACACTAACAATCCGACCCATTTTTTTTTATTTATCATATTCTGTGGAGTCCGATGTGTTCAACTACAAGTAAAGGTCGCTATTGCTAAGTCTGGTAATGCTAATAGTTACTAATATTACCATAACGTTTTAACGTAATATATCAAATGCTATTACAATAAACAATTAGAATTGTAAAATAGAAACGTGTGCATCAGCTTGCATAGTAGAAACAACCCGTTCAGTACGTACTGATGATTTTTTTAGTGAATTGTATTTGACAGTTAGTATTTGTCGCCGAACACCGCTACCATAACACCGGTTCGCTAACGACATACCTTGCAGCGTGAAGGCGAGCCGCTGCGGCGTGATGCCGGGCGCGGCGCTGACGCCGGCCCGCGACGTGTTGTGCAGCGACAGCGCCCCCAGCAGGTCCAGCTCGGTGGCTGAAAAGATCATAGCGAAATTATTATATATGACAGCTCTCGTCTACAAAGCGATCTTTTATTTTGTTTTGTTGCATTAATTATTTATTAATAATGAATGTATACTTATTTACTAACCCCTTACGCAAACAGAGAGATGTTATAAGTTTGACATGTGTATCTGTGTGTCTATGTGTGGCATCGTAGTTCTTGATCGACTGAAGGGATTTCAATTTATTATAGTATCTTTTGTTTGAAAGATGACTTGATCGAGAGTGTTCTTAGCTACAACTGTTGAAAATCTGCTTAGTTGTTTGAAAATTATCAGCCGTTTTCTCATTGAGAAATGAATGCAAGCATCGTCCACAAATCTGATCGAGTCGAAAATCAGTATTCTGTTAATTCGACGACATTAGAAAACAATTTACAGCAGGGCTATTCTATTCGAGCTCATTGGAACAGTCTCAAGAAATAGATCAGAGATAGAGTAGCTTCCGCCTGCGGCTCCGCTTGTGGACGTAGAACGAATTCCTTCATCTTGTATATCGACCGACCACGTTTTCGATCAATATGTCATTCGCTATCCCGTGCTCGATTCTGATTTCAATCCTATTCCCGATGCTAATATGTCTCCCTCTCGATTCCAAACGCTGGATTTCGAATCCCTGCGCTGAATATAACAAATAAGGCACGTTGGTGTACGGTATGGAAGTCGGACCACGAACGTGGAAGGTGGCTTAAAGGAATCAAGTTAATTAATGATTGATTTCTGGTAAGATAGAGTAGGGTGTTGGTTATAGTGTGGTACAATGGTGTAAGTACGCTACATACTGCAATAACAAAACAATGGTAAAGTATGACGATAGTATTTAATGCATTCCGATTACTGATAGTAGTAGCTTCGATTCAGATCTGCAAAGTATTTTAAATACAATTTTTTTTTAATGAAAACGTACAGTATTTACAACAAAATTCAAGGATCAAAATCCTACTTCTCAGTCTTTGCTATTATACTAAACACGCTCTGGCATGAGGATTATTAAACAACTTTCATTGTTTGAGTTCACAAATAGCAAAACGCTGCAAGCTTTTTATATGATTCAAGGCCACGTAAGCTTGGCCTTTAAAAACCTGTGACGCAAACAATATCTCGTTACCAACATGACAGTTGTCTTATTTGTAGAGGGTCCCACTATGGGAAGTAGAAATGTACCATCTTTCATGTAGAGGTGGAAATGTTGGTAAAAATTTGACAGGTTTAATCGTGTCGTAACTCGTCTAAACCTGATATTGTCCCACTTACACAGGCTATTGAGCTACAAAGTCCCAATTATAGAGATAAATAACGAAAAAGTCTAAGAAATCATGTCTCAGTTACAAAGGTACAAAAATTCCTAGTAACAGGTATTTCAATGCAAAAATGTTGGAACCTCATTGAAATTATCAATAACAGAGTTATTTCAATGCAAAAATTTTGGAACTTCATTGTAATTATCAATAACAGAGGTATTACAATGCAAAAGTTTCGGAACCTCATTGTAATTATCAATAACAGAGATATTTCAATGCAAAAGTTTCGGAATCTCATTGTAATTATCAATAACAGAGATATTTAAATGCAAAAATTTCGGAACCTCATTGTAATTATCAATAACAGAGATATTTCAATGCAAAAGTTTCGGAATCTCATTGTAATTATCAATAACAGAGATATTTAAATGCAAAAGTTTCGGAACCTCATTGTAATTATCAATAACAGAGATATTTCAATGCAAAAGTTTCGGAATCTCATTGTAATTATCAATAACAGAGATATTTAAATGCAAAAGTTTCGGAACCTCATTGTTATTATCAATAACAGAAGTATTCCAATGCAAAAGTGTCGGAACCTTAGTGTAATTATCAATAACAGAAACTCACTTATCCAGGTTCCACTTATCCTTGTTTCAATGTATTTTGATCCAAGCGTCGCCATGTTGGGGAACCGTTACATTCATAAGTAAAATAACAGAATATAACTAAAAATTATAAAGTATAAGTTTTAAATACAAGTAAGCTATCTAGGTATCGTAAGTAAATAAAAAAACATCAATGTCTGATTGTTGAGTATACGTGTTACATAAATTTCACCGGTCCCTCACACCATGACGCTTGAACCAAAATATTAGCTACTACTTATATTGAACTTAAAGGGCCAATACGTATAATTGTTTTTTTACTTTGTAGAGGTATTGTTAGCGTCAGGTGTATTTTAAATTTTTCATTTAATTTAATTTTAATATGTTACAGAGCGGTAGTGGTGGAGAGGTCGAGCACGTTGTTTTGAAACAATTGACTAATGAGTTTTAAACTTAACTATTCGATTGATGCCATTCATGAAACTGCGCCAGCGTAAAAGCTTTAGGTCTAAGTGGATCAATCTTAAATGAAAAGATTTTGGGGAAAATACATCCTAGCAGTTGGACAATAAAATGTTAATAGAACGATTTAATTTATTTATATGAAACGTTTTAATATTTTCGGTTTACATTTATTTATTTAAGAGTTTTTTTTTTATTATATACAGGCATGATCAAACGAAAGGGCGAGTAATCGCAGAGAGATGGTCACCGTCGTCCATGGACACTCGCAACCCCGGAAGATTCAGCAGTACGTCGCCGGCTCCTTGAGAGGGAAATAGGACGTCTAGTGGAGGGGATGAAAAGGGAGTTGGCCACCATTTTTTACCTATTCTTCCGTTTATTTGTCTGTTGTTAGGTTCGTCGGCATCAATGTATATCCGACTAGCTTTCTGCCCGAAGCTTCGTGCGCTTGGACATTCGGTCTTGTTTTCAATCCCAAATAAAAGTTGGAAGCCCCATTTTACCCTTTAGGGGTTGAACTACGCAATTTCCTGCCTCATTTCTTGTCTACATCCTGAAGGGAATCTCTGTGCAAAATTTCAGCTTTCTAGGTCCAAAGGTTTGAGCTGGTCGTGGATGAGTCGGCGAGTAAGTTTCTCTTTATATATATATATATATATATATATATATATATATATACATTATAAACTTAAATTTCAAACACGTTACAGAAATAAAATATTCTATCATTGAATCGATCTAGCTAATGTTCCTGCCTTGAAAATAAGGATTAAATAAAGAAAAGCTTTTTTTATGTACTTTAAAAAAAAATTGTGCTGACCATTACTGATACTTACAGCATTAACATTTATATTTTTTTATGGTCATAAAGCTGAATATCGTAAAAGCATAATAAAGGGATTTCATAAAAATAATTTTCTCATAAACAATATAAGGGAAACACTGACTTAGATTAGGTTAAATATACCGGTCCCTAGCCGGTAATTAAATATCGTTCTTTATTAGCGGAACGCTTACCCATTAGAATATTTATGAGTGATTATACTATCGGCCTACATTCGGGCGAACAATCGATAGGAGAATACGAGCCGCAGAAGAATGTACCGAAAACGCGCGTCCGGCCTCAGCTGTGCGCCGCCCCGCCCCCCGCCCCCCGGTATCGATCCCGCCCTTGTTAATCCCGCCTGCGGCCGCCCTACAAACTCGCACACTATTTCTTGGTTTATTCAACGGCCGCCTCCGCTCTTAAAAGTTCAAGGAAAAGGGTGAAGTGGCAAACGCCGTAAAAATAGACGAACATGACATATTAGGGCCCTGTTAGGCAGGAAATTTGTAGGTTAATCTTGACTGCTGCTGTAGAAGGGGTAATTATACAACATTTTTGTTATTACTGAACTTCATTAGACGTAAGAAATATGAATTGGGGTGAATTTGTGGTGGTAAAAGAAACTAGAATGTTAATTTAGGGTATGTTACGTTAGTTTCTGTTTTTTAAACGGAATTTTTCTTTGACTACATAAAATTTTTTTTTTGAATTGTGAACAAATCAGATAGACAGACAGAATAAACAATCCACTTAATGATCTTAATGATCGTTATAATAATAACAAATTATCATACAATTTAAATGTATAAAGCTCGATTACTTTAAATGCCTTAAATTTTTTGCAAAAATTGCGCAGAATACTGAATGAATATTGTATATATCTCTCCCCGTAGACGTTTATTTAATTCGATGACACCAAACGACCAAAGACAAAACAGAAAACGATGCATCATTAAAATGTTTGTGGGTCGAGAGCCGACGGAGGCGCCGCGACGCCGCCGCGTCTAGGCGCGACTCGTTCATTAGCCGCGGACGCGAGGCGGGAGAAGGCCTGTCGTCCGTCCCCGGCGTGCGGCGACCGGAAGCGGAATCCGTCTGATTAGCGCTTCATACTCACGCGGATGTTAAGCTGTCGAGTTTAAAATATTGCCTGTCTTACATGTTACATCTCAATTTTAACAGATCGTTATTTACGCTGACGCCGTAGACACTACTAAAGGCAACTTGTCTCCGGTTATGATAGAAACAAATTTTTGATGAGAAAGTTCAATACTGGTTTAAGGGTTGTTAAAGGCCGTAAGCTGATTGCGCGGAATCGGCGACGGCGAATGGTTGCACCAAATATTTATGTCAAAACAGCAAGTTAAATAACGGAGTTTAGCTCGTTATGTTGACTATTTATTTCGATGGAACAGTGAGGATCTGTTTTAATGTAGACAGCGACCGATTCTTCTCTATGGTAGACTGTTCCGTTTCGAAGATATACATGATACACACAAGTGTACACATTTTCGCTATGTAACGTTCTTGATCATTGAACTTAAAGTATAGTAGAAGAATATTCTTTATTTGTATCGCAGCAATAGGGTCCGATTTCCATCGCTGAGCTACAGCGTAGCACTCCCTCATTTGTAGGAACGTAACCGGGTTACAGTGTAGCGGCGACGTCCCGAGATACGCCTGCCGCCGGAGTGTCTGCAAAGTGTTCCATTTATAAGCTCTATGCTGAAGCTACTATGTTTGCAATGTATTCTTTCGTATAGTAAATTCTTGAAAACGCAATGACAAAAGTGGGGAAAGAACCAATTTAATAAAAGAGTAATATAATATATTTTTAGTGTTGCACGTTTTAATATTGAAAATAAACATACAAGAGGTCAAATAGTACAAACCTCTCATGTCAAGTTATTAATTTATTTCTCATAAATTAGAAAGTTAAGCTCCAGCAGTAAAATAATAAACTTTAATAACAAGAGAGGGACGAGGGTGAATTATTTAAACAGTTAATTAATTATGTTTAATTTGTACTACCTTTGTCTAACCATTCGTAAATGAAATATTTAGGAGGACTTCGGTAGTTTAACGGCTTTTTAATTTGATTCAGAGTAGATGTAAGTCGGTCTGTTTGTTTGATTCATGGATATGGACATTTGGCTTGAATGTCCATATCCATGAATCCATAAATTTATCAATTTGTATATCCGAGCCAGTACGTCTGCTGTTCCGGTGCACAGACGCGTTCTATTCGGCGAATTAAAATGAACACCGGCTTGGGTATTTAAAAGCTATCACGTGTACCGTCGATCGGTTCGGCATTGCTTTAACTGCACTGTCGTATTGTGCGACTGCGCCGTCGGATTCAGTTACGGCCGGCGAGGGCTCGTAAAGCACTCCGCCCGATCGTAAATACGATAGTTCCCTTCGCCAAGGGCTGTCCCGTAGCCCGAGCGGCGCCGGCGAACGCCGCAGCATTGTCGTTATTATTTTGTACGCCGCCGTTTACGTTACAATGTAAACTGTCTCTATTTCAATAAACTTTCTTAGATGAAATGTCGGTAAAATCGAAAGTGCTCAAAAATACCGAAGAATTAAGACGGATGCTTATAAATTTCCGCCCCGAATTCGCCAGCATGAAAATAGAATGAAAATACAATGAAATCTTTTATATCGATCGACCTTGTCCTCAATTCCGACCTCGGTTTCGCTATAAAATACTACCTCGTTCGCGTCTCCGATTCCAATCTCAGTCACATTTTAATTCTGTTTCTGGTCCTACATTCAATTTTGGCCCTAGTTCTGTTTTCAATTTCGTGACCAGTCCTATTCCTAATTCTGATTCTAGTCGAGCTCTTCATTCTACTCCAGATCCCGATTACGCTCTTTCTCTGATCCCAGTACTCTATTTCGAGCCCAGTTTCGTTCTCAATATTGGTCCCGTTCCCGCACTCGATTCTTATCGTGGTCCGCCTCTCGATTCTGCTTTTTATCCCGCTTACAATTTTGATTCCGCTACAAGTCACGGTTCCAATTTGAACGAAGAACGAAGTCTGAAAAACATTTAGACAAACTTTTCTATTTATATTACTATAACTTCTGCCCGCTGATTCACTCGTATTAACGTAAAACGAGTCTAACTTTTTTTAGGTTAAGTCTACAGGTCTACTAATTTAAATTAAAAGTATCTTTAACTACGAAATACGTCATATTTTTTGTGAATTTACACTTTACCGCACGTTCGGAAGGTAGTTTTCCCTCAAAAAGAACGAGCAATAAAATTAAGGATAGCCCTTTTCTAATTTTATTATACATAGACAAAATAAACAGCAAACCATTGATGAACGAAACAGCTCGGTAAAAAGTCAAGCCGTTTATGCCCTTCAATAATTCTTTTCTAAATATTCGGAAATTGTATAATACCCTCTTTTATTGAAGTGACAGTTTAATAATGATTTTAAATTTATATAAGGGCAAATCTTGTATCTGTATTTTGGTATACATATTTTTCTATTCATATCCACCTGCATACATTTAATAATGTGTCATCTATGAAAATTTACTTAAGTTTCATCATTTATCAAACTGGAAACGTATTTATTTTCGGAACAAAATGACATTAAATTTTATTGATATTTTATAGGGCAAACGAGTATGCGGGCCAGGGAGTAAGTACATGGTCATTGATGCTCGTGGACACGACTCCAGATGAGTTATCATGTTAATCCACTTTATCAGTTACAATCATGCCAGATTTAATTCAAATCCATACAGAAGTTACAAGACAGATCGACACAATTGAAAAAAAAATGCTTATTTGATATAATCCCTGAAAAATTGGTTGCCTGTAAAGTCGGTATACGGGCGAAAGTTTTACGTGACAACGACTTTGAAAAATCATTTTAATGTGAATATTCATTCGTATAGTAGGAAGAAGGATGAAATAATAGTAACAATTTAAAACATTTATTTATACAAAGAATTGCACTGAATTTCATATTAACAACTACTTACACATCATTCTATACATTTTGCAGTTGGAGGGAAGTGCCTTTCACTGTCTGTAACCATTGCCCTCTCGCTCGCGCTATCCACGGATTTAGATTGTCACGTCAAAATCGTCGATCCGCAAATCTTCTATTTCCGTAACAACGTCCGGGAACAGAAAAATTTTAATTATAATTCAATTTACGTTTTCGGACGGCACAAACTCAATAAACTCGAAGTGTCTCAACAGAATCCTCTAAACGACCCTCTGTGATCGAGTTCGACGCGCAAAAACCTTTGTAGTCCGTTTAATGCAATTCACGAAGCCCGCGGCTCACCTCGGCCAGGAAGCTAAACGGCCGGAACGATTTCGGCTTATGGACGTTCCCGAGAAACAATAATTAACGGGGGGGCCGTTTCACGGTTACGCCCCGTGTTACCGGAGAAACAACCTTTTGAGGTGGATTTCACAGAAATATAATAGCAAAATTATTGCAGTTCGATATGGATATTTTTAGTCCCAACACAACTACATATATGTTGGTAGTTTGTACATTTTATCGTGATTTAGAGCCCTTGTTCGTCCATGATATGACAACGCTGAATAAAATTAGTTTAAAACATACCTTTTTCGTCATCGAAATGCACTGAACATAGCATGGGCGCTCGGAATTCGATAAAAATATGAGTAGCGAATGAAGCGATACTTGTTTATTCACCCGCATTTCTCGGATATAATGATTATAATAAGCTAAGTTCTAATTACTCAATTCGATTTCTAACCATATATGAAATCCATCGCGAGTCCTTGCAGTATTAATGCTCATTTGACATGTCATGTATTATTTTAATATTCTTTAATTTACGAGAATATATTTATTCTGAAAAATAATATTTTACAGTTGATCAAGTGGGAAAATTACGCATACAACAGTTAAATTTGACAGTGGCTAAAGCGACGCTCACAGTCCGATGGTTGTTTGATATAGTTTTTGCCAAGAAATATAAAAGCTTACTAGTTACAACAGTGAATTTATAATTAAAATCACTACTTACCGAGACTGAGCTCTGTTAGTAATTTTTGAAGGTTGTTGCACGTATTGACAGTAAAATTTTACGTCCATATATACGCGGCCACATTACACATGAACGTTACAACCCTGTATAGAGCCGGCTCTGTCTAATCGACAATTTAACACGTGTAACGTCTTTGGTATTTAATTAAAAATAATTGCAAATTTCCCTTTTAAAATAAAAATCTTTCATTTAATGCAATAACAATCGGGCGCGCCTTTCGCGTCCGGTGACGGTTCAAGCTTTCCCTTTCAGACGTCCTTGCATTTTCCGAAATCTACCTTTAACACTTCCGTCAGCGGCGGCATCGCGTGCGATGTTATGACGCTGACGGGGCTGTCTGCACGAACTTCGCTAAATTAAACAACGACATTTTAAAAGTGTCACGACTCGTATAAGGTTAAATCGTCCGCTACCCGAATGACGCCATGATTGGTTTTAAAATGTACTAATTATAAAAAGAAAATTATTATAACTATGTTATCTTATGTATTCCGTATTAAACTTTCCAACACCGAGCATTTAAATAAACAATATTTAATAATTAATTTCAGTGTTTGAAAATGAAGTTCACTGGCTACGGAATAAACTTCATTCATCCAACTGCTTTTTTTTTAATTTTTTTTAATCTGGTATTGTTTTACAAATCGTACGGCTGCATTTATTTAACGCTCTGGCACTGTGATGAACATAACGCGCGGAAATTAGCGCTGTTTGATTTTCTATTATTGCAAGTGTACAGTATAACGCACGAACCTCTGCCGCTGTGAAGTTAGTCACGAAAGCGTCACAATGGCTAAAATAAAAATTAGGGGGAGAAGAAGTAAGAGTTGAGGAGCGCTGAACCTTCGCATCGCATCATTCGTAGGAAATTCAGAGCGACAGAGTTTCGTGCGTTGTACTCTAATTTAACATCTTTAGAATAGTTTGACCGGATTCAAACTGTATTTAGCACTGCGTAAAACAATATGACAATTCATAGCTGGTTTGCAGATTTTAAACGTGATTAAGTTATTTTTTAATGAAGATTTTTTACAATAATCGCACGTCCACCGCTGTCAGTTACAAAAACAACGATGTTCGGTTCCAAATTATCTAAACAGTCTGGTATACGATTTGCTGTGTAATTCAGACATCCTTCGACATTGACATGAGTCAGCTATAATCAATCCTACACAAATATTTGGACGTGTAAAGTTGTGCTCGCGGTTGAGCTCAAACGATTTCATTGGGGTTTTATAAAACGCAGCGCGTCACGTGGTGTGATGTTATGCTCACCAGAAAGATTAACATAGTAACGGGTGATTAAGCATTCGTTTATAGTTAAGATCTCGAAATGGATCAATTAGATTTTTTTAAACGAGCCGAACCCAACCGAAATGGTGCGCAAGAGCAATACCTCTTAGCAAAACTGTATACGTTGCTACTGTCACTGCAGAAACGTTCCATAAATATTAATTGAACGGTATACGACTATTCGCTTACCCGAAGTTGTTGCAGAACTTATCAACTATATTCCATATAGTCCCAACTTGGCATGTAGGAATTTCTTCTTATTGGCAAGAAATAAAAATCAATGATGCGCTCAATGACTTTCATCGTCATAAGAGGCTGTCAAGGTTGTGAATAAATATATTTTTGAAATCACATCGAAGAATTTGAATAAATGTTATTATAAATGATTTATTCGTATCAGAAAGTATATCGGTGCTCACGACAATATTTTTAGAAGCAATTAATTGATTTTAGGTTGTTGATGTTTTTTTATTAATTTAATAACCTCTTAATGTGTTCCACGTGTCATCATCGTTAATTAAATGCACATATTAAAGGCATCTAAGGCGTAGGTAAGGTTTTATTTAAATTTTACAATAGAATTGCCATATATATAAAAACTTTAATAATCAAAATACACTATATAATAAAGTGAATGCACTATACACTATGCCAAATTTACGCGACAGAAGTTCTGCAATTAATCTTGTAAACTTCGTAATAATCGTTGGCAAAACACACCGATAGTGAAATAACCCGCAGCGCATGAATGGAGTTAGTTCAGTGTGTCGGCGGGGTTTGTACTATAGTGCAAATTTAAATTTTTTGACGTTAAATTTATAACTGATGCACGATTGAAGGTTAAATCTGAAATAATTTCGTTAAATACGTGGGGCGCACTATAAGTTTCTGGAACTGGCCACTTAAGTAAACAATATTTAAAAATTAATTACTACACTTTAAAATGGAACTCTTTGGCCATAGAATACAATTTTTTTTATCCAACTGTCAATTGAATTCAGAATGTGGCGTCATTTTAAAAATTATTAATAAGTATTCATTACTATGGATTTAAGTCGTGAAAATTTTCGTAGTATGATTTTCTACGATTTTAAATATAATTTGACAACTAAGTAGTACCTCGATCGGCTTTGAACTACTTTTGGCGATGAAGCACCATGCAAGACGACTATTTATAACTGGTTTGCAGAATTCAAGCGTGGTTGTGTCAATTTCAGCGACGAATTTCGTGATGGTCACCCGTACATTGCTATAAACAACAAATAAATTGACGCTTGCGCCGTATAAACGAAATAGACAGGCATGTGACCTACCACGTGATTCGGTCATCCTTAACCATAGGCACGAGTCAAATAGAGTTAATCCTTTAGGAACAGATTCAAGAAAGGTGCATCAAATTTCGTGTAAGGCGTAGTAACTGGTGATGAAATATGTATTTATTGCTACGATCTCAAAACAAAGCAGCAATCGACCGCATGGATCTATCGAGATGGGCAGAAACGAACCAAAGTGGCGGCCCGAGCGAAGTGCCTTTAAGCTGACGATTGCTTCTTTTTTTTTAATAAAACTGAACACGTGGCTAATGTTATTTTACAGAATTGTCGTACCATGAATAGTGATTGGTACACAACCATTTGTTTGCCGGAAGTTATTGACGAACTCCGTAAAAGTAACCGTAAACGTTGTAGCATCTTGCACCGCGACAACGCCAGTTCGCACACGGCCAAAGAGACAAATAAATTTTTGGAAGAGAAGAACGTAGAACTTAGATGCAATCCTGCTTATAGTCCGAATCTGGCACCTTGTCACTTTTTTGCGCTTGTTCCCAAAAATTAAGAACCAATTACGCAGTCAACGATTTTCATCATTAGAAGAGGCTGTCGAAAAGTATGAAAAACATGTTTTCGAGGATCACTAGGGAGGAGTGGTATTTATAAATGTTTTCAAAATTGGTTTATTCGTATGAAAAAGTGCATTTGTACGAAGAATATTTTAAGAAACAATAAATTCATTTTTTACCATTAATAGTAATTTTTCCTTACGCATCCCTGTAATTTTCAGTACGTACATTGGTGGTACGTATACTGCTGGTGATTTCATACGAGTCCATAATCATGCTTAACTACACTCGTATGTTTTTGAATGGTATGTCGCTTCACTTAAAAAATCCAAAATAAACGAAGTTATAGAACAGGTCACGTATAAAGTGCTTCAATTATCAATAAAATGCAAAATGCTAAATATCTTTTTCCATTTCCTTACATTTATACACCCCAGAATTACAGTTTCTAAATGGCCAGATCTAAAAATTTCAAGTATCACCTACGTATAGAAAACCCAGGCACAGAAAATCCATGATTTTTGTATAAAAGATAAAACCTATCTGGATATCATATCGCCGCTACAGCACTTAACAAGTGGATAATGTATTAGACGAAATTCAATGCTCCGTAAAATAGACAGCCATTACTCTTGTCCGGTGCAATAACGACGAACGACCGATATCCACGACAATTAATTAACGCCGTACCGTAATCCAACGCCGGCGCAGGGGTGCCGACCCTCCGTGCGGCACGCAATTGACCATATTGACGACGGCGTCCGGGCAATAAGAAGCGCCAAAAAAGCTAATGAGCGCGGACCACGGCTGCCGTGGCATATGGTCGCCGCGCGTGCGCGAACACGTCGTAATATGTACCTACTTAGGCGTCAGTGTGGTGGGTGGCAACGCAACCCGCAATTAAAATGAACCGGGAAATGTAATGGTTTATATTTTGCTTGTTGCTGACGAAGCCATCTCTTTAAACCCAGGCGTGAAATGCTATTTATACAGGCTAATATTTGACTAATAAGTTTTCGCTCGTGGATAAAAGAACTTGATAGAGATTTTGATCTTTATTAAAACCACGACCTTTACCCATATAAGTATAGAATGATTTTCTTCATTTTTATATTAATTCCATTTATATTTACATAAATTCCATTTATATTTACATAAATTCCATCTATATTTACATAAATTTAATTTATATTTACATAAATACCCATTATATTTACATAAATTTCATTTATATTTACACAAATTCAGTTCTGGTTTAGCTAACGATCTTGCTGTCACTTCATATCTTTTAGCAAAAAGTTCTACTCCCCGATCTTGGGTACGTTGGGACGATTCTTCGTATTTATTGGTATCTTACTCTAAAGATAGCAGTCAGTTATAATTTTTGGAATTAGCCTGGTATAACAAAGTTAGATTTTTAGTGACTAATTACCAACAAAATGTTATGTTTATTTTAATGGATGCTCTGGCTTTTCAGTGTCAGCTTGGAGGGCCTCATTCCGGTCGTGTTCTCGATTTCAGTTACGACTCCAATGTCGTTCCTATAACGGCTTTACTCTCGACTCCGATTTCGGTAGCTGTGTTGATCTTGATCCTCCTTGCGATGTTATAGTTAATAATCAATAAATTGACAAAAAAAAAGTTATTCAAGTTCATGTAGGTGAGGCCGCGGCCATAAGCTAAAAGAAAATATAGATTGAACGATAAAGCCACATCTCTATACTGTCAGTTGTTTTTGGTTAATGTGGTACGAACACATAGTGACTTATTATTTATTTATCAATCCAACTCTATATCTCTAGATCAAGTCTAATTTTGGATTACGAATGAAATGGAAAAATTAAGGTAAAAACATATTAGGTTTTCAGATTAGTCTATGGAACTTAACCGTACTTTCGAACGGAGAAGTATTCATAAAAACTGGGGTACTTAATAAAAAAAAAATCACCCAGTAGGACGACTAGGTAACGATTTTTTGAGAATTGACACCATTCGCACAATATACATAATACAACATCTAAAAGTGATAAGATCAAGCCGTTTGATTTTTAGATAGCTGATTATTCAAGCTGTGTTCAGTCTACATTCCTTGTATCATGTTGTAACCGCCCCAATGTTCTCTCTTTTCTCCCTCCACAAACTGGCCTAGTGTTGGGTTCTTAACAATCGTTTTCTTAGATGTGATAAGAACAACATGTATAATAATAACTTAAGTTAAGGTATAATTATGACTTAAGTTAAGAATTCATTGGTAAACGCGCCCATGATCAGAATCAAACCTGATAACCTCCAGCTTCCAAAGTAACTCATTTAACCACTGCACCACCACCGCTAACTAAGTAATATATATTTACTACTAGGTTTTCTCATGGTATCGACCCCGTGAAAATAAAATAAATTTCACACTTTCATGTGTCGCCCTTCACTTGATTGACAATGTGGTTCGAGAACTAGAATAAAAAGTTCATGTTTTTACATGAAGAAATTAATTTGATATCCGTGTGGGTGAAGCCGCAAGGAAATGTTAGTTATATGATAAGGCATCGTAATCTAATATTAAACATGCAACTAAGTAATTGAATCCATGTCCATCGTCCAGTGCAAGCAAACAAATGCAAAATATAATGCAAGAGATACGTATTATTTGGGAATTTAAGAAAACTATCACTGAAATATTTGTATAAAGCGCGTAAAACGATATCTGACAAATGGTGGACTCAACTTATACCTGAATTTATAATAAAAACAACATCATATATTTACAATTTAGGTAGGAATTGCGAATGGACATCCAAATGCACTGTTTTACTTTTATGAATATTCATAAAAAGAATTAACATTAAAGATTTCTGTCCCACAGCGGAGTATGGTACGAGGCGAGGGCGAGGGTGGACGGACAGGTGGCCGACACGCGCCGGTGCGCGAGCCCCGCGCCCGCGCATACCTTGTGACCGCTGCGCCCACCTTAATGCACCTAATGTACGCAGTACTTTAAAATGTTCCCAAAAGTGAGCTAATACCGCGTACTCATGGAAGGGATATAGGACGGCAGTATATAAATTTTATAAAAAGAAACCTTGACTTTTCCGTCCCGTTTATAAATTTTCGTCACATTCCCACTGTTTCTGGAACTCGAAAAATTGAACTCTCAACATTAAAATAAAGTTTGCTAAATTGTATTTGTTGCAATCACCGTTTTAAAAATAATTAAAGGTCAATTATGGGTACATGACTACAATTTATTCTTATTCGTATTAATAAATTCAAGATTATCTATGCACATTAATCTTGGTAGTTACCGAATCAGTTTACAAAACACTTTAACTTATGGTAAACTGTCACTGTTTTAATATCCTCTTTTTTAGATCTTCACTAGTTTCTATAGCAAAAAATATATATAAATAAATTGTACATTATTTTTAAGCATTTCGTACGTGTACACTTCTGCATTACGTCACTAGAGAAAAATAAAAATTCTTATTCGGTTCGGGATAAACAAACAGTGAAGGCATTATTGCAACTAGACGAAGCGTGTTTATAATTACCGGCGCACTGGCCGGCGCCCAGCCGGTGCGGCGCGGCCGGCGGCAGCCCCGGCCGCTCGCTTCACGTTAGACCGCTTAGTAACTCCGTTACGGGCGTGAAATATTGATACCGCCGACGTCTGCGCGAGGATGGGCCGCTCCCCGCGGGGTAATGTGTGCGCATTATAAACAATTTGCCCACGGCTCCCGATGAATTATTCAGTCGGGAGTCGCTGTAACAGCCTAATAAAATGAGATCACTCGGGGCCGCCGCCGCGCGGGGGCGCACGCGCGGGCCCGCGACTTCGATAGAGTACTTAGGTCGTAAACCCGATGTTAGTATGGAATTAAAGCGTTTCGCACACGTTTACAGCCGACCCGAATAGACAATCAAATGCTTTACCACGACTTGTGCCGTTGTATTTGATATTGTAATTGATCGAATTTGAAGTTGCTCACCGATCCACCAACGTACCGATGCGATATCTACAACAGCCTAACGTGACGACATTTCATGTACTGCAATGGTACATTTTACATTTTATATAAATGTATACATATTTGTATAAAAAAATATTAATCTTTATACAAAACTTTAGTATGAACTGGCTTAATAAAATTATTTCTAAGAAAGTATATACTAGCACCGTTTTATTACTCTAAATGGCATTTAGTCACTATGAACTTTTTTTTTAAATTTAGTATTTAATTATCATCCGTACATACTAAGGCCGTAACAAACGTTACAAATCAATATTGTCAACATTGGCCATACGTATTTATCACTGCTCAAACCTTTTAGCGGCCGAGTGGGCACTATCGATAACATTAATTTGGTGCACACCCTTGACACTGAACTTGAATGGTGTGTGCACAGCCATGCGAAGAATGTGCGGTAATCCTGTACAAACACCACCGAGATAAGCGTTTTATCTCCGCCGTAGCGCGCCGCTGAACCATATAAATGTAAAAAAACCTATATCAGTACTAAAACCATGTGTTTGCGACAGAACGCAAGACTCGTACATTCATATTCTAAGGTTCCAATGGAGAGCTATTATAATAACTTTATGGTGAGAGAAAAACAAATTTGAAAAATATTTAAAGAAAGCCGTACACACGTATATGACATAATATAATGATTGCACCCTTTGAAATTTTTCAAATGAACATGATAATCAAAAAAATAAGAATATCACTACTAAGCGAACTTATTAAAATATAACATTGTCCTGGTCAACAAAGATCATTTTAACTCATTTTAATTTTACGTTATTTATGTACATAACTAATATTTATACGGACATGAGGTTTTTTACAATGGAGTTGGTACAAACGAAAATATTTTATATAAAACCATTGATCACGTGTTTCGTGGACTTTTTATTACTTTCTCATACGTAACTGAGGTAGCAGTTATCGGATTAAAACTTAAAAGATAAATTCGTTCTCTGCGAACATTTTACAGCTGAACTTTCGAACAGTCTACTTTGTCGTTGCGCGAATGCAGTTTCTTGTCTATAAAAAGACAATCAACGCTTTTATGTATGATAAGAGTATAACAAGCTCCATTTTGTACTATGCTAACATTAAGTACGATTTCAAATAGAATTTTTGTAAATTTAATATCTATCTACGTGGCAATTGTGATGATTTGTACTGATTTATTTTCAACTACGCTTTGTTTAATAACACATACGCCTGTTAATACATATACGGATTACAATATAGTGTGAATATCTTTAGAACATGGTTTTGTGACGTTCACTCTCCACGTAAACAAAATATCTTCTATCACACACATATATCACAATCTGTTCCCAAACTAATCAACGAGTCCAGTATTCTACTGTGTATACGGGTATGTGAGTGCTGATATTTAATTCACATATTTTACTTTTATTGGGAAAGAACAAAGGAAAAACCGTACAGATCGTACAGAACACGTAAAAATCGCATGAAATGCGTGTGCAAATCAAATTTAATAAAAAACTGAATTCCGCAATTACAAATTAAAACAGTAGGTATGTTCTAATAATTACGTATACAATATTTCAAGAACAGCATCAATGTTCATGAACCTACGATGGACCAATGTACTTAGTTACTATATTAAACAATTTGTGTACCTAGTTTTGGACATTGAAGATGTAAAAAAAAATGTTTTAATTTATTTACAGATACGGAAGGAATTTTTTCTGATAATTTGCAGCGCAGATGCATTAGTATCGTAAAGAGTTTCTTGAGCTCCTACTACTGGTTTATTGCAATTGAATTCCTAGAGTCGTCTATAGGAGCTGGCTTATACACTGTCGGATCTGTAATAGCTGAGGTTGTAAACATTACTAATTTAAGTAACAAGAAAGACAGGTTTTCTAAAGTTTACGAGAATATTTTAAATTGATTACAATTATTTTAGAAACATCATTAAACTACAAACAGATTTTTATAAGATCCCAATACATAAGATTTATTATAGCTACACATAAATAGAAAAGAATAATACTTTGATGTACGCCTGTCTATTTTTCTGGTTTTTTGTTTTTAGAAAGTGTCTAATACATAAAGTACTGGTTGCATAAAGACGGAAAGTATAAAATATCCATTTTCAACTTTGAAAAACCGTTTTGGAGTGACACTCTGGCTGATATAATTGCAATTAAGACAGTAGGCATTATCTTTGAGTTGACTTTACGATATAGGTCATTCACAACTCCTAAATAATTTATCACGCATTAATGCTGGAGCTAAAATATATGGAACTCCTCGATGATTAACGACCGAATACATCGTTATGCGTTGTCAAGCCAAGACTGGCTTTACGACGCATTTGAGATTCTCGCAATCGACTGAAACAATCCTGCTTGCAATGAAATATTTTAGATGAAAATTGATCAAGGTCGAAATGACATCCCAGAATCACAATGAGCATATCATTTTACTTTGCCATGACATATTATGAGAGACTGTACACGAATGTCTTTCTGTTCCGTTTTAAAATTCGAATTTATCATCGATTGATCAATCGAGGGAAAAGCGATCAATCGAAGGTATCCATTCAATCGGTCTCCGGACTGCAGTTGATCCCCGCTCGGCGGCGATCGAGTTAGCGCGGGCCGCGGCGGCGAGCCAATATCGGTAATGTACCGAGCCCCGAGGGCGGGGCCGGCCCTTAAGCGCGCGACACCCCTCATCGCCCAACCGAACATCTCATAAACCTGCCTCCAGTGCCTGTGCAAACAATACAACTGCGCTCTGCTAATACTAATTTCGATCCCCGCGTCCTTTATTGCGTCGTACAGTAAAACGTAATGTTAGTACCGTGAAATTAAATTATTTCAGTGTATAAAAAAATATTTATTATTTCATTTAGTCTCATTTGCTAATAAACTCGCTTTATTTTACCTCTATATAACATTTAGTATGCAGATTAAAATTATTCTTAATAACAAACTAAAAATTCCCGAACCTATTAAAAGTGAAAGGCCCATAATTGCTTTAAGATTCAATTTTTCCGAATTTTTCATGAAGCGCAGCCTGAATCATATTTAATTGTGTGCGAACAATAACTAAAAAAACTTGGTAAAACCAAATGTGTATGCCTTAAGCGCTTGTGCCTAACGTATGTTATTTAAATTATAGGTTTATGATAACATATGAGCCTTTCACCAAAAGTCCTCTTTTTTATTTTTGATTTTCAAATAGTTTTATAGTAAAATTGAATCGAAAAAAGGATAGGTATTTTTTTCATATTTATTAGACATCTAATGCAAAATTATATGTGTAGTTTAAAGCACGATTTTTTTTTTCACTTTTAACGAGAATGTTTTATATAACTACCGCCATATGTTGGCAATTGCAAAAATAAACATTTTCACGTTCAATTTATTTTTATAAATGCCAACAGATGGCGGTAAAAATATAAAACATTCATCTCAATCTCTATTTTGGATATGTAAGCGAAATGGCGGATCAAAATATGAATAACTGCCAGCTAAAAATTCAATTGCAGCTGATCGGTACTAGGTATATCAAGCTGTGATTTTCAATACAGTTATTCCCAAACGATTAATGATGAGATTGAAAAAGAAATTAAATTTAAAAGTTAAATATTTTTTTAGTTATCGTGATCACACCCAGTGTAGACAGAATTTTCAGGCGACAGTAGAAGCATACCTACGCTCGCTCTTTAGGCATGCAATAACGTTATGATTCTACCAATAGAATTATAAAAACAGGAAACCGATATCGACTAATAGTTTCAAATAAATCGTCTAACAATAAATAATTAAAGGACCCGTGCTCCATCGCAGGCGTTACAACAGCCCTTTCCTTCAAGATCAGATTGAAAGGCAAATCGAATGTTCACACCTAGCTTCCCACCAACCCAACCGATTGAGATGGGTAAATCAAATGAAAGAGCTCGTTCCAGCGAGTGCTCTTAGACCTAAACGAACCGTGAACATCGATTAGAACCAATGATATAAAGAAAGAAAACTCGAGAATAGCGAAATAGGCGATTTTCAATGACTGATGACAAATTTGTGCATCGATACCTCTCATAAAATAAAAATTAAGCAAAGCGGTTGGATAGAACGGCTGGACGGACTCAGAAATTATTTTTTTAACATATACGTTTAGTTAATAAATATTTTTTCAGTCGTCATTGTAGCTAAGCGAGGAGGAATGTCTTATTAAAATTAACGGTTTACAAATTTGTATAAAAAAAATTGAAATATATTTATAATATTTTCTAACGTCGCACACAATAGTACACTAAAGAAATTAGTAGAGATGAAAAATATCTAACACAGATCAGTCTAACAATTGTCAATAGGTGTTGGATCATATGTTGCCTACGTAAAATGAAAAAATAAAAACATTAATACCGATAAAGATATGACTCAGACTAACAATGAGAATGAAAATAATAGGAATAATAGAAATTGTAATAGCAATTAGGATAGACATATGTCAAATAGGAATACTATATGATAGGAATTAAAATTAAAAGTAGAAATAAACTGCAAAAAAAATAAAAGGGAGAACAAATATAAAATAATAATAATATTGTGTTAGTAAACCGATCATAAAATAAGAAATATAATAGAAAATCAATGGTACAAAAATGGATCCAGTGCAGCTTTTGATGAGCTCACCCAGGCACATGACTACCTACATGAAACTATAATTATAATACAAACTTATCTTTCAAAATAAAAGAAAATGTTATAAATTAAGTACTAATGAACAAACAGTGCAACGACAAAATCTTATACGTAAATAAATAACATTTCTGATGAGTCAGCAAATGTTAATATCAAACGAGTCAAGTCAATCAATCAGGCTCAGTAACACTTTCATATAAACCTTCGAAATAGGATCTTCGCCCAGGTCACTGGTCAATGACCGTCGTAAGCTGGAAAACTTAGTAAATTTACACAATTTCCTAACCGACTTTTCCTTTACGCCGGTATCCGGAACCGAAAATGTTCCACTTAATAGGGTAATTTGTGGCCAGATTGCGGATCTGAATCTAAATACGCGGTCATATTTCAAGGCGGCGGCGCAGGGGCCGGTGAAAAATGACGTTCGGCCGTACGGCTGGGTGTGTATCATCAATCGATACTCTTGCATTTCGGTGATATGGTCGCCGGGCAACTCGCGACCAACACAAGCTTTGGAGGGTTCCGTAGGCGATAGTGTCAACGGCAACTGAACCTACGCCGGCTGTCCGTACGTCCGTTTATCAGTCCGTGCTACTTTTAAATGGCTGTATCCCTTGAACCGCCAATTAAAATTTTCACAGAGTATGTACTATGTACTATAAAAATCTTAACAGTTAATAAAAATAAAATTAGGCTAGTCGTCATACAAGAAGCGTGTTTTTTTAAAAATCTTTCGTTTTCTCTGCAGTCAAAACGGTAATACATACGGTTATACGTTATATGATTATAAAGCAAACTAAAATAAAAACTAAAATATACAGCTAAATATAAACCAAAGTATAACGGAAAATAATTTAAACCGGTCATATGTGAATGGAACTCAAGTTGCAAATCCTGAATTTAATGAAAAAAAAACCTTTTTTGACGTGATAACGTCATAAAAATGGATGAACGCCGGCTGCACGCACGAAAAAGCATGACTCAATGTCAAATTCCGCCTGAGCCGAGCGTGCCAGCGAGAGCGCGGAACAACCGATAGAGAGGCACGATCGGCCTACGCGTTCGGCTTGTGACGCGTCTATCTCTCTTCCATTCCATCGGCCGATGCGTCCAAGTAGAAGAGAGACAGCGGCCGCACGCAACCTACACGCGAACTGTTTTGTCAACTGTTTACAAAGTGAAGGAAAAGTTAATGTGGTTTCATTCTTTATTACAACAACTGCGGCAAAAAGGTAATTAATTCTTGCATTTTAAGAATTTGATTAGCGATATAATCCCATCTATTTGTTCTTTGATTATTAAAAAAAAAAGTGGCATCGATCGGCGAGTGCTGTAATAATAGGGTATAATTCAATTCAATTCATAAAAGTATGCAATTTTTCATCAACGCTTTCTTATGACGTTATCATGTAAAATTATCGTCCGTAAACCGACTTTACAGACAACTAACTTTTTCTGTAAATACACAATACGAACATATTTCGTGGTGGTACGGAACCTTTAGAACGCGAGTACGACTCGCTCTTGGTCAGTTTCTTTTATAATTAACAGAATTGAAACATAAATTAAAAACAAACAGATTTGACATTGTGCAGTTAACTAATACACCGTCACTTACTTTTGAGACATTAAGCGATCGTTACTGATTGTAATAAATAAATAACAATAAAATCCCGGGCGTCGAATTGATTCTGAATACACTCATTTGTATACTTCTTTTGATAGTATCTATATTATTATAAAACAGTAAAATTTGTCTGCCACATATTTTAAAGATATTTTATGCCAAGATATTGTAAAAAAAATTATATTAGACTAATTAGGCGTCTCTGCGACCAAAATTATAATTTTAGATTTCGTCTGTTCTCTCAGTCTTTCGAGCATCACTCTAAAATTTCTGAACCGGTTTCAATGAAACTTTTTTTACTTAACAGTCTACAGAGAGAATAATATTGAAATAAGTTTTATCACGTTACGATAAAGAGGGCCGCAGATGTTTTTACGTATCATTTTTTTTTTCAATATAATAGTGCGGTCCACGGTCTCTGTTGACCCTTTACGCCTAATAAATATAAATATTTGAAACGGAAAATGGCTTTGCAATTGGGGTTAAATTATATCAATTTTTAAGTCTATCTATGTACGAAAAAACTCACCTATATTGATAAATAAAATAAGTTACACATATACAAAAACGACTTCATTGGGATGATAATCCTTCTTAGAAAAATATAACTCTACGACACGTCGCCTCCTATTAACATTGAACACACCGTCACCCACTATACAAGACTAAACGGACAAAGTCGCAGACAGATGTTATATCATACAGTCACGAAATCCAGCTAAGAAAAGCTAAGAAAACATAAATAGCTAAGAAAAGCTACATTTTAAAGCAATAAGTGTTGAAAGTTTTGAACGGCATTTGCGCGACCGCAATGCGTCCACTGCAGCGTTTTCAGCATCCAGCCGCGTCAGATCACACTATGTGGGCCTTGCATGAAATTTTTAACATTGCTAAAAAGAAATCGAATAAACATAATGGCAAAAATTTCATAAGTTTACAAAAAACGTAACTAGTTCAGCGTTAATTAATACTCTATAAATAATAACTGCGAAAATAGTTATGATCTGATTTTAGTTCTCAACGAAAAAAGATTTTAATAACTGGTGGACATTGCAATTTTTTTTTATCACAACATACAAATAAATATTTGAATGATATTATAATGCAATTTTCCTTTCGACAAACCGCTATCATTAAAAATAGTTTATGCAATCGGAACAATTTCGTTTCTCGATAAATGGGAATAACAGGCGGTTCGTTATCACGAGGAAAATTCGGCGACGAAAAAAAAATGAGTAGCCATAACCGGGCCAACCTAATGCCGGTCATCGCCCGTTCCCATGAATATGCTAATAATGACTTCCTTGAAAAACCCAAAATTGCCTACCTAATATGTATCCTTGGCTCAATATTAGGAAATATAACTGGGTTTTTCTACACTATATTAGCACTACAGTCTGTAATAGTGTTTCACTTCGGCACTATGTGACGTCCGTGAAATCTAGTTCAGACAATGTTAGTTGTTTAATCAAAATTTAGTAATTATACGCGTCTAAAATTCATCTAAGTAATGTAAACTAGTGATCGAAGTGCCATTCATTTTGCTGCATTTTATTGAACCTATTTATTTTGTTGGCTTGCAATCGGTATTTACAGTCTATAAATACGTTGCTTTGTACATTCGCTAATGTTCCAATCACGATTGTAGTGTGAACGCTTTCTGATCAATTCGTAGAAGTATAATTTTTATAACGGGTACAACCCATCGCTGAGACATACCTCTCACAATCTTTTTACTACAGATTAAGAGGTTTAAATTTTAAGCCATCCACGTCAGTTCGACGCGGGTCTACTTTTAATAAGACTACTTAAAAGTCAATCAAATTATTACGATAATGTATTGTAGTTACAATTATTGTTATGTTTGGAGTCGGTGTCAGCCAAGGAAACGCTACAATATATCTAGCAATAAACAGCTCGATAGTACTAAGCTATACATTACCACTAAAATTGTATAAGTTATTAAAATTTCTATTACATACCAAGTTTGTGACTCTTTACATTGATTTACCTATATAGTTTATATTAATATAGACCTAAAATAGAAATATGTGTCAAAAAATAGATTAAGCACAAATTAATACAGTTATAGACAAAAATGTAAAACAAAAATTCTCCAAACACCTCATTATACTATTATAAATATGAATTTTTACACAATTTATAAGGGCCTAGCCGGCCCGGCACATATTGCCCTTTCCGGTAGGTAGCGCGCCAGTAACATAAATGCCCGCATCTCTGCCCCGCGTAAATAAAATGGCTTTCTGTACTTCTAATATCGAAGCCGAACACCGATGGTTGATCTGTATGCTAAAGACGAAAAAATGAATAACGCGAAAATATTATCAGTGTTCAAACACCAATGACGATCGGTCGAACGGTATATGTAGATGTAAGTGCATTGCAGCGCCATCATACCTAGCGTGTTACAACGAATTCGATACCAGAAAAACCTCCATTGAAAAATCACATATCTGCCGACTATCAGTATGACGGGTTAAACGGTGTCGGACTTTATCAATCTCAGTTATATTTGTATACTAACAACCATTTATATGTATACAGACACTCTGTGAAAATACGAAGGACCATCGTCTATTAACAATAATATTATCGGAACGTATCAGCAAAACAAAATAAAAAACTAAAACCATGAAAAGCGCTATAAAATATCCGATACCTTGCACAAATAAAACGCCCAGTACATTGGAAATATAGACGTAGAAAAGGCATTACCCTCATCGGTATTATGCTGAAAGGTATTTTTCAGGACGTAATACAGAACGCGAAGGTGAGAGAGTTTCCACGTAAATGAAAACGAACTTACCGGAGGCTATGTATTATTTATGAAGCACTCTCGCATGACAGGTTCGCGTATCGATCGCTGTCAGGGCCAAGGCCTACGTGATGTGCACTATTATGGAATTAGATCTTCATCGTGTTACGATATGAAAATAGACGTATTCTATTTTTAACCGATTTCAAAAAAAGACAAGGTTATCAATTCGTTTGCTTTTTTTTTTTTGATGTCGACTTTTAAAATTTTCGGTTCTATTAACCAATGACATGCGCAGAATAGCTGACAATTACCTTACGCTAAGGTTGAAAATATACAGAAATTGGCCGCAATATCAGATAGTAATAGGCTCAAGAAAATTATGCACCAACTATTTGCCTAATATGTGTTGGCTGACGGTTTTATTTTCGGGCGATTACTAAACCAATGTTGATAACTATCGAATGATATCTGAAAGAACTACGTAGAAAATTCTCATGAAATTACATTTATTGATAATAAAATCTAGTTTATTTCGAATAAAAAATTGATATCTTGTTGAAAACAATATCTTTTAATAAATTTAATCGATTTCACATACACATTAATACGGACATCTCTCTGAAAATGATTAGAAACGTTTATTAAGTCTTCAAAGTGTCGACATCAGATAAAATCGCCATTTTATAAAGCCGGGGTGAAAACAATAACTTGCCTAATATTAAGTTAACTGTCTATTTTCTTAACGAGAAATTAAAAAAGGTGGTTACGGGTGCTTCAGCACCGTTGCGGAAATTCAGTGGAGAGGTTTATCTTCAACGGTCGACGTCCAACGCTCGAAGCGAAGAACGGAGAAGAAGAGAAGAGAGAAGCATTAAAATCGATAGGCTCTAGCTCCGCTTTTTGCGCAGACAGTAGAGTAAACCAGTGGTCACCAGCAGCGATATCGCACGGATCATCTGACGTCCAACCTTGATTTCGACCATATGCCAATTCTATCCAGAATTCGATTTGATTGTAATGTCGTTTGCAATCGTTAGTACCTACAACAACCTTAGACATGAAGCTAGATAAGGTAAATGTTTAACATAAAATTATTGATGCCAAAAAAAATACATTTAAACCTTACACGATGATTGCATATATTCGCTTTTTGTCAGAAGCGCACACGGATTATAGGTAAATATATCGAACGGGTAACGTAGTTTGAAAATTTTTGAGTGATTTTTATAGGCGCTCCCACAATTTCGAAGCATTTTTTGGTAAATAAACCATAATAATACACTGGGGTATTAAAATTCATTAAAACGCTCAAGAAATGTTAATGGTAAACCTATTATTTTAAACATACATTGAAAAAATATATATTTTGTATCTCACGTACGAAATGTATATTATATGATATTACCATAATATTAAATAACATTACAGACTTTTCATAATACAAATTTGTCTTTCTAAGCACAGGGCTTACGACAAACAAGACTTCTGAAACGATCGGTTTTTGGCGATTTCCTTACTATAGCTACCTACATGATAATGTATCTTAACTCATTTACACAAAATACTTAATAATTAAACACTAAAACCTTTTTTTTTTTAATTCAGCTTAACACACACCACAAACGTAATAAATGATACAAGAAATTGGCCCGAATCGAGAAACAGATAGCTAAGACTATTGAATTGCATACCAATGTGTAATTCATGAAATACACCAATAATATAAACACAACAATACATATTAATGCAGTCACAGATATTATACGTATTTAAATTGTTTTAAATTATCACAGATATACTAGCGTTCGCCTGCGTCTTCAATCGCATGCTTTTCCTTTTAAGGTACCCAAGCTCCAAAACTAACTGTGTAAAATACCATAGAACGTTTTGTAAAAAAACTGTTTTTTGTTTTATAAAACATCTAATAATTCTCATTACATTCGGAGATGGTGCAATTATATCTCTGTTCAGTGTTAAAACGAATCAAGAGTAGTGTTAAATGTGACTAGTCTTATACGATCTGAGTAAAAGTGACGCAGGCCCCAAAATAGAATGTAATGGTTACTATAGACCTTTCATTGTACATTTCCATAGTATATAAGAGTTTGTATCCTTTAAGTAAGTTCTCTTTTCAAAAATTAAATAATATTTATTTACAAAAGATTACAAGAAAAGAGTATTTTATATTGTTATTACAATATTCTTTTACTAGAATAAAAATCGTGTGCGACAGCAGTTTTATTGTTAAACTAGGCTCAGGTTTGCCATTAATTTTAAATGCCTCTCTCTAGTTATTAAGCTTATATTTAAATATCTATCAATCAAAGCGAGTTCGAATTACTAAAGGCCGTTATCCTAGTAACTTTCGTAAGAATGTTTCTTGTATCATAATGGATTCAGACTGAAATCGGGGTTCCGCGTGAGCATGATTGTATAATACACTACGAATTTCCTTTACATCGGTTCTTAAATACATTTTTTAAAGGAAAAACACACGCCGAATTGAGACCCAATCGAAATGTCTGAGTATTTATTGTAAAAGCGAAATAAAAACTCTCTTTCAGGACATAAATGTCATATTATAGCAACCTTTACCAACGTTCCATGTGCCATTTTTGTATCATTTAAGAGATAGGCATCCTTTTACAATACCAATATGGCGTGCCATAAAAACTAAAAAGTCATTATATAACAATTCTTCTCTTAAAGTGACTGTATGATAAGCTACTCAAAAAAGTAACTATAGCAGACATCTAAAAGCAGTTATAGTACAGTTACATTGCATAAACATAATTCGGAACGGGATCAAATCTTACAATCTCTCTGCTGTAGAGTTTTTGTAACTACTTATGTTCTAAGTACTACAATAACGTACTGAAAATCCACAAACCCACAATATCGCTGTATAGTTGAATCTTCATCACTTCTAAAACGAAAAGACTTTAAGCAGTTCATTTATACGAATACTAGACGAATGAAGGCTTCCGTTAACAATTCTATATAGCAATATTGTCCTGTGTTTTGGAAGAGTAAGCTTCTACAGTAAGGTAAAACTCTGCTATACCAACGGTACCCTAACATTGTATGGAATCAATAATATTTACATTTTAACATATTATTAAAAATAAATCATTTTCTTTCGAGATCGAGACTCACATGCGCTTTTCATCCAAAGGAAAACAGCCTTCGATATGCATAAGGGTGTCGTGTTGTGACGTGAAATGCATGGTAACTGGCATGTAAATCGAATTCCCCTTTCGTTCGATTCGCATACCGGCGAAGGGGGATTGCCGCGATACAACAAAACGATATAAACCACGATCCAAACGGCCGTGTAAAAGGTCGGACTGCCGATTGATGCGGCACGAACGCGGGCTACGAAATTATGAAACTTGAAACATAAAAAGCGCAATTTCAAAGTTCCAGTGCGCATTTTTATAGCTCCCAACCTTAGCATGCTTTATGAGAGAAGGGAAAAATAGGGATATCTAAAATTTCCATTTCGTGAGAAGTGCCCTAGATATTCTTTTCTTCTAGAAAATATTCAGCGTCTACGAAATGATGAAACGTCTTGTAAAAATTCGAGATCATCAAAAAATCTTTGTAAATCATCAAAGAAATCTATCTATCTATTGTGAAATTGTCTAAGGTTTGTCGAACAACATTTTCGTTAGAGGACAGTTTACGATACCAATTCATCGCACACTTAGCTTAAGGAGATTTGACAGATTGCGTGTTGATAAAATTGAAATTGTTCTTAAATAATAAATTACTTAAAAACAATTAAGATCTTATATATAAGTGGTGTTAATGTAGTCCCTAAAATTTAGGAATGGTTCATAACCTTTCCATTGAGACATGAGATAGTCATATTTACGGTAGTGCAAATGGAAATTGAAATAAAATAAGAAAGGATATTGACAGTTGACTTTGACACATCCTACAACTGACTATGACTTAACAGTTATAATACAGATCTGTGATGTCGCGATACACAAACTTTGAAAAACGCATATCTTAAAGAAAATCTAAAAAATCGTTATTCATCTTTAAATTTATTGGAACGAAGTTCCTTACGGCGGACTTGGAGGAGATAGGGATTTGCTGCGCGACCGAACTGAAAAAAATGCCGAAGAGAGAGGGCACCACTATCAAGTTACTACCGAAATATTGTACACGTCTAGTGTGGTGAGACACAAATTTTCTGGATTAAAAGTGTAGTGATTATGCTTCCTTGCCTAATTAATTGTTATGCTTCCACTATTTTCTATACACACATACGAATTCCGACATTTTTCAATCGATTGAATCGTTTCGGCCTCAAATACAATTGCTTACTACTGGCTGAAAAGAGTATTTAATTTTTAGAACGAAGTTCCTTACAGCGGGCTTGGAGGAGATAGGGATTTTGCTGCACGACCGAACTGAAAAAAATGTGGTAGTAAAACCGTAAGAAAAAGTCCGTGGAATGAAACTGTTAAATGAGACGTGCGCAGGCGCGACAGTCGTATACACAAACGAGTAGTGTATTATACCTTTCTCTTTCTCCCTCTTTCTTTTCGTTCTCTCATCCCTTCTCTCTCTATTACCACTCCACCCCGCCAATGCATAGTATATACTCATGAATTCATGGACAAGCACGTGGCTAATATTCACATTATAGATACATTTTACTCGTGAGTAGTCACGTTTATTTTAATATAATTTCAAATCGTCTAAACAATAATAAATATAGTAACAATGGCAAGTGAACTAACAAGTGACTTGAATGCAATTGACAGTGATAATAGTGGGAAATTATTCTATTTCCATGTAATTTCGTGTTGTCAAACAAAAATAAAGAGACATATTTTGTTATTTTAGTTGATAATTTGAATTACGATTTTTTTTTTATTTTACGTGATTTATTTTATTTCCTATAATACTTAATTTCCTAAATACTTTCCTGTACTTAAATAAAAACTAATCAGCAAAATTTAAGAGAAAAGTCAAGAAAACCTACATAAAATTGAGCACGATTTTTTTTTTGCAAATTGTGTCGATTGTACATTAGCCGAAGGAACTTCGTTCCTACCTGGTCAATCTTTAAATTACTTGTAGTTTTAAAAACATTTGATAAAATTTATTAAAAAAAAAGTGGATAAGGACAATTAAAATTCTGCTACTTATAAATAATAAAAACACATGTTACCACTTGTATAAAAAATATTAACATAATTAAATGGATTATTCATAAAACATTTCAATGTCATACACGAAAATCTTCGTTTTGAACAAAAGAGGTGTACTGATTTAACTATTGAATAAATGCATTAACGTATTGTACGAAGCAAATTTTAGGAAACTCAATTGAGAAACTGTTTATAAAGCAAAAAAAATAATAAAAATAATTCGATATGAAAACACAAGAAAACGTCATCGGGATATTTTTTTTTTTTTTGAATAAACGATTCAAATATTTTTTATGCGAGAACGTATGAACTTCAAAAAAAAATAACATCTCGTAAGGCAAATGACAAAGAGACATGTCAACAATTTAAGTATTCATTAGTATTAAAAGTCTACATGTGACTCTTATGATCGAGATATCACTATTATATAAAATCGAATTTGTTAACATTAGAGATTTAGATGAGTCGGTTATCGATTGTCTATAACTAATTTATTTCGCATTCACGCTGTAAAAATCATAACCTTTGTCTTCGTATTTAGCGTAGTCGGGTACGAAACAAAAAGACGAAGATCTTTAGAATATTTTTAGTCAAAAACGTTGAACTGGCATTCGTGGTATACGAAAATATTATCGTGACGGTTGACATAACGTATAATCTCGGAATGGTATTTTATGGCTTTATTGGTGGCGTGGTAGGCATCGCTGTGAAATAATAAATGGTACCGCCCCACCACGACTACGCCGCTACTTTGACTCTGACAATAGTTGACTTTATTTTTTAATTTTGCAATATCAGTTTTCCTGGATATTGCGATACAGAGATAGTGCACGCCCAAAAGCGATGTCCCAAGATTTTCAAAATTAGATTTTAAAGCTTCGCAATTGAATAAATACCGTGTACAAAAGCGGATTCCAGAACATCTGAAAAGGTTGATAGTTAAATGTATTTTTATAATTTTATTTTAGAACTCCGCTCTTAAAAAAATCTCTCGTATAAAAGCGGGGTCCAGGACTTGCGATTAATAATTGGCTGCATTTTCATAATTCGATTCAAGAACTCCGTGTTTGAATAAATATTTTGTACAAAAGTGGGTTCCAGGTCATGCGAAAAAAAATATGGTGTATATAGTTTGACTTTAGAACTTTGCGTTTTAATATCTTGCACAAAAGCGGGTCCCAGGACATACAAAAAAAATGGTGGTTGGGTGTATTTTTATAATTTTATTTTCGTACTTCGCATTTGAATAAATGTGTTGTATAAAAGCAGAATCCAAGACATGTGAAAAGAATTTGATATTTGGCTGCATTTCTATAATTTGGTTTTAGAACTCTGCATTTGAATAAATGTCTTGTATAAAAGCAGGTTCTGGGACATGCGAAAAAAAAATGATAGTTTGGTGTAGTTTTATAATCTTATTTTCGAATTCAACGTATGAATAAAAGTGGATTTGTATAAAAGTGGAGTCCAAAACATGCGAAAAGAATTGTTAGTTGGGTGCATTTCTATAATTTGATTTTAGAACTTCACGTTTGAATATATGTTATGAATAAAAACTAGAAAAGCCAAAAGAATTGTTAGTTAGGACTGTATAGTTAATAGTTGAAAACTAAATACACTTTGATATGCTCCCTTCTAACTGTTACTAATAGTAAATTGATTAAAATTGAATATATTTCTTAATTGTCGTCAATTAATATAATACATATCAATTTTTTTTATAATTACAGGATGTAAATAATATTTTTAAATGAAGATCAAATAAGTGACTATTTAGTAGAGTGTATGCTATATTTATTCAAAATGAATAAAATTATTTAAAAAATGCCGTAAATGCGACAATAAAGTCTAACACACTTTAATTAAAATTGAAGATATAAGTACGTATATATGTGTAATTTACATTTATATTATAAACAAGCAAAATTTGTTTATTTGTTTGTTAGTGCGAGGTATGTAGGGGGTAATCTCTATGGAAATACTAAACCGAATCTAAAAAAAATTTTACTAAAAAAGTACACTATTCCAAATTAATACAAATATATTATATTTATTTTGATCTACTTTTTTCGATAACTTATTTACATTCAGTGGTTTACTTTACTTTTCTAACATAAATAAATATAAAATACAAAAACACTACAGTAATGAATGCATCTACGTAACTCGACAACGAAATTAGGAACGCGTCTCAGAATAAGAATAATATTATGAACATTAATTATAATATTATAATAATATTAATACACCGTGGCGTGTGCAATTGATAAAATGTATTATCGGGATCGAAATTCAGGATCGGAATGTGAAATGAGAATAGACCGGGGATCGTCATTATCGGAAAAGAGATCGCTTGATATAAAAGGTGAAGAAATCTATTTGATGTCTAAGTAGCTGAGCCGCGGGCAAAAACTAGTATCAAATATATAAAAAAAGCAATTTTAGAATAGGTAAAAACGCGCAAATTTAAAATTATGAAATCGATACGAAGCCAAAATATTGTAATACGTTCGTACAACGCCTATAAAATAAGAGATATTGTTTAATTTTCACCTAATGAATTACCTAATAATTACAATATGATAGATATTTATAAATTTCAGTTCGGCTATTTTTTTAAAGTTAATACTTATTGTAAAAAGTATGAAATAATATAAATACGCCTTAACATAACCTTATCATAATTCTTTGGACCCTTAATTTTAATATAATTAAGAATTATGATCTTTAATATATTTTAATTATTATTATTTAGTACGCACTTAATAAACAATTAAAAATATAAAAGTTGTTTTTTACCAATACATCCGCTTAGGATTAGAGTCCAGTTATTACATTCTAACCTTCATGCAAATCAAAAACATTGGTTAAATATTAGGTATATTTAATATTAGGTATATTTAACCAATGTTTTTGCACACGTATGACCTAAAAGCCTCCGACGACAATTCTAAAGGTCCAATATAAACATATTGAACCCTTACTGTACAGAATCTAAATTAACAAAGAACCGTTTGATAATACTCGCTTATGTTACGTTTAATAATACTCGTCGATGTGACAGGGAGATTTTCATTTGATTAAACGTGGGTAAAGCAGGTGAAATAACAAACCAAAGTTATTGTTTTTAATATAAGTATTTCGGAACATATTTGATGAACCGTTAAATTGCAGAACAACTCTTTAATATTTTCAAAGACAGTAAAATATTTTTCTACCAGTTTAATGCAATTCAGAATGTTTCTTTTTTACCATATATGATGATTTCAAATCATTATTTTAGCAATTTATGTCAGTATACAAGTTTATCAGATAAAGTATATACGTTAGACAAAATAATTTAATGGTGTCAGTATTTGGCTTTATAGTTTTAAAATCATTATGGAAGAGGAATCTTATCACTTGATTTATGGATATTTTTTATACACTCACGCCTATTTTCCAGAAGGGTAGATAAAGACCATAGATTTCCACACGGTACGATCTTCAGATACCTGTCTTGCTTCAGATACCCATCAAACGTTTCCTATAAGCTTGTCAGCCTTCTTTAGCTTATCTTTTAAATTGCCCTTTCTTTACACTCTATGGTTGGCCTTTGCAAACGGTAATTGTAGCTATTTTTTGTTCTTTTCACCTGATACTTTCCTTACTTCGAAATTGCATCTATTTCTAAATATTTTTTACTAACATTTATTCTCTTACACACTCAACATATATCTCTTGCTTCATCTAGAAATACAGAATTCGTTAACTTTTATCATTGGTCAAGCGTCACGTTCAGACGCTTTAAATTCACACAAAAATTCCTTCAATATATACTCGTCTTTTACATATGAAACTGACCAACATTTAGTCGTTCTAGTTCCGTAGCAATCATTTTTGCATAGTGTTGAAGTTGTAGATGGTGATGATGATAGTGTCTCAATACATTATTATCGACGCCCAAAGACAACCTGTCTCAAAATAGACCACTGTCTATGAATTCACAATTCCGTACATGTTAAGTTTCAGTGAATAATTTGTTTCCTTTTCTCCTATTTTTATTTTAACTGGATTATAATTTTTAACTTCTATTTTATGACTACAAAACTTAAACGCACTCATTAAAATTGCTTACAATATAGCATGGAATCAGGTAAGAATTGATAATGCCAACAGCAAATTACAGTAATTTCAAGCAGGCGCGAAAAGTTAATACTCCATACATTTTAAATAAAATTAAAACTTTTGATATCCTCACGCAGACGCTTGTTAGTAGTTATAAAATCTATATTATATAATCGATATAATACATTCGTAACAGATAATACGTGCATAACTCATAAAGTAGAATACCTGCAAACGTCACATCCATGTCCCTTTGAACTTTATATCGGTCGATAGACTCTTATCTGTAGGGCTTTATTGGTCGAGGTCGTGACCCCAGTTTTTTTTGTATCCCGTATTATATTGTAAGAGATTCACGATTGAATTCTAAATTTTAATTTCAAATTTAAATGAAATTCTGACACTGTGAAATCCGAAAAACATATTTATCTTGCACGCCTATTGAAACTGACTTTCGAAAAATTAACCGGAAGGCTAATCCTACCGTGCACTGGACTAAGATTTCAGAAATCTAAATAGAACTTAATGCTCAATAGACTCCCGTCCATATTAGGAGACATAGACGGATAGATATATGTACATTTCAACGCACGTAACTCTACCGCTCTGAATTGCCTGCGAGTGATGCGACGCGCAGGTTTTACGCTCCGCGACCCTTCCTGCTCTCCCGCGTTCCTATCTTACGTCATCGCGACGCTTTCGTGACTAACTTCACAGCGGCAGAGTTTTGTGAGTTTTACTGCAAGCGTCATTATCTAATACATGTCTTCGTATTGTGCTACAGTTTTGAGTGTGAACTAATGTACGTTTTAACCCGACTACGGCGATATTCATTATAAGCGTATATGTTTGCATTTGTGCGCCACTGTTCTCGTTTAGAGCATAAACTTCTTTAACTGCTAACTGAATTCATAATACGAAGAATCGTTAGATACATCTCGAACGTTCGCACATTATAAAATACATTTTTCAAAAATATACAACATGCGTGTGCACAAAGTATTATAAAGGATAATTTTTCATAAAATTATTACATTACTCATTTTCTTGTTTCGCTTCCATTCAATAATATTTTCATAGCGTATGGTATGTCGATATAGCCTCTCAGAGTAAGTATATACTTATACGAAAACTATGTTAAAAGTAAGGACCAATTAAAGGTAAACCAAGCAGTTTTCTAATTAATAGTACATGCTACTATGTTTAAACATTATAACATAATATATGGAATATGACGCAGTTCGATGAGTGTTTTAAAATTACTCTTTTAACAAAAAGTTGTTTAAAAAAATAAGGACTTCATGAAGTTTTACGAACTGAAATGTCATTTAACAGACGTTTTACAATCGCTATGGCATTTTTTTGACAGTTTTGTGTGCACTAAGGCTAATTTCAGAAACGAAGTTCTTTTATGACTTCTCAATTTTCATTTTAGTGCCAGAATGTTCGATCTCACCATCACACTTATGTAATTCACATCAAGCACCCTGATTTCATTTAATAAAACAAATAAAATAAAAAATTCAAACATAAAAGCAAGAAACAATAAACAGTTGACCTTACAGGCCAACCCCAAAACTTCCCTCTATTTTGAAATTAATTAAGGAGTATCCCACTCATGCACTCGCAGCTATATATACATACATACATATATGTGTATGTATATACTGGTATAAGAACCTTTCGGATAATGAGAATCTGTTTATTGAAAAATTTGTCATTATTCAGGAAAAAATTTTGACAATTTGTCATTGTCAAAATTTTTTCCTAGGTTTGTCAATTTTTTTTTAATTTTCTTAGCAGGAAATAAAAAAATAACTAAAAAGCTACATATCACTGAAAAGGTACTACTTTGTAGTTACTGAATTGTGAATGGCGTGGAATTTTATAATTTACAGTGCATGTAAACTGGTTTACATGCACACAATGCACATATGCGAACAATATTGACCAATATTGCATATGTATGTCAAAATTGATCATGATTTCCGCAATCCACGTGATGTATACAATTGGCGTTGTCAAAAAAAATAACATATATTTTTCATTTCTTTTTAAACACAGCTGACGAAGTTGAATTTTGCGAAACAATATAAGCGACATGCGAAAATAATGCACTTATGAATGCGCAATTGTTCTTAGTTAAAAATGTAGTTACTTATCTGTCATGTAATTCGATTATTCAAATTTATCTAGTCACTTCTACAGTATTCTTACTTTAAAATTATTAAAAAAAAAAATTTTAAAAATTGAAACCATTACTTATAAAATGTCTTAAGGATTGCCCGTAAAAAGAATACTATAAAAATGGAAGTTTTACAAACTCGGCGACTTTATCTGGCACTACCTAAGACATAAATACGTCGCCCAAGCGCGTGTCAATAAGTCGTCGATACAGACAAACACGTGTTATTTCTATTTATTTTGCTTGGACCGTTTCCGAACGGACCGCTCGAATGTTCCCACGACGGGAGAGTTCTAAGGAAGTTTATCTTTTTTAAATTGAAAAAATCAATAGCTTTAGACAATGAAAAAAAAGGTCTTAGAAATGTCTCTGTTCAATAACTGACATTACAATGTCGATTTATTATCTAATGAAAGTTATGATATGATTATTTTAGTATTATTTGACTCCTGATATGTTGATTGCTATTGTATAATGACTTAATGGATTTGAGCTTCAAAACCATAATTTCAGAGTAAAAGCCAAGAGATAATCATTAAGATACTTTTATGAGATATCAATTTTTTTGTTCAAAATTTTGGATGAGGTGCTAATCTCTTAAGTGGGCAAGTATCAAAATGACTATTTCAGAAACATTTGAATTTGAACTACATCGTGCCTTCGATTCGAACTTCCATGTCCTTGGTTGGGCGGTCGGAAGGTCCAAGAACTGCACGACGACTTTACCGTAACTATCCTCAAGCGTGATGCAAGATCGGTGGTAGAAACCGTTGTCCACGAAAATTATGATCCGATTTCTTTTATAGCATAGTGTAGGGGCAAACGAGTAGAGGAGTCGTCAGATAGTAGACGGTCACCGCTGCCTATCGACACTCGCAACCGCCAGTGGGTTACCGGCCTCTTGGATGGAATAGGATATGCAATAGAGGGGGATCGGTTTGATGGAAAAGGGAGAGGGAGGAGAGTGGACCACTGGAACTCTCGTAGACTGAACGAAGTGCAACAGCGGAAGCTGCTACCACAATTAATCTACCATTAAAATAACTCATGGTCACTTGCAGTAACACATACGGAGGTGTATACTGGATGCTATGAACTTAGAATCCCAGTGAATTATTTGCTTTTCACACGACTGCCCAAACTAAATTAAATTAAAAGGATAATCAATTCGTCTTCTATGTGGTTTTAAAATGCTCCATGAACCGCGAGCAAATCTCATTTGATAATTATTTCTGTGATACAAGCATGCAAATATTATTGCATTTAATTTTTTCAATCAAAATTAAATTCATGTTGGAATCAAAGTTACTTTCCTTTACAGTTGATATGCTGTCCAGGAAAAAATTACTAGCTTACATTAAAAACGAATATAAACGCACTAAATGGAACAGAATAAACAAATTTAAAAAGTATAAAAATCGGACAATAACGGAACTAAATATGTAACTCTTAGTTTATATACGCATTTCGTGAGCTCTTTTACATTTTATAAACATAACTTTTATAAATTTTATTACTTTTATTTTATACTTAATTTAAATAGTGAATAATTGTATATTTGTTATCAAAAAATTCCTTAGTTATTGCTATAGCCAATTAATCGAAATGAAAAAGTGATTTTGGGTGAAATATAAAAGTAAGTAATCCATTAATAAATTTATGAATCAACGCCCCATTCGTGTGAATCAGATTCACATTTGTCCGGATTTCGTATAAGATACCATATTGCTAGGCTTCTAACACTTATAGGCTCCCGTATCAGTATGAAATTTTTCAGAGTTCTGTGAACCCCTCTAAGGGAGCGAAAGAAGCAAGCGGCTAGTTAACCCCTTGGTAGTCTTTTCATAAATCTTTTCGCGAACCCCCTGCGATTAATTGTTGGAGCCCTAGAGGTTCTCGTACGCCACATTGAGAAACCTTGCTCTATAGTAAGGTGATAGTCGTGAGTTGCGGTGGCTCGGTGGTTAAAAGTGTTGCTTACAAACGCGAAGGTACACCTGGTTCGGATTCTGAAGACGGAGAAATTAATCGGTGAGGTTTTAATTTGACCCAAAGTAAACCAGTCACTCCACAGTCATACACATACCGTCAGGTATTACATTGGGATCGTATCGGTGCCAACGGACCTTAGCAGCCATCAACATGGTGGATTTAAAATCCAATACACGCGATGAAAGTGAAGTAAAAAACATTGTTAACGAAAAATTCACCCCACTGCCGACGTGCACCCCAAGCAGTAGCGTGACTAAAATCTGACTCAACAAATCATTAGTAGCTAATACATGTTTCTATAACCAAGGATTAATATTATTATACGTATCAATAATTATTTTGTTCTATGTTTTACATCTTCGTCGTTGGCTTTCAGCATACGATAATCAAATAACCAAAATTTTAATATATTTTTCAAGGTTTGAAAATAGATTTGCTATTTCGTCCTGCTTATTTTTAATTTTCCGCTCACTTTTACCAGTTTATTATTATTTTCCATTTTTTTGAAATTTTATAACTTAATAATAAGACAGAGACTAGATTTCCACATTCTCTCCCGCTTCACTGACATCCACCAATCTTTTCAAGCAAACTCGTCGGTTTCGGGTGCTTAAAATTTGGCCCTTTTTAAAAATGCCACCAATATGATCTGCACTGCATAGGATTTTTTAGGGCGACCCTTGCCGACCTTTCCATCACGCACATTCGTTCTATACATTTGTCAGTCTACATACCTTTTTCAAAATCTTATAACTTGTTTAATTTTATTTAGGCTTCTTCAGTTTTTCTATTCCTTATATTAATCTAAAATATATATATATATATTTCTCTATAGATGTACTTACATAAACACAGAAAGGTGATTTCAATAAATAACAGCTGAATAACGCAATGTAAGCGAAAGTAGTGATATTCAATGTGGTGTAGGCAGGAGGCAGGAGGCACGGCGCCGGCGCCGCGCGGCGGGGGCGTTCCCCCAGGCTTCTTTCCATGAGATATCATTTTAATCAGCTATCGGTAGGTATGAATACCTCACAGACCTTCGAGTTTATTATGTTAAAGATGTCATTTTCTTTCTCATTTTCAGAAAGACAACTCAACCGGTTTTACACCAAATATTATCGATAGACTCTGAATGATGTAAAACATACCTACTCGATTCCATGAAAAAAAAAAGCCAACCTTCAATACATTCGTATCGTATTACATCACATTTTAATTAATTACTTAGCGCGGTAGACGATTCACCTTTTGACCTGAGCAATATTAATTAATAATTCGAAAAAGACGTTACCGTCATCATCGTGCCTAACGAATGAAAAACTGAGTCTATACTTATATACTTACTTATACGCAAAATATGAATTCTCTTACTATGACCTAAATAAAAATGGGTCGATCTGACTGGCAGAAATTGATAAATGCTTTTCGGAAATCATTTTGCTGGTCACGTTATTTGATCCAAGCGAATAAAGAATTCGTTAAACGTTACAACAGTTTGACCGTACGCTTGCCCTTTTAAATTTGTAATAGTAAAAATACTTACGACAAGAAAAACCTTTTTTAATATTTAGTCGTATATTGTAATTCGTTTTATTGTAATAAAAAATGTTGTCAATTTTAAATTAGTAGCATTGACCGAGTTTACATTTACAATAGCACATTACGTACAGCAGTGTGCACAACGTTCCTGCTCCCATCACTTTGGCTGTATATGGATTTTTGGTGGGTTTTTGTTCAGATTATTGGAAAATATGCTTAACGAATGCTGTCGTTGTCGAGAAAGGTTTTAATCATTCCACTGCCGAGTGTCCCTTCAAAATCCTTTTACTTTAGATTTCTGGAGCTTGGACCTTAATCTTCAAATCCCGATGAGGGTTGGGGTCTGCTAAAGACCCAAATTCAACAATGCGCCGACAACGGTTTGAAAGCTATAAATCTAAACATGTAAAACCTAGTAAATTGTTATAACGAGACCGCTATTTTACGAATTTCATTTGTAATTAGAATTTCCGTATATGATTCTTCCCTTTATTACAATTAATGATGTCGCTTCTTATAATGATTCGTAATCATTATTGTATACAAAATGGGTTGAACATTTTTTAGCTCATACGAGGACTTTTAATAAATTGTCTATATACATAAATAGGAAAACAGGCAAATGGAGATGTCATTTTTATGTATTTTTTGACATACTCCCCTCACCCTAATGCATTTATTAGATCAGTCAATTATTTTTTAAACCCGTATATAAATAGTTATACATTTTATATCTTTGTTAAAATGTTTGTCTCCTTCGGTGCTTCATAGTTAACATATCCATTTCCCCGAGGATCTTTTTACAACTTCAAGAATAAGAAGTAGTAACTGGGGTCGGGTCTGAACTGTTACGAGGTATGGTCCATGATTTTCGCAATCATGGAGACATTTTTGAAAACTAGACGGTATGAGATGAAACATTATCCTGCAAATGCAATACGCCTTTAGCTGATTTCCCCTTCCTTTTTTTAATGGTTGTGTTAATTGCCATAGAATATTGATATATTATGCCATCGTTATAGGACACTTTTACTAGCAGTCTACCAGGCAACATCCCCTGACAATCTACAGTTCAAGAAAACATTTTGAATTCATTGAGATGAGCTGCTCCTCCAATATGCTGCTGCGTCGACTCTTACTTGCTCCCATAATGATGAATCCAAAATTTCATCTACAGTAATAATTCTCTTGATATCTGAGTCTGGATTTTCTCCACGTAGTTCCTAAACTGCGAACAAGGCCGGCCTACACGAAGGTAGTCATCTTGCTCTGCCTCCCACCTAAATTCACTAGGCCACTTTTGAATACAGACAACAAAAAGGCAAACTCCCGGTAAACAACGTTTTCCTTACATATGCTTTAGACTTAAGGATTTACTGTGCAATGCTCTAATTTAACCAATCGTATTAGTAGCGTATGTCCAACAATTGTTCAATATGAAATAAACTTATTACTTATTTAAATTTTTAGGAACGAAATTGCTAAATACGGGTTGCGGTAGGTGTTGACTGGTGAAAATAGTAACATAACGAAAAAGCGTTACGCCCTCTCCACGCGACTTTCTCTCTCTCTTTTTCCCTCTCTTGAAATTTATTATTTAGTTTTTTTTTTATATAATTTATAATTCACTATTTTATTTCTGGTTTTCAATGAACGAATATTTCTTCTAAAATATTAAATAAAGCTCTTTGATTTTATTCCTTCCTTTTTATTATTTACATTGAAAAAACTTTGTTTGTGACGGGGTTCCCAGACCGAACTCTTAGTTTTTGATTCGTTTTTTTCCCCATAAATAGGTAATATGGCCAGAATCAAAAAGTGCACAAAAAGAGGTTCGAACATTTTTGAACAGTGGTGAATGCATGGCTGAAAAAACCTGCATGGCTGGATGAGAAATGCAACAATTCAATGCAATCAAAAAATAGCAGTCATTATAGATGTTATTTTTAATATATATTATTTTAAAACGTCTAGCCGTCACCATTTTCACCATCATGATAATTTGCATGTACATAATATTCGGAGATGTTGCTTAAATTTGTAAACGCACGTATGATATCCGCCATTTGCGATTTCATTATTCCTGTACCTACTAATGAAATAAACAAATACATTATCCTTCTTAACTTGACGTTACGACATTGATTTATAACATTATAGATGTTATTCGTATTTCATTGAGAGAATGTATGAAGTGTTTTTTTTACAGAAATAATGAATTTATGTTATTTCGTCATAATTAAGGTGTCACCCAATGAAGTAATTTGTTAGATCCAATTTGAGAAGTCTAAACAAACGACATTCAATTGATATCAGCGAGCGGTTTCCTGAAAAAACACGCCCCTAAGTGAATAAGCCACTCTCAGGCAAATAACCTGTCTTGAAACGAAGAACAACTACGAGCTGAATTGGACACCTTCATGGTGTCCAATTATATAGGACTGGCATTACAGCAGTGTTTCCTCACCTTGTACTTAGTGACTGTAGCCGCGGATCTAAGAAGGGAGGGGTCATAGGGGTCACGACCCCGTCTCAAGTACTAAGAATCGTTTTTTATTACATACAAGGGTCGACCCTTTCCAAACTTAAGAAGTCTAGATCCGCGCCTGAATTGTTTTATAGTATACTTGACTCTCCAGAGGCCATAAAGAATTAAATTCGTTTATCGGAAAAATTAATTCGAATTTGACATTAACATCACAGGCTGTTCTTCATAACTGACAGCTGGATAATTATCGAAACGGATTCTCATTGCGTTCGTATCGATCAGAAATTTTCGGTCGTTATGTTGAGCTGCAAAGGTAAGTTTTCTTTTACAAGCGCGCTGAACCAGGATTGGAATCAATACACACGTTTTGAAAAAAAAAAACTTATTTTCATAACATTAAATAGTTATATCAAATTATTGTTCAAAGAAAGCTATTCGGCAGCCGAAACGGAAGTAGATTTCATTTTATTTTCATATGTAATATGAAATTCTCGGTGTTTTGAAAATTTTAAAATGCTGTAATTTCTAAACTAATTGACCGATTTGGCTCATATTTGAACTGGACCTTTATAATCGTTCATACAACATGTATGTTGAGTTTCATTAAGATCTCTTAAGAATTGTAGACGCTATCGTGCTGACAAACCCCGTGTTATGTCGTATATATATATATATATATATATATATATATACATACATATATATAAACCATGTACGTCCGACAAGGATGCCGAAGTTTAATATGCGGACCATCTCCACTTTCCCCTGCAGCTTTTCCATTACTTCTCTGACTTCTTGATTAATTCCTATATTCCTTTTGTTTTTTTCATAGACATTCTAATTCTTCACCTTACCTGCCCTTGCAGGTGCGCTTATCTAGTAGGTAGGTACCTACCCGAGTAAAGAAATACGCCACTAGTGGAGACATATTGCTATTGATTACACGTCTAGGTCGATTTCAATGACATCAATCGGGCTCGAAAACGAGATTGGGATCGGGATCAAGACGAATATTAAGACAAGATCAAGATACGGAATTGAAACCGTTATCGAATATAGTGAATAAGTGCGAGTTATTAATAAAATTAACTACGGTTCAAGGGCTTTGAATCAATTCAATACAAAATAGATTCTTTACTATGAACATGCCATATTTCATTTCATTTTAATATTTCATAATGACATAAAAGTCTACGTAATTACATTAAAAAAGTTAACTCTCTATTATTGGAAATAATCAAGGATTTCGATCTCTCAAAATTTTATAGATATATTTTTTAGAAATAAAATACAAAGTACGTTATGGACACATAATAATGAATTTTCAAAAAAAAAATCAATAAAACATATTCACTACTACCTAAACATTAGAATAATGTTGATAGCAGAAAAGCCGGTCGCTCGTAGGTCAGGTTAAGCGGATTAAATATCTAAAAAAATATCCAGATAGGTATTAAATTTTTGGTACGTCAAAAGGTAATAATATATCTTATAGACTAACGGTTACGTAACACTTTGGAAATTGGGTGTGAGGAAACTTCGTCTCTTTATCGATACAACGTTATAAAATTTCCATTACTGACACGAAAAAGAAGGTGTTATAGCTGTGATTACGAATTTTCACGTGCTGCGATTCTCACCAATAGATATCACAATGTTTGAACAAAACCCATTAATAGTATTATGTTAGCTCCCAATGTAAAAATGTGACATTTCATATTAAATACCTTGGCTTAACAACAGCGGAAAACCGCATCACTATAAGTGAAAAAGCCTTCCCCGGTGAAAAGTTACAACAATCACAGAAGTTCTATGGGATGTTCAGAGTTATTTACGTGCAGCGGATGGAACTCGAAGAGTAAGCGACGTGAGAAGGTACTCACCGGCCGTAAGCACCAGCCACCACCAGCAGCAGCAGGCGGCCACGAGCGGCCGAGCGCCGGCCATATCAGCGGTAGCGCATCACACGCGCGCTCTCGCCGGCCGCCCCGGCGGACTGGCGGTGTCGACGGCGGCAGCGGCGGCGCGTGCTGCAGCGATCGATGCGCGCGCCACCCGCACCCTCCGAGCGCACCCGCCCCGGCCCGCACCGCGACGCACCCCGCTGCTAGCCGTACCCCCACCGTTGGTTTCCCGAGTTTCCGTCGAGAGCGCGCGCGCTGCCCTCTTTTCCGGAAGATCGCTGACCGCTCCTAATTGATTGCGCTTCTTCGGCCTTACAAAAGTTTTGGAACGAAAGGATATACAATGTCCCTTCTTGAAAAGACGTTTTAAAATATTAATAGAGACCGTAATTTTACCTCTATGGACGAAGGTTTTTCAGCTATTATCTGTCTTGCGTTCTTTCTTAGATAGGCTCCGTTCTCTGATTGTCCGTTTGTGCGCTTATACTGCGAGAACAAAATAAAACGCGATTTTTTTTAAATTTTGGAAGCATGTTACGTAACGATAGATAACCTCGGGTTTCAACAATCATTATTTAACTGCATTTCGTCGGAAGAAAAATCTCGGCAACGCTTGTAGCTCAATAACAACCAGTCCAATTCATACGATTCTTTTTTTTTATGAATATATTATATTACTTCATGGGAACATGTTACTTGGCCAGGTTTCTGTATACACTAACTTTTATCCATAACTTCGCACATGTGAACATAGGGTGAATTCTTTGCCTTTTCTTTGTATATTTTTTATAAATTCATACTTGTGCAGAGATCACACTCTTCCACATATACTTTCTACATATAGCCTTATCTTTTCATTGGTATCCTTCAGTCGCTTCATGAAAACTTATCGGTTTCGTATGTTCAAAACCGATTTATGATGCATGAGTTGTATAATATCTTCTAGGGCGCTCCTTGTCAACTCCTTCATCATACACATTCACTTTATAGATTTTTTTGCTACGCACGCACGCACACACGTAGGTACGCGCACACACACGCACGCCCACACATAGCATTAAGTTATCACTCGCAAAAGGATGAAAATAGATTGATAGGTCCCTAAAACGTCAAGATCTGATGAAAACCGAATTTTCGAAAATCACACTAAGAACAGTATCTTTCCAATTTATGAAAATATGTTAACCCTGTAGGCCGATCCTGAAACTTCCCGCTATTTTCGAGTTCAAAACACTCGAAAATATACGGGATTTGACGCGATTTTTTAAGTAAAAAAACTGTTTGTTTCGATTTCTTTCGGCAACGATTTCTCACAAACGAATCAACCGATTTTGACCCGGTTTGCGGTAATTGACGTGTTTTTAATAGGTTAAGAGCTGATTAGATTTTGGAATTAATCGGTCAAGCCATTTTTAAGTTATTTTGAAAAAACCACTTTTGAAAATTTTTGCTTAGTTTTTTGAAAATTTCTCAACATCTACCGGTGCAAATCGACCCAAACTTTCAGGAAATCTAAGTTTGGTGAAACTTTTGGAACGACGTTTAGTGGGCTTGATTCGGTCAAGCCGTTTAAAAGTTATAAGAGGTTTACATACATCCATACATACACATACACACATCCACACAGGCATACGGACATCATCTCAGGGATGACCAGGGAAGCTTCCTAGACCCTCAGAACGTCGAGATCTAATGAGAACTCGATTTTTGCAAAATGACATGAAACCAATAACTTCCCGAAAATTTTAGAAAATTTTCAATTTTCTTAGCGGGAACTTAAAAATTTATCGATTTTCATAGCGGGAAGTTAAAAATATATATATTTTTAATATTTCAACTACGATATCATTCGAACGCGTCATTGAATTTTAATCTGTTTTGTGGCATTTGACGCGATTTTTTATGTTAAAAAAATGTCCGAGTACCAGATATCAATCCATCAATAATTTCACAGTTGATTTTGAAAAAAGAAACCTTTTTTTTTCGAACGTTTCGTTAACCATATCTCTCGAAAGAAACCAATCGTCCTTGATGTACTTCGTAACGATCGACGTTGTTTAGTAAGGAGCTAGTTAGATTTTGAAATTTATCGGTAAAGTAGTTCAAAACACCTGCAGGTATTTACACCAAGTTTGCAATATAATTTAGCTCCTGCAATAATAACATTAAAAATCGACAACGAAATGTGAATATTATAGATGACTAAGTTAACCGATTAAAATGCATATTATTATTTTACATCTATTAAATGAATGCGAAATTATCAAACAATTTTTCATCCATCTAAAAGCGATGGATGTATCTGTATTATTTAACTTTTCTTTGATTCAATTTCATTTTACAGCTTATGTCGTTTTACAGATTAATAAAAAAAAGTTTTTCAAGTTATTTATTTACAGATTTAAAGGCTATATATAATTAATGCTTTTATCTATAAATCTATAAAAAAATAACTGACGCATCAATGCATAGCCCAAACTACTGCGTCTAAAGAATTGAAATTTTGTACAAAAGTTTCTGTTATAACGTAGGCGGACCACTAAAAAATAATTTTTGGAAATTGAACCACAAAGGGTCTGAAAAAAGTGTGCACTGTGGTATAGAATCGAAAGCATTGAAGCTAAATCTGTCAAAATTAACATTTTAACTACTTATAGGAATAAAAAAAATGTATATATTGTGTTTTTTTTTTATTAACCGTGAAAGGGATAAAATAGGGGATGAAATGTTTTATGTCAAATAGAAACCGCTGAAGCTATTAAAATAAAAAAATATATTTTAACTAATCTTTATTAATGAAATAATAATATGCATTGTTTTTTTATAAAAACCCTGATGGGAATGAATTTGTTTAAAATTTTTGTTTAGAAAAAAGAAACCGTTGAAACTATTGACGCTAAAATATATTTTTTAGATACTTATTATAAATTTAAACTACGGGCATGTATCGTTTTTGGAAAAATTGTTCTAAGGGGTCAAATAAGGGATGAAATGTTGGATGGAAAATCGAAACTGCTGAAGCTATTAATGTCACAATTTATCAATCAAAACCGTTGAAGGTATTGAACTCACCAATTTTTTACATATTAGCATTTATCCTAGACTTCGTCCGCCTTTTTGTGCTTTTATTATAGCATTTTGGAAGTGCAAATGCATGGATACTCGCAAGTCTAGAGAAATCATCAGTGCGTTACTGGACTCTTGGGTAGGTATAGGGTATCTTTTGAAAGGGGTAGTGGCAGAGGGTTAATGGAGGGGGAAGTGGAGTAAATATTTTATGTACTAGGAGATAAGCCATACTACTGCGTAACGAACAATACATTACCTACTTTTGGAGAAAACGCTAGATAAGGCAACGTACTGCCGCTTCACAATATTTAATTAATAGACTCGCGTTAAATTGAATTTTGAATTCTACAGATCTTTCAGTAGATTAAATAAAAAAATGGTTGTCCGTAAAGTCGGTTTGCGCACGATAATTTTACGTGACAACGTCATAAGAAAACGTTGATGAAAAATTGCATAATTTTATGAATTGAATTGAATTATTATCATTGAATTATCATTAATTTGTATAATACAAAAAAGGAGTTAATTGGAATTGTTGTAATAAACAATGAAAACCACATTAACTTTTCACTTCACTTTATAAACAGTTGACAAAATAGTTCACGTGTAGGTTGTGTGCGGCCGCTGTCTCTCTTCTACTCAGACGCATCGGCCGATGGAGTGGAAGAGAGATAGATGCGTCACAAGCCGAAGGCCAATCGTGCCTCTCTATCGCTCATTCTGCGCTCTCGCTGGCACGCTCGATTCAGGCGGAACTTGACAATGAGTCATGCTTTTTCGTGCGTGCAGCTGGCGTTCATCCATTTATAAGACGTTATCACATCAAAAAAATGAATATATCTTAATGCAGGCATTTTTATTTCATAAACCCGACACATCCAAATTTCTAACGTATTTTACTACGAATTTAAGTATCCACTAACAATAACAAAAAAAAATTGAACCCAAGAAAACTGTGTTATTAATGTGGTGAACTTATCTACGTCAATACGATATTTTTATTGTTTCATTACATTACTAATCGATTTAATCCTATTTTAATAAGGTCATAATTTGAAGAGCCTATACATGAAGAACGCTTTTGAAAAATACTATTCAAATCCGTTCTGCTTAAATTACAATCTAACAAAAAACTTTAAAAATAAAAGAGTAGCAAAAAGAAATGTTTGTTTCATAATGAAAAAAACGATGAACCTATAGTGTCCCAATAGCCCATATTTGTTAACCATGATTTCTTCTATAATGAACAATATGGATACAAGATTCATCTTTAAATCAAAATTATTAAAATTTTGATTTCCTCTATGGTATATAGAAACCAAAATTTATTTAAAAACGTCTTATACATGTTACAAAATTATAAACATTTTATTTCAGTATTGCAAGTTGATAAGCAAATTTTTTTTCTACTCTTACGACGCGGAAAAGGTGAAAATGCATAAACGCACGCCTGTGCGTGTGGGGAGTAAGGAGTTGCAATCTACAAAAACATCCCCCTGAAGAAATAACTGTATCGGTTATGCTGTTACACCGAAGGCTGTGACAGTTTCGCCGAATGCGACCGGAGAGGACACGGGGCACTGACGGTGCGTGACTTCCCCTGTGGGCATGGATATATAAAAAGAAGATGCACAGTCGCGTACTATCTATGTCGACAGCGAAAAATTGCTCAAAATGTAGGTTTTGTCTCTGTCTCATATTTTACGATATAATATTGTAGTGCCAAAGAAAAAGAAGGGAAGGAACGAATATAAAGAGAACAAATAACGATAATTTTGTTATTGGACAACAAGTCATATTTTTTTTACAATTTGCACGTGCTGTTCTAAAATCATCAGTGGAGTAGTTTAATATTATTTTAAATTTTTATTATTGTTTTTTGGTTGAATGTATGAAAAGAATCATACTATATTTTTCTTAATAATATAGCTTAATATAGTAATCACCTAAGATTAAAGTTAATATGAATTTCTAATATCATAAAATCGGTGAAAATATACATGAATAAACTTGATAATTTCTAAAATGTGTAGATTGTAGTATTATAAAACTTTCTTATTATTTATATAATAAAATAAGATAACGATTAATTAAACATTAACATATTTTTGATGAACTTAATACATATAATTTGCTAAAAAACAAATTGAAATATAATAAACGTAATTATATTTTCGAATAGGTTTAATCTATTGTGTGATTTCCTTTTAGAGGTAATTTTAAGAATTGTATAAATACAAAACAAATGATAATTTAAAAAAGCGACGACCGGTGTTGTTTAGGTCTATTTCTGTTAAGTCAACTTATATCTCGGCTTTTGATGCTACTTTAAGTGAAGAACTTCAAAATATTCATCAAATACTCATTATAATTCATGATTGAGAACCTATTATAAATAAACTAAATTTCGATTTTTTGAAAATAAGAAAGATCATCCAACTTTTTACCTGTTATTTTGCATTTTTTAACAAAATCTTTCGACATCGTAACGGAATGTGCGATAAAACTACACTAAATGCAATTAGTGCTAAACTGTCTGTTTTAGACGCTTGCCTGCAACATGCATTAACATGCAGCATGCAACCCACCGCTGACCCTCGAATCTGCCTCTCCACTACGAATCTCTATCCAAAGGATTGAATATGCAATGCAATCTTGCACGACAGCGGCCCGAATTAACAATTTAACGGTTGGCGGACTAAGATAATTATAAAAATAAATAACACTTGCTTAGGTGTTCGATATCTGTTAATCCTCTGGAATCAATATTCAATCCTTTGGATAGAGATTCGTAGTGGAGAGGCAGATTCGAGGGTCAGCGGTGGGTTGCATGCTGCATGTTAATGCATGTTGCAGGCAAGCGTCTACTATGAATTATCACCTCACACAATACAATGTCTGTTTTAGCACTCATTCACTGCGGCCGTTTTTAAGCGAGGGACTGTGCATTTTCCCTTTTCTATAGATCAGTGCCTGTGGGCAATTCCTTATCGGAATCCCTCGTAGGAAGTCACTGAAAGGCTAACACGGGTTGGGTCTGTTATATATACATGCAAGGGAACGTCATGGACATTGTTAACAGGGGATGGTCTATTTAGGCCTTAATAACTTTGAGGGTCATTTCTACTGTTTAATCATTGGTTTCGTTTACTTCAATAAGCCTTCTATCTCGGTTTGGAGGATCTATTAGTATTTTAATGGCTTACAGATGTTATGATGAAGGGGCGACGCCTTGAAAGGGGGCGACTTGATGAAAGAACTGCACTAAGGTGAGATGTTGCGGCAGTGAAGAAGCACTCGGATGAAACCCTCACGTATTTGCAGATCGTAGTAAATTATAGATCCCTCTAAAGCACTGATTTTTTAATGTATCAGATGGGAGGGGTGTAACATTATTTGAGGCACCGGCTGAATATCGCGATCAGCAGATCTAAGAGCGGTAGAGGAAAGCATATAATAGTTTTGTTGCTGATACCATCTAGGTCCGGAGCTTTTCTGGTTTATAGATCCTTAACTAGGGTTTGGACCACATTGAAAGAAACAGAGACAGATGGTCTAAAGGTTAGAAGATGGTATTGTGACGGACCTTTTTCTGGTGTGTCCTACGTCGTGTGACGGGGAAGTGTGTAAGAATTAAAGCTCTATATTGTCCGCTATGCACTTCATTTTTTGGCCGTTAAACGCAAGGAGGTTATCAGATCTTCCAGGGTGTGGGAACATATACTTCTGATTTGAGTGTTTCATTCACTTTCCAGGTGATCTTGCCATTAGACGCAATTTCCTCCATGAGTGAGCTCAAGGTCTTATTTCGAACTTCTTTCATGTGAGATATCAAACGATTTTGGTGGGTCCAGGCTCTGAACTCGTTGTCTACAGTACAGTGTAGGAATATGCTCTCTCGCGGTGCAAGCCTGGGTTATTGGCTCTCAGCAGATCGAGAGCATCGGTAGGCAAATTCGAGTGATCCGAATTAATCGAGACCACACTTGAGGTATTCCCGGCCACATCCTGATGGAGTTGGCCCCTGTAGCTGCGTCAATTTCGTCAGCTATTAAGATATTATCAAAGATTCTTTTTAGTTCAGGAATATCGATTTCCTCAAGTGCGATCAAGACTCTGTTCCAATCTATTACTGTCATATTTGTCTTTGGATAACCGCCGATGGGAGAACCCAATCTTTATTGAAACAGTGAAACGGCTAGATCTATTCACGTTAAGTACTACGCCTCTAGTAAGGGCGATGTCCAAGGTGTAGTGTTTATGAATAGCTCTGTCTGGATGATAATGAGTCAACAAAAAGCGAAAAGGTGACAATAATCACTTTCAACTTTACGAATTATACGAAGAATTAAAAATAATGATTCGAAATTTACCAGTCTTCATTAAAAATTCAAAACATAACAGAAAATAGCTTAAGAGAAGTTTAGCTTAATATTTATATAATTATTTTAAGTTTGTTATAAATACCACTTAGTACAACCTCCACTGAAAGGAGCTTTTCTAAATTACTGATAATCAAAAACTACTTGAGAAATACAATTGGTCAACAAATATTTTCAATTTTAGTTGTTTTCACTTCACTTCTTTATAATGGCAAATCATAGAGAAGACTATATATTTGTGCCAGCTTCACGTACATATGAAATAAAAGTAATTCCTCGTTACGAAGTAAAAAAAGTAACTAAGCGTTTAGAGTTGTTAAAACATAAAAAGGGACACAAGGACGAAAAGTAAATAAAGATAGGAGAAAAATAAAAAAAGAGAAAGAAAAGGGAGACAGGATAGAAAGGGCAGTGTATATACCTATAAACACAAACGATATATTATGTAAATAATACACATAGATAGATTAAATATTATATATGTGATTCTATTTACAATTTTATGTAATCATGGCTAAGAGTGAGATAAGGGAGGATAGGATTGACTTAGAGGCATAAGATAGGAGAGTAGAAATGCTACTTGGGAGAGGGACAACAGAATCTAGGAGAGAGTTTAGAAGATGGTGACGATCATACAAAAGACACGAAAGAAAGATGTGGCTTAAGTCCCCGTCGTCCAGACCGCATTCGCATACCGATGAGTCTCTGATGCGACGTTTAGCTAGGTGCATGGGGATGGAGTAGTGACCAAGTCTTATCCTGCAAATGGTTGATGTAACGCATTTGCTAAATTTTAATTAAAAAAAAAAACCTAGGGCTTAGGAAGGATGGAGGGTTGAACATGGGAATAATGGACCCCTTTAGACTTTTTGGAAATCGACCAGTCCACGAAGAAAACAGCCATTTTTTAAACAGCGCAGCCAAATCATGGGAGTAATTAATATAGGGGATTTTATCTCCACAGGAGGTTGCGTCCTTCGTTACAAGGTCCATGTGTTCGTTTCCTGCGATACCCGAATGGCCGGTAACCCAGGCCAATGCAATCTGTAAACCTCTTTCATGGTATTGGTCATTTTTTTTTACTTATTTCCATTATTAAGGGGTTGTGAGTTTTGAACTTGAAAGGGTTTGATTGGAAGGATTCGAGGGTACTGCGGGAATCAGACAGTATGAGCGTGCGGCGTAACTTTAATAGAAAGGCGTACTTAACGGCTTCCAAAATGGTACGACATTCGCCTGTAAGCACCGAGCTTCCCTAGGACATCTGACCTTCTGAACTGTATTGTATTGAGAGTGGAATGTACCAACTCCGACGCATTCAGCTTCAGAGAGCTTAGAAGCGTCAGTGAAGACGGTGTGCCATCTGTCCATCAAAGGTAAGGACAATAGTTTGGGACAGTTTCCAGATAGTGGAACCATCCACCATCGTCTCATAGTTAAGGCGCCGAATCTTTAACACCTGTGCTTAACCCTCCGGGACCACAATTCAACCGAAAATCTCTTTTGGGGACTAATCAGAAGGGACGCCTTGCACTAGACCAAGACGAGTAACATTAAATTGTGGAATGAAAGTCCTTAGGCCTTTGAGTGCAAGGAAAGGGTTACAAAGGAATGTATTAACGGCTGTGGGTTCAGGAATGAGAGGTCAATGCAGTTCTTCCCGATCTTCTTCACAATGTCTTTGACATTGTCAATGGCAGCGTTCCAAAAGACACCGGGTGGAGCACACTGCCAGCAGAAGGGGAAGCATCGATCCTTTGGCAAGGAATGACAAATGGGCCTATGTCATTATTATTATATTCCAGACGCCCTACGCTTTTAGTGGAAGGGCTAGTTGAGTCAGAATGAGTAACAAGGGAGGGTTGAGTAGGACCTATGGTGGAGAGATTAGAAAGGGATGGAACATCGTTTAACGAAGAGGGTTGTGAGCTGACTGTTATATTTAATTTGGAGTTTGTCCGATGCCTTTCTTTACGAGCACGTTTTTTCGATATCCTTTTCTTTTTATTTATTTCATCCTCTGAGCAGGATATAGTTCTAGGATTGCAAACAGTGAAGAACGAGGCTGGAGAAGGGGGGGCTAATAAGTAAGATAGAAATTTGTCGGAGGTTGGCCTGTATCATCGGGCGGATCGTCCATCTTGGACTCGTAGTCTCTTTTGCAGAAAATAAACAATAATAAGTTATAAAAATTAAAAATAAAGTTAATACAAACCCAAAGTACAGCAAGGAAACAATAGGTTAAAGAACAGTACAAGGAGCACAAATGTATTACAGTGTATAAACACAACAATGAACACTAAAAATTAGATAAAAATATCAAAAAAAGTTACACACGTGGATACTTGATTTACGCTTCCACTAACAATCTTTGGTTGTTTTATTTATTGAAGCATGAAGATGACATATGGTGATGACATGAAGATGACATTAGAAAGTTCGGTAAGGTTATGGAGAATAAACTTCTGGGTCATTTATTATAGTGGATACTAACAATTATTTTAGTACTTAATAAGGATGTCGGTATTTTCTGGTTAAAAATGTAAATTTTTAACTTATTCTTTATTAAAAAAATCAGTTCTCTTGTCCAACTGGAAGGTCTCCAAAATTTATCTTATCGACATCAAAATTACATTTTGCGTCATCACCGTTTCTAGTTTACGATATATTGTCAATAGATTTAAGTAGTTATTGTTGGTTTCGGTTCTCAGTACCATGAACTAAAAAGGTTAACCTTTAAAAAATATAACTATTTTAAAAATTATAATTGGAACTTGGATTTCGGCTAGATAGTTAAGATCAGAGTTTGTTTAGTTTTTTAACAACTAATTGCATTAAACGAAAACTGGAACTACGTCCAGAATACTTAATATAAATTAGTTGCCAGTCTTAGATTATTTTAATCCTAACATAAATATTGTAGCACAGATATACTCAGGATCGTAAATCAAAATCAGCACGAGGAAAAATATATTTATTTGATCTGTTCTTCAAATTATCTGTTCATGAATTTCATATAAGTATACTCAATATCACGCATTAATTACCTTATATTCAGGTTTATATTACTAGCGAGGATTCTGTACATGGAAAGAAGCCCTGATCAACTTTTCATACTTCTCCCTACTCTCTTGATTTTTTTACTAACTAACATGCTATTCTAATTTTAACATAAAGGAAGTTGAACCCAAATAGAACTCACGTTCGCAGCACTGTGCACAGAAGCCGGATGCCTCAAACGTCACCTACACCTAACTTAGTTACTTAATCATCCCCTCCTTCGAGAGAAAAAAATCTAACGAAAGTAAGTATTTTTGAAGTGAAAACTTCTTTAGCGGTGTTGTGCGCTTTTTGGAATGGGTAAAAAATGTCAAACTCGCGTCACGACACGTCACCTGATTGAAAATTTGTAAGACGGAAGGAGAGTAGACCGCCGGTGCGGCGTAGGAGAGGAAGTAATATTCTACTCTTTTTCTACCGCGCGACGAAAATGCTCCTTCTGTATTGTTTAAGCGGCGCAGGGCGCTTGCGCGAGTGTGTGCGTGTGTGTTTGTAATACAGCCTGCTACGCGTATTCACAGATGATGACTGCTGATGGCTCGACCGCATGTATACTTGTAAAATTCGTGTAATTGTAATAGTTCTGAAGTGTTAAATTTTTAGTATAATGTAAATGGTCATGTTTGTATACGATAGCGCAATAAGTGAATATTGCATTTTATCACATAAATAATAGTACTTTTATACTGATAAATAAAGCAATTCGTGCGAAATTATTCCCTAACCATTGCAAAATATTTAAAATGTACAACGTTAATGTTCACGTTTCCACTTCTGCCGGCACTCCCGGAGTGGGACCCGTATTTTTTTTGTACATGGATCTCGTAGCAACTAACAGTATATGTCCTACGTCTTACCTATATGGAGAACGACGTATATAAGTAGTGTGTTCAGATCACATTACATCTTTTGACATGGCTTTGGATTTATGATTGCAATCGTTTACGGATGACAATATGTTTATTATTTTCGTATAAAGGCGCGTAGCCATTAGTATGGCTACATTAGTATAGTATAGTACTATACTGCTGCAGTATACAGAGTATACTTATCTGCCAAAACCCCATTAAAGAATAGATGACCTCTCGGAGTAAACATATTACTAAATAAAAAATCATGTTGAAAATTTTATTAAAATAATTCGGGTTGGTGGACATCCCGCAGGCTTGCGGGGCTACCAGAAGATGTCAGCCGCCACTGAGCCGCAATGGCTAGGCCAGTACCGTTCCGGCGTCACTCGGCCCTCGAGTCTTCTCAGCATATAAAATTAAGAGTTATACGAGAAATAAATTCTGATCATACCATCAGCCGTCATTCCTGATTTAGTTCATGTCAGAAAGCGAACCGCACGGATGAACCGTCGCATAATTCTATGAGTATAGGTGTCTGCTTTCACATACGGAATTTTTCTTCTGTATTTCACCTTTCTCACATAACCTTTCATAATTTAAAAATATGTCCTAGTAGACTTTTTCCTCTTCCAGATTTTCTACCATGCCTTCAGATGCTTAACGCGGCGTCTGGAGGTCCATCAGCTTTCGTACGCAACACAATATTTATTAACATATTCGCACGACATTCGCTTATTAAATTCATACTAATTTTAATAGCATCGTATTTTTATTAACTCTGATTGCGGATAATTATTAATATTGTAGTAACCTAACTCAGTAACTACGATATTAAGTTGAGTTTTTATGCATATACGAATAATTGTCAAAAACCGAGATTTATAAAATATGCTATTTTTTGTCGTAATTAATACCTTCTACTCGCTAACTTTATTGAGTTTGTCTGTGTATATTATGCGATTAATCATTTTCATATGGACACTAAGTTTTAATATTTTCATATAGTTTATAAAAAATGAAAAACATGCACCGAACTTTAAATGCAAGATATCTTTCGACTTGCTTATTCATTTGCTGCTTCCAAAGCTGCCCCGATAGAAATCTGGCTAAAATATAAATTATATGAGTTTATATTTAGCAGGCATTTTTAGTTTATTTGCAAAGTATTACAATGTAAATATTAAATTTGACTATTATGTATTTGAGATAATGAAAGAGATTTTTATGAACTTAAATGGCAGAAGAATACGAAAATAACAGAAAATTCTTCTATTGTAATTAATAACTTCTACCATTTAATTTTATTGATTTCGGACGTGTATGTCATATGATTAATATTTTTCAAGTCAATGCCTCTCTCTGAAACTTGATACATTGTTTTGAGAAATAACGTTTTCGAAAGAAATACTGCATTCATTTCTCAGAAATCAAAAATATTATTCCTTACATTTTTGAACTCAAAATTATTAGCGTTCGCTTTTAGAATTATTCAAAGTCCAAAAATGATCTGACTATCATTTTTCAAATAATTTTTAAAAGATATTATTGAACGAAACAATCTAATTGATCAATATACGCGGTCACCAAATTTGTCCACGCGAATTTTTTTTTTTGAATTTTCATTATTGCGAATCGTTAGTTCATGGTTTGTATTTGATTGTTCGTTATAAATAATTGTTTGTTCCTGAGTTGATTATTTAAAAAAAAATATTAAAAACATACGGTTTGGTTAGCCCCCTCAATCAAAATTATTAACATTTTCTCTCATTATTAGTCTATGAATACATATTGGCGTTTGTTCTTCGTTAAATTACGTTTGTTCGAACATTTACTTGCCTTTTTATTGTTTAAATTACAATTCTTAATTACATAAATATACATTTCAAAAATGTTGCATTACGCATGCGCCATCTTTTCTTTTCAATCGCTCTCACAGATGACGTGAGAACATGTGGACTTTTAAACAAATGATTTCAATTTGTTAATCAAAACTTACTTGTCATATTTTAGTGAAATTACGTTTGTTTAATTGACATACATTTGTTATTCTCCTCATTTGAAAGTTGGTAAGTATCATATGTAAGTTGCTAAGATACGATATCATTCAATAACACTTATATTATGTCGTTTTAAAATGTATTATATATTATAAATAATATATTATTAATTTTTCCAGCTGGTAGAGTATATTTATTTTTTATATTACAGTTTTATGTATTACAATGAAACTAATTCTATGTGATTCAAAATAATGTAAAACACTACCTAATAAAGTTTTCTATTAATTTTAAGCATATGTTATGTTCATATGAAAAAAGTTTACATTAATTGTTGAATACTCATTTTCAAACATGAAATACTAAATCATGAAAGTGAAAAGTAATTTTATAAAAAAAGATTTTTGATAAAATGTAAAAAAGTAATTAGTTTAAGTGTGTATGTTCATACGCATAATTTAGTATTTGTTGTTAAGTACTCATGTTTAAACATGAAAAACTAAGTCATGAAACTGAAAAATATTTTTTTTTAAAAAAGCGATGAAAAAAGACTTTTGATTAAATGTAAAAAAGTAAATAATTAATGTATATATGTTTAAATAAATAATTTTATATTTATTACTACATAATCGAGTTTAAACAGGGTAAACTAAGTCATAAAAATAAAAAAAGACTTTGAGAAAAAGGTGAAATTAATAATAAAACATTTTTGATAAAATTAAAAAGAATGAATAAAAAATGTATATGTATTAATGCCCTGCTTATATATTAGTGAACAAATCTTTTTACTTAAACCAATTAAATTTACCCTTAACCAATAAACTACGTTAACATTTATTTATCCCATTTTTAACAGATAGATACACCTCAAAATTGCTTGCTCCTTACAACTATTATATAACATTAATCATTATGCTTGTAACGAACTTTAAAGACTTTTATGAGTTTGCAAAAAAAAAATATATATTATTATCATTAATAATATCTCAATTTAATTCTATAAATATTGAAAAATTTTAATTGAAGTTTATTCATGCCATTGTGATACTAGTTATTTCTTTGAATATAGGTTTGTAATAATTTTAAAAAGACCGCCTTAAACGCAACGTGACGCATGCGCAATGCAGCATTTTTGAAATATATATTCACGTAATTAAAAATTAAAATTTAAACAATAAAAAGCAATTAAATGTTCGAGTAAACGTCAATATGTATTTACGGATTAATAATGACAGAAAATATTAATAATTTTGATTAAGGACGCTAACCAAACGGAATTTTTTTAATATTATTTTTTTAAATAATCAACTCAGGAGCAAACAATTATTTATAACAAACAATTAAATACAAACCATGAACAAACGATATGCATTAATGAACATTAAAAAAAAAACCTTTTTTTTTTTGCGAGGCCAAATTTGTTGACCTGGTATTTGATACAGTTTTCTGAGCTCTAGCAAAATTTGGACTTGAAAAATGGAAGGCTCAAAAAATCTAAAAATAATTTTAAAAACATTTTTTGAAAATTTCTGACAACGAATTCTTTTCGTCGTATTTATTGATTCGGACGAGATTTACTATCTTAAACGCGCTTTCAAAAATGGGTTTTATTTAAAAATCGATCTCCGTTCCCAATAAACGCAGTTCTATCTAATTAGATGTTAGAATGAATAGTTAAAAGTTTAGAAATTATTTGAAAAAACGTTTCTTTCAAAAATCTTTTTATTCCTCAACATCCGCACAATCAATTGATATCAAATTTTCAGAAAAAGTGATATTTGAATACACTTAAATGAAAATTTGTTATTAATTGATTACAAAATAACAAATCGCACTGATTTGTATCGTATTGAAGAAACTTATACCGAAAATAACAATTAAATAAGTATTTTTTTTTATATCTGCAGTAATTTTGAAAGATAACCTTAATGAATTTCAGCTCGAAAATGAGAGAAATAATGTTTCTTGTTTTTCGAATTCGAAAACCTTAGGTCGTTATTTTTTTACAAAAAGGCGAAACACAAACCAATAAGACATTTTATAGATTAATCAAGAATAAATAGCGTACAATCGAATCATTTAGTTGTAAAAGTCTTAACTTTAATTTCTGTCGTAAACTTGAAAACAGTAGGCAGTTACTTATTCGGTAGACATTTATGTTGATGATTGACTTTGACGTATTGTTGATTTTCAGCTCAATGACAACTATTGTATAATGTCATCTGTATGAACTCTTGAATTTGAACACAAAAATTTAGTATTTGATGTCTATATAAATGTGGCAGTATACCGCACTAATACATACAAAAGCTAAAAGTAGAAAATATTTTAAAAACCTAATATAAAATTTACTACCTAACTTATAAATATACATAACCTATCATTATGAAGTTATAAAATACTATAATTAAAAAACTACAATATGCGTCGCAAAAGAGGATACTATGATAATTTTGTTCGTACATGCGCAAAATTCCCTTCAAATATAGCGATTCGTAATTATGAAAATGGTGCTTTTAAAGCTTATACTTATTCAGAGTTATATGGTGTATGCCAATATATATCGCAAAATCTACTGCAGCTACAGTGCCACGATGCCATAATTGGTGTATTGACGGAGAGAAACTTAATAGTTCCCTGTGTTGTAGCAGCGTAAGTGATTCATGTGTACACCAATGTTTACCTCAGTTAAAAATATTAAAAATGGATCATTTGAGCGCTTTGAAACCTCTACACAGTGATACTAGCATTAGAACAAACTTGCTTAAAACTTAACAAAACATGGAAGTGAACAATAATAAAAGACCGACATAGTACTTTTGGTAAATTTATTTTAAATCTTTCTGTTCTTGTGATCTTATTAATTTTAGGATACTCTTCAGTATCTTAATATATAATTTTTAGTTTTTAGGTTTCGAGTTAATTGAATTTTTTATCTAAATTTTTGCATGTTAAATAATATATTAATGATAGTATGAGGGTAGCAGTCTTAATCACTCAACAAATAAAACAGCAAAAATTCATATGATTTTATGACCTATTATTATATTAAATTTAATTAATATTCATTTATTTATTACTTTTTTTTCAGTGTTCACAAATGGTGCAAAACTTTCATGTTCTTAGATCCAAACTCAGATAATAGTTTTATTTTGAATAACATTAAATTTGGAATTATCATAACTATTGGACTTTCTAGGAATACAAAGTTTTTTTTAAATAAGACACCAGACAAGCAAATTGAGGTTTTTGGTTTAATTGTTGCATTTTACAAGATTGATAAACACCCTTACATTGATATGAATACATACAAAAATGTGTATTCATTTATTGCTTTGACGTCTGGAAGTACAGGTGAACCAAAGCAAATTCAAGTCCCCATTCAATGCATTCAACCAAATGTTGATGACTTGACAAAATTGTTCCAAATAACATCTAAGGATATAATATATTTCTCTACCCCACTAACATTTGATCCATCTATGATAGAGATATTACTTGCGTGTATGAATGGAGCCTCCCTTTTAATAGCGCCAGAGGATATAAATTTACTATTTTCTGATCAAAGTGATTGCTCGCTTACTTTCTGGCAGACAACTCCATCTAAATTTTTTCAATTTACTGATGAAGATATATGTACAAAGATCCTATGTGCAAATTCCCCCTTAAAAGTTTTAGTTCTTGGAGGTGAACCAATCAATAACTTTAAACACATAAGAGAGTTAAAAAGTAAGGAAAACGCTACTAAAATTTACACTATATATGGAGTAACTGAAATGTCTTGTTGGGCGTGTGTTGCTGAACTTGATTTACAAAAAACTCAAAATGAGATACCTCTCGGAATTTGTCTATCTGAAACTCAGCTAAGATTGCAAATCGATGAGCAAAATAAAAACATTGGAAAAATCATGCTAGGTAATTAATCAACTCCAAAAAACTTTAATTATTGCTCTATAACCAAAACTAGCTTTTCATGCTTATTTTTTCAGGTAGCCAGTCTAGACGGTGTACAATTCTAAATAAACCAATATCTGAAAATAAACATACAATGAAATGGATAGATACTGGAGACTTGGGAGAATATAAAAATGGTTCAGTTTATTATAGAGGACGGAGAGATGATGTTATCAAGCGTTTTGGCAATAAAGTTAACTTACAATTTATTGAGACAATAGCGACACAATGTCCACAGATAAAGTTATGCTCTTGTATATGGTTGCCAACACCTATGATGCTTGTTTTATATTTCACTTCAAATTGTTTTAGCAGCAATGACCTTGCGAATTACTTGAAAAATAAACTTGACGACAAGCATTGGCCTGATCGTATAATTAGAATTGATAATATTCCTATGAACAAACATGGGAAAATTTCAAAAAAAATATTAGCTAATATGTTTTTGGATAGTAAAGAAATGCCTACAGACTTGAAAAATATTCAGACAATATTCTTCACTGAATTGGAATATACTCTTAATAATAAATTTGATTATGATCAAATAAAAGACAAGCACTTCTTTGAAATAGGTGGAACATCATTCTTAGCTACATCTTTAACCAATAGGCTTTCTATGATTCATACATTATTTCGTCAAATATTACCAAATCTTCTGTCTTACAAAAGCCTAGAACATGTGCTAATAGATTTGAAAACACAGGTTCAAAGTACAAGTAACTCAAATTCAGTACCAGTGTCAAACAAAGCCAAAAGAATTAAGTCTGCTGCAGAAAATTACTATAAGGATTGCAAGAGACCCATGATTTCTAAAACGTTTATAAATCTTACAGTTAAATGGTCTTATGACACTGGAAAATGTGTTGATGCTTCACCTTCCCTTTATAAATGCTCTGAGTAAGTATGTGTTGTTATTTTAATCTCTAGTGGTATGCTTTTAACTATATTAGAATCGTACAAAGAGCAGTCCCCGTAGTACATGATACTTTGTTTTTTCTTTCCATTCACAGTTGTCATCATTTCTTTTATTCATCTTTATGTCTTACAACCTTTTGCAAAAACAAATCCTGTTAGCATTTAGGAAGTCTCCCTTTTTCACTTAACAAAACTGCATTTTTAGCATTCTGTACATCCAATCGAAAAATCAGAACCCTTATAGAATTACTTGTGTGTCTGTTTGTGTGTCCATTTGTTGCTGTCAATCTGCTCTAAATCTATGGGACTGAATAAATTGAAATTTGGTGCACATATGTATGTTTGTGACCCAAACATGAATGTGTAAAATAAATAAATGAATTTTAAATTTGAGGGTTACTTTTGGGGGATACATTAAATAATGAAAAAAAAGTTTTGCCAACTGTTCCATGTGACATTAAATGACAGTATTTATTGTGAGACTCAACTTTTTTTTTTTGATTTGTAAAACAGTTTTAAAGTTATTTAAAGAAAAATATATGAAAATAGACTCTTCTCCTTTTATCTTTGAAACTACTGTGCCTAAAATCTTGAAAAAGAAATGCAGAAAATAGTTCTTAAAGATTATAGGAAAACTATAAGAAATCTATAGTTCACTTTATTTCAGTTTATTAAACGTCCAGTATAAACAGACATTCACTAAACACGTGAGTGCACATAAATTACGGCAAAACTAAAAAAAGTCTAGTTCGCTTCGTTTCAGTTCATTAAATGTTCAGTATAAATTGATACTAAGTATGTGAGAGCTAACATAAATTAAAGGAAAACTATAAGAACTCTATCATTGGTGTGCTTCGAACTTTGAAATAATTAACTGTTAAAATTAAATATTAAACACACCAAAACATGTTGTTTTAACTTCATGATTGACAGTTGACTATTTTAATCTTAAAGATATTGACATTTGTGACATTAAATTAATGTCACAAACGCCAATATCTCTACAATTACTGATATTTTGACATGTTTAGTTTTTAATTTTAACTGTTAAAATTTAACTGTTAACTATTGCAAATCAGAGTTTCAAGCTCACCGCTGTATGGTTCCCTTCATTTCGGTTTGTTTCAATGTCCAGTATAAATTGACACTATGTATGTAAGTGTATACTAGTGTACATGAGTTTATTTTTTTAATATTGCTCTATCGTAAAAGCAGTAATATAAACAAGCATCAAACTTGGCATGAACATAGTGCAAACTTAAGGAAAATAATAAATATAAATCAGCTAAGTGTGAGTGGAACTCGTGCTAAGAATCTGCAAATTAATAAATAAAATTATATATTTTTTTTAATCTTTAACACATATCTATTGGGCTGTAGTATGAAATCTTCGAATTGTAAGCCTGACTCACACTTGGCTGGTATTTTTCCACAACATCTGGAAAGGAGTAAAACAATTCTCTTCTCTCTTCGGTGCCACTCTATCATTTTTGACATGCCCAAGAAACTTCCTCAAAAACCGCGCTTTTGATTGCCCTCATTTCCCTTAGAGTTTTATCAATTCGGTTGGTCTCCACATATCCCCACCGCACCACCTCCAAGTCTACTGACATGACCCCGGCCAAAATCGACAACACGCATACTGCATGCTAATCGGCCGTGATACCATATATGCTTTGATTTAAAGTATCAAGGTTGGTCTTAATCAAATAATAAATAAAATTTATACTATGAAAAATTCACTAAAATAGTACATTTGGTATTTTGAAAATGTCAAATTGCCCCATACCTAAACTGACTTGACAATTTTGTTCATCTTCGAACTTGTACAATCGCTTGCAGAATAATGTGCCGAGTTTCATTCAAATTCCTTAAGAATAATGGATGCTATCATGATTACAAGCCGTGTTATATTCCATACATATATAAACTTTTGAATGAATGGTATTTTTTGAACCTACTAACCAATGATAATATATATGGGAAAGTTTTTGAAAAGTTCCACCATGAAATCAAATACAATAGTTAGACTTTTTATAGAAATGTACTAATAATTGTAATATAATATTTAGAGTCATTTCAAATCCTTCAAATCCAATTCCATTTGAAGGAATAACAGATAGATTAGCAGTACTTCACATTAAACTACCAAAATATCCGAAAACGTGGACAATCATTCAAGTCTACTCTCCGACAGAACAGGCGACAAAAACAGACATAGATATTTTTTACTACAAACTAAGTGAAGTTGTTGAAACGTACTCTGAAAACAATATTGTGCTCATGGGTGATTTTAATGCTCAAATAGGCGTTCAGCTACCTGGGGAAGAATACGTTATAGGAAAATATGGAAAAGGAAAAAGAAGCAAAAATGGAGAAAAATTAGTAGAATTTCTGCTCGAGAATAACTTGACACCTCTAAACACTATTTTCCGAAAAAAACCCAAAAACAAATGGACTTGGATCTCTCCAGATGGCAACACTAGAAACGAAATCGACTATATAATAACCAACAAAGCTAGATCATTCAAGGACACGAATATAATACAAAACCTAAACTTCAATACTAACCATCGTATGGTCCGTAGCTGCCTGAACGAAAACGTAACAAAAAATCCTAGACCAAAAACAGTTAATATAAACTACCCACCCGTAAAGGAGAACACAGAAGACCTGATGGAAGCTATTAACTCTAATATGAATATAAACGAAAAGTACAAAAGAATAGAAAACAAACTCAACGAATATGCAAGAAAACAAATAAGAAAGAAGAACGAGCCCTATCTTAGTGAAAAAACTTTAGAACTAATCGAAGACAGAAAAAATCTAATAGCCAAAAAAAATAAAAAAGAAAACCAAACAAAAATATCTAAACTTAGCAAAGAAATTCGTGAAAATATGAGAAAAGACAAAGAAATAAGAAGAACCAAAACTCTAGAAAACCATATCAACAGAACGGGAGGCACAAGAAAAGCGCTAAAGGAACTTCGAGAAAAAGGAAAAGAATGGATAACAAAGTTAAGAGAAAAAAACCTTCAAACAACATCTCGCAGCAAAATCCGAAATATAGCAACAGACTATTATCGCTCACTATATCACGAACCACGTCAAACTACAGCGAAATGTCTTTCGACAATGGAAGACAATGAAGATATACCAGAAATACTAATACCAGAAGTGGAAAAAGCTATAAGAAGTCAAAAAACAGAAAAAGCTCCTGGTCCAGATAAAATAACAAACGAACTGATGAGAGGAACAATCAAAGAACTAAGTCCAATATTAACAAAAATGTTCAATGAGACTTTAAATACTGGCTTCATCCCAAGCCAATGGGCGGAATCACACATAATACTCCTACACAAGAAGGGCCCAAAAGATGATATAGGGAACTACAGACCAATATCTTTAATTTCAAATATATATAAAGTTTTTGCAAAAGTAATTTTGGACAGAATATCAGTCAGGCTCGAAGAAAATCAACCAGTGGAGCAAGCAGGATTCAGAAAAGACTACAGTACGATTGATCACATACATACAATAAAACAGCTCTTACAGAAATACCATGAATACAACAAAACTATCTACCTGGCCTTTATAGATTATTCCAAGGCCTTTGATAGCCTAAAACATGAATCTGTATGGCAAAGTCTCAAAGAACAAGGAATTCGAAACGCTTACATAAACATAATCAAAAACATCTACAGAGAAAGCAAAGCTTGTATCAGGCTTGAGTCTACAGGAGATGTTTTTCCAATCAACAGGGGAGTCAGGCAGGAGACCCACTCGCCAAAGCTATTCACAGCAGTACTGGAACAAATGTTCAGAAAACTTAATTGGGAACATCTTGGACTAATCATAAACGGAGCGAGACTGAATCATTTAAGATTTGCAGACGACCTGGTCATAATGGAAGAAGACCCACTTCTACTAGAATTTATGACACAATCTCTAGTAGAGAGGAGCAGAGAAGTAGGACTAGAAATCAACATAAGCAAAACTAAAATGATGACAAACTCAGTACCCGTAGACATAACCATCAACGGACAGAAACTCGAGTATGTAGAAGAATATGTGTATCTGGGTCAGATAATATCGCCAAATGATCAAACATCCAAAGAGATAAACAAAAGAATTGCAACAGGATGGAATAAGTATTGGGCTTTGAAAGAAATCACGAAAAGCAAAAATTATCTATGAAGATCAAGAAAAGACCTTTGACACCTGTATACTGCCATGCATCACATATGGTTGTGAAACATGGGCTTTGACAAAACAACATAGGGACAAACTAGCAAGGTGCCAGAGAGGCATGGAGAGGAGCATGCTAGGTTTAAAACTATTGAACAAAGAAAGAAGTATAGACATCAGAAAAAAGACCAAAGTAACAGACATACTGTCGCGTATTGACCAACTTAAATGGAGGTGGGCTGGACATATGCTCCGTTGCAAAAGGGAGAAATGGAGTAAGCAGGTGACAGTCTGGTACCCTAGGGATGGATTTAGATCTCGAGGTCGTAAAGCTAAAAGATGGGAGGATGACCTAATAATGACCTTAGGGCCCCTGTGGACCAGGGTCGCGGCAGACAGACAACAATGGAAGGAGTTGGAGGAGGCCTTTGCCGTAAGGCACACCGAAATAAGAGACATTTTATAGAAACAGTGTTTTAAATATTTTGGAATGTAAATCAAATTGTAAATTTTCGGAAATAAAAGGCTTATTATTATTATTATATTTACAGTCATTTATATTGAATAACCATGTAAATCTTACCAACATGTATGCATGATTATGTTAATAGAAAAGACCGTACCTAAAATTGTTACATTACCTTTTGCATACTTTCTCTGATTTACAGTACACAATTGGTAACAGTCGGTAGCCATTCGGGAAAGATTGTTGTCTTGAATGCAATTAATGGCACTTCAAGAGGTGTTATACAACTAAAAGCACGTATCGAGGCAGCAATTTTTTGTTACAATAATATACAATTACGTGGCCAAGGCTGTGGTGTAGTTGGAACTTATGATGGCACGGTTATATGTTTTATTCTTGAAAGCTGCCAAGAAGTCTGGAGGATCAACATAGGCTCAATGATAAAAAGTAAAGCTACCTGTGACAACAAACAACTATTTATAGCTTCTTATGATGGTGTAGTAAGATACATCAATTTATCAGTAAGTAAAACACAATGCCTATTATTTAAATACATTGGAAATACTTTTAAGTACATTTTTCTCTCAATGAAAGAATGTCTCTCAACCTGGGGTTGCAGGTGTCCATGGGCGGCGGTGACCATCTACTCTTCAATGGCCCGTGTGCTCTTTTGCCCTTTATAAGTTCTATATTTTAAAAAATGCATAACTGTAGTAAATATATATTTTGCACATAATGTTTATTTGAAATTAATGATAAAACATACACAATTCCATGTTTTCTTTTGCTTGGGATTTTCTATACTCATAAGGACAAAAGATTTCCGCTGTGTGACAACAAAACTGTTTCTACTTGTAAAAAATACTTCTTTTAATATGCTGATCTAAGGTCTTCAATAGAGATATGTTTTACTATAGATAGTGATCCATTCAACGTAGATTAAAAGTTGAACAGAGTCTGCCCAGTAGATTTTGAGAAATCTCAAAAATAAAATTTTCCAAATTTTAAAATTCTGAAATACAATACGTTTCAGACTAAACTACAGATAGATACCAAAACCTATCAGCTTTTTTCATCAAATAGTTGCATCAATTGCCACAAATTACATAAAAAATAGTTCAGAAAATATTGTTAGAGAAAAATTTTTCAGTCTTATTTTACAATAAATTGTTATTTTAAAATAACATTTTATCAAAATAACATAGAATTTATTGAAATTCTCAAAATCTACTCAGCTGCTCTTAAAAACCATGGCGATCTTTGCAAACTACATAAATACTGTAAAGCAGATCAAAATCAAAAAATGTGTTCAAAAGATATCATAATTGAAATATTTAGAAAATAGTTTTTTTTTAATCAATTTAGTTTCATTGTCTTAAAAAGCTCAGAATATAACCATCGATCTTTTGAGCTCAAAGATCTCAACAATTCACTGCTAGATATATTTTTGAATGCTTTGATCTCGAGAGTAACATGAAGTTTCAGGGAAGACCTGCTGGGTCAACTGTCTTCTGAAAATTTGAGTACGAAAAGTGCAAAGGCTTATAGACAACTATCTACTCTAACTAACTAACTAACTACTCATTTATGAAAATTTATTATATGTAAAAAAAAATTTAGAAATGTTTAAAAGAAATAGTAGTCGACATAATCTCAATACCAGAAATAAAAATAAACTGAATTCACATGTTAGTCGACTAAGTAAAGTCTCAAATTCATTCAGAGGGCTCTGTGTGCGCCTATTCAATAAGGTTCCTGTAGATATACAAGATTTACCCCTACAAAAATTTAAGAGTGTTATTAAACAATCACTCAGTAAAAAAGGGTACTATGCAATTACTGAATATTTAGAAGATAAAAATCAATGGACATAAGCGGCTCGACCTCTTACCGGGCTGTCATTCCTAATTTGTTTTGTATTTGTTTTGGTTGTGTATGTGCAAATTAGAAAAGAGCTACCCTTAAGTTTCTTGCTCGTTCTTCTTGAGGGAAAACTGCCTTCCGAACGAGCAGTAAAGTGTAAATTCACAAAAAATGACGACGTATTTCAAGTGTTATTTTGTAACCTATGAAATAAAGATATTTTGAATTTGAATTTGAATCTTTTTGAACTCGAGGAGCTCAAAAACACATTGATAAATATTATAGTAATTTTAATTTTAAGTTTTAGGCATGACCTGATGTCGATAAGAAAATTACGCATCCTGTACGTTACTGCATATGATGTTGGTGAATTCCAATTATTTTAAACATAGTTCTGGCAACAGAAAACAGTCATAATATTCCTTACTAGCCTCCATTACAATTTATGCACTTTTGCATTCCATAAAAGCAATGATTGAAACAGAAATTCCTGTCTGAAGTTGATGTTAACAAAATGGTCAATTTCGTTTACTGCTGCTTCTAGATCTTCAAACCACTGACCACGAAATAAATCTTTCATTTTAGGAAATGTAAAGAAATCATTAGCGCTCAAGTTAGGACTAGAGGATGGGTCTACAACTTAACATATTTTTCTACTTCAAAAAGTCGTTTGTTTTATGAAATGTGGGAGGTCGCGATGTAAGATGATGTGACGTTCTGGGTTATCTCTACAAAGTTCAGCTATCATTTCTGGCGAACAAACCATGGTGTTCCGATCGACGGTGATCGTTCTGTATTCCCATAATGGAATTGTGGCAATGTGGTTTTTTTCGATACAAACAAAACAACCATTTTCTTAGACACGCTGCGAGAACGCACTATTTTTGTTGGCTCGAGCTCATCTTCCAAGATCCAAATAGGGTAGTTTACTGTTATTTAGAATATTCATGGATAAATTATGAAAGCTCATTTGACATGATGATTAAAAGTGAAATCAAAATTAAAATCGGTTCAAGGAACCGATTTCAAACCAATTTCAATTTCAATCTATCAAAAATTCTATATTATCTCTTTCTTCCAAAACGAAATTCAACATTATTCTATATGGCGATAATATACAATGATGTCACTGAATATTCGTGGCCTCTCTGTTTAATGAACAATTTAAAATAGTCTCCGATATTACTCCAGTATTTTTATAGTAATCAAGAAACATTTTCACTATATTTTTACTCAAATAAAAAGCTTTAAATTCAGTAATACAGTAATAATAAAAGATAGTAAACTACCCTTTTGTCTATTGGTGTTTTCTTTCAGGCTCATATGAATAAATCCATGGCTCATCACCTGAGACGATGCTACAAATAGCTTTGGATTCCCCTTTAGACTCCCCTGTAGTGCTCCAAGCACTACAAAGTAGACCAGCATTAATTAATTTTCATGCATAAGGTCCATTTTATTATCGACTTGTCAATTATAAACTGAAATATTCTATTTTTAAACATTTTTTATTGATTGTGTAAATGTCATTACGATCTTTATGGCCAGTATTCATGTAGATAACAAAAAAAGGTTTTGTTCACACTGTTCAAAGTACTTTATTCTCGATCATTTCAGTATAGCCGTAATTCCTGTTAATTTGGAAGAGATATAAATGCGCCACTTCTGAATCAAATAAACGTTATTAAGTATTTTATAGGGTCAAAGGGGTTTTGCAATATGAGTATCTTCTAGAATAGGAAGAAAAATATGGTAAAAAGATTCAACATTTACGAGCAAGTTGATATGATTTTATTCAATATATTTTTTTATTAATATTTTATTGCTCAAATAGTTTTGTAAATGCAACACAACTTTATTATAATTTCAGAAACAAAGCTAAGACAAGAAATGTTACTTAAAATATAATCCAATATATAGAACAATGTTTTCTGTATAATAGCAAATTATGGATATATTTAAATTTACAGCGAAATAAATTTACTACTGCAAACTAATATTTTCACACATGTTATAAATAATTATATTATTTGTTTCAGACAGGTGCAATCAATTTTAAAATAAAAATATCAGACCAAGGCATTTCAGCTGATCTCATACTGGCTAAAAATGAATATGTATTAGTAGCCACTCTGTCTGGAATCTGCGCATGTATTCAAATTTCTAGTCATTCAGTACTGTGGGAGGAAAAATTTGGAAGTCCCATTTTTGCCAGTCCAGTAGTATATGATAATGATAAAGTCATATTCATAGAGGTATCTGGTGAAATACACTGCAGGTCTATAGAGACTGGTGTTAAGGTAATTTTAATCTTAATCTTACATTATAATATGTACAACTAACTGTTGTGGTAAACTTGAGCTATACAAAAGTTATAATTCAAAAGTACTGTGAATGAGACTATTGTGAACAACAAAAATTTTAACAAAAAAAAAAAATGACTTCAAAACATATTCCAAAACAAATTAATATGCACTAAAAAGTAAAAAAAAATGATTAATAATCAACTTACTTTTTCTACTGATCAATATATAGGTACGATCTATGTGTTTACTACGCAACAAGGTAGGTAGGTACCCACCCACTTCAAATTTAACTCAACACACCTCTATGAATAACAAAAAATGATACCTAAGTAAAATGAAATGAAAAATATTAGACTACTTAAAAGTCAATCAAATTATTACGATAATATAATGTAGTTACAATTATTGTTATTTTTGGAGTCAGTGTCAGCCAAGGAAACACTACAATATATCTAGCAATAGACACCGACTCTTTTTAGTGCATATTAATTTGTTTTGGAATAAGTTTTGTTTTGAAGTTGGTTTTTTTGTTAAAATTTTTGTTAATTTTTTGATTTTTAGTGATCTGAAGTAAACTAATTTGTCTGAATATGGATAGACCTACTAAACGTGTTGCTCATAAAACGCACCCTTAATGTAAGCCATTAAGGAGTTCTATTGATCATATTCGACTACAATTACTTGACCATAACGACCTCACGGTAGGTGACTCAAATATCCAGATAGCCTATAAAAGATTCCATCGAGTATTGTTAATATGCTCCAAAGAATTGAAGAGTTCCGTTACATAGTCATGGATCCCATAATCAGAACCTAACCAAACTCTCATCAAACTACCCTTGAAGTACATCCTTTCTAATAAAAAAAGAATCATCAAAATCGGTTAGCGTGATATTCAGTTAATATGTAGTTCATTTATCGTGCACATACTTAATGCAAATTTAAAATTAAAATGGGACCACACGGGAAGCACCAGCTTTCAAATAAAAAAAGAATTATCAAAATCGGTGCATCCAGTCGAAAGTTCTGAGGTAACAAACATAAAAAAAAGTCTGTTAAAAAAAATACAGTCAAATTGAGATTCTCCTTTTGCATGCCTTAAACGTGAGCGAGCTTCTACTGTCGCTTGAAAATCCCGTGTAATCACGATAACTAAAAAACTATTTAATTTTTAAACTTAATTTCTTTTTGAATCTCATCACTAATCGATTGGGAATAACTGTATTGAAAATCATAGCTTGATATAGTACCGAGTAGCTGTAATTGAATTTTTTAACTCTCAGTTATTCATGTTTTGATCTGTAATTTCGCTTAAATATCTGAAATGAAGATAGAAATGAATGTTTTAATTTTTTGTAATTGCCAACAGATGGCGGTAGTAATATCAAAAATAAAACAACTATTTTCGCCCGAGCATCAGCTATATGATTTAGTTTAACTGGTTAGCTTTAAGTCGCGCGCGCTGGGCCGCGCGCACCCGTGTTCAAATCTGTCCATTCCAAATCTGTTAATTCCAAAGTTATTTTTAATGTGATTAGTGATATGTTAATATTAACAACAATTATTGTATAATAATTTTAATTAGTGACTTCAGGAAAGTTTTGAAAATCTTCAAAAAAGGATTTTTGGTGAAAAGGTCCTGTATTATCATTAACGAGCGCTAAGGCATGCACTTTTGGTTTCACCAAATTTCTTAATAATGTGTACAAAGACCTAACCGACATTCCTCCTTTGTAATTTTGATATTACTGTTTAATTTTGAAATCGGTTTAAAAGTAGTGTGCCACAATCGCGTTGAGCTATTAAGCTATTTCTAATCCTTACACATAATCTGCGGTGAAAGCCTGGTGTGTCATAAGAAATATTAAAGTATAATCAATGCTTCAGAGATGGTATCCTTGCATGGAGTATGTGGAGTATCTTTGATAGAAAGGTGTAAGAATATTGATATGAAATTAGTTGGTGGTTTAATCATTTGGAAAACATGATCAAAATCATATTATAAAATGAAATCTGTAATACAGAGGTATTTGCATGATCATTAAGGGTTGCCCTAGACAAATTTGCGAGACAAATTAATAAATATTTAGTATGTATTAAATGAGGACCAAATTTTAAGCTCCTAAAGCCGGTAAACTTACATGAAAAGATTAGAAAATGTTGGTAAAGCAATCTGACATGCAGATAGATATTAAGGGGGACGTCAGTGAAAAGAGGAGAAAGATTTTAAAAAATCTTTTACAATTAATGTAAGGCCTGTGTTTTGTTGGGCTGAATTCCACTAGATTAAAACCTATCATTTATTAAAACTTCTCCCATAGACATCTCGCTTTCAGACAAATTTTTTTAGTTTTGTTTGAAGTGTCTCTAAATGTGGATTACTTATATTATATAATAGTGTCTTCAGTATTATTATACACATGTAGAAATGAATCTACTGATTTGTAACATATTGATTTATAAAATAAACAAGAAAGCATCCAACATTCATACACATTAAAATTTGAGCATCAACTATAACTGTGATAATCTGTTCGTAAGAAACTTGGCTGTTTACTCAAATATAAATATGGACACTTCATAAAAATTTTTTTTGTGCTAAACCCAACAAAAGATTTTAACATTGTGTCGAAACTAACACTAAAAGCACAGACAATTTTTTTTAACTTTATACATATTTAGTTTATATGTCCAATTTCCTAGCTGAAAGTTTTAATTCATGCTTAGCAAGTGCCCACTTCTATTTTATGTATTTGTGTAGATTATTCATAGTCAGGTAAACATGTGTATGAATAAAATGTATAATTGTATGCAGTTGTGAGCATTTAGAATGAAGATTAAGATTAATTGAGCTTCACCCCCTATTTCAGATTTGGGACTATGAAGGAGTTGAAGGAAATGTGTTTTCCGCTATGTACATAAAAACTGTTGGACCGACTGAGTGGCACATGATATTTGGTTGCCACGATAAACATGTTTACTGCATCAATGTGTGCAACTCGCAGGTGACGTTGCATTGGAAGACTGCAATGTCTTCATCTGTCTACTCTACACCATGCTCTTTGAATGAAAATCATGTAATTTCAGCAACAAGTGATGGTCACATATATGTGATTGATTCAGAAAATGGCTCAATCATGTATGAATATAAACTACCAAATGATATATTTTCATCTCCAATAGTTCACGATGATAACATATTTGTTGGATGCAGAGATGACCATTTATATGCACTTAAATATGTTGTGGAAAATTGAAAGTAGAATTTTATATTATAATAAATACTTAAAACAATATTGACTCATAAAAATAATGAATTCACAATTTTATTTATATCTGTGATGTAAAACTTATTTTTTATTTAATTGAGAAAAAGTTATTGAGGCAATATAATCCTATACATATGAAGAGTTTTCTTTTGATTCCATACTTTGGGATTCTGTACCTTAAAGTGAAAATGTGTAACTGTTTTAAGATTACTTTTTTCAATCAGTTTGTCTATCAAGACCATTTATCTCAAGCTGTTACCAAGTTAAAAATAACCAAATATTGGTAATATCTAGGTCCTAGAACCCCTAACCTGCGTTGGGCCAGATGCCTGTACTGTAATAATTAAAATTAGAAAAATGTAAATTTGTATTTATCATGTTAAAAATCAACAATCACATTTCATCGATTCTGGAAAATCAATAAAATTTGCAATGGATGTTTGTAAAAGGATTACAATGTTAGAATCATAACAATTTATGTATTTGGTATTATATTTAGAGATTACAAATTAAGGATAAGGCTTTTCATCCTTTAAAAATTAACTATTGAGTTATAATTGGGGTCATTCAGTATGTAGTGTTTAATGTGAAGTACTGTTCATTTAAAATGTTGTGTAGAAAATAAATGCTATTATGCTTTTGAAAAAAATAAACTTAAAATTAAAGTTAAAATGAAAGAAAATTTTAATCGCTAAGGATAAGGAACTAACTTTTCAGCCATGTCTTGTAGGCAGAATACATTCCTCCTTTTTTATGTTGATAAATCTTCTGTCAATTACAATTCCAATTCCAGTTATGCTTTTAATTCTAATTCTGTTCCCATGTTTAATTACAACTTCGATCCCACTTTCAGTTTCAATCCGTCTCGACTTTACTCCCCATTCCACTTTTGGTTTGATTTCACTATCGGTGAAGTTGGGGCAAATGCTAGTGTCAAAGTATACTAGGGGACAGTTTACATTTCTATGAGTGAAAAAGTTTTTAGATTTGGCAGTTATACAAATATGCGGATGAAGCCAAGAAGAAATCTAGACACGCGGCAGTGTGTCAAGCCAAGTTCAAGCAAAGGAACTGGCTAGACAGCGCCGAGTATAATATTACACAAACCACTTGGTGCCACTTTTGACCCTTCTATTTTGAGTTATAGACGTAACGTAAACACATAAAACTACGTGTGTTTAATTATATCCATAAGGACATCTAGAAGCCCAAATTTCATGAAGCTAGCTCAATCGGTTAGTAAAGATATGAAGATCAAAAAGTCGTAAATTTTAGCACTGACTGACATATAGTACCTAAATCTAACTTACTTCCAGATGACCTAGAAGGAAGAAATTTAGAATCCAGCTCGGTAATTGTGTGCAAATATAGGAAAAAATCTAAAAATAAAAAAAAGTTAAAAAATAGGGGGGGTCCCAATTTTTTTTTTAATTGTAGCGTTGGAACTGTTACAATGTTACAAGCAGATATTTGAAACTATCCCAATATATGTATTACTATATAGTATAAAAAAGAAAACCATGCAGCAGAAACACAAGAAAACATTAATCTCAATACCTGCCTATTTTTTACCAAAATATGATATTCAATTAAAAACATAACAAAGGAGAAGAAATAATTAAAATTATGTTAGTTGGGGAAGCTGTCAAGAATGGAGACCAGTACAAGTTCCATGTAATTTAAGATTATAGGATCTAGTTGCCAACCTATTTCTGCTTTATTGGATACCTATATAACTGTTATTTTAAAATGTGAGATCTTAGCAGGTTAGATTTGACTTGGCCAGCTTATTAATACATCAGTCACTTTACAGAGTTATTCAACATATATATTATCTCTGATAAAAACCAAGTCAAATCTAACCTATTTTAAGATCTCACATTTATGGGAAATAACAGAATTGTTATAGGTATCCAATAAAGCAAAGAAATAGAGTTTAATACTCTATTCATAATGTTATTTTGTTCCTATAAATACACATATTTGGACTTTCCATAGAACTTGGCACCATTTAGATCTCCATTCTTTGCATGGTGCTTCCAACAGCCAAGCATACTTGTATTGAATTTGGCTCTCTTTTTTTACATTTATGGTTTTGGTGAGATGTACTTTACTAAGGGACATTGTAACTTTTTATAAGTGAATGAATTCCAACTGGTCATTCTTAGGTTCTGTGTATTTATAAGTATCTACCTCCTTAATAAAAAAGGAAGTTGGAATTGGTATTTTAGAGCTTCAGTCAGGGTACATATACATCTGATGGTGGAAGAGTACTAGCCACCAATTCAAATTGCAGGGGTAAAAACTAATGAAGATAATTTGAGCAAGCCATTGATATGTATTGAAGTACAATTGTGTGGTTAAAACAAAACCAATCAGAACTTGACATTTTTGTGTCCAATTGTATAGTTTCAAACAAGTAAGCATTACAGCAAGAATTTTTTTTTAATTTGGCATAGTCTTACAAATATGCAGATGAAGCCAAGGAAAAGTGTGAGTATTTTACTCAGGGATACTGTAGCTTTTTATAAGTGAATGAATACTAAAAATCAGTTCAGTAGTTTGACTCGATAGTATAAATACACAGAACTAGTTAGACAAGTGCTTTTTTTTAGAAACCTTGTTCACGTATGCAACATATTGCTAAAATTTCATAGCAAATAGACGAACACTATAGGCTTGCAGAGAAGACTAACAAATTATACAATTATTTTTAAACATTGGATAATCCCACTTGCAGAATTAATCAATGCCACTGTGGTAAACGAATAAATGCACAAGTGTGTCCGATCTTCCAGCATAAAACAACAAAGACCATGGGGTTTTAGTTGGTGGTAGTTTCACATAATTTGACTGGTCATTTTCAGATCCTGGGTATTTATGAGTTTCTTCCTCTTGAATAAAAAAAAGAAGTCAGAATTGATGTTTTAGTTTCAGTCAGGGTACCTCTACATATGATGGTGGAAGAGTATTAGTCACCAATTCGAATTATGGGGTGAAAAGTATGAAGATGATTCGAAAGAAGCCATTGATATATTGAAATATATATATTAAAGTATATACTGAAATATATATATTGTACATATTGAAATATATATATTGTATATATAATGAAATATATATCAATGGTTATAATTACTATAAAATTGAAAATAAACTCTATTCATATGAAGTATTTGACCAGTATTTTTTTTTATTGAATATTTTAAATAACCCCTTGTAATCCTGAAAATCAGAATTGGTTTATCTGTGATATATATTCTTAATAGCGTTGTTTAATTCTTTGTAAACCATATGAAATAGATCATGTGTCTTTCCACAAATACTCACAATCTTCTCCTTTAGAACAAGCTATGTAGTTAAAATGAAACCAATAAGAACTTGATTTTGACATTTCCGTGTCTAATTGTAGTATACAGTTTCAAACATATATAATATATAGTGGAATCTCAATAACTCGAATGTCAAGGCAAATGCAAAAAAAAAACCGAATTAATGAGTTTTCGACTTAACAAGAACTTCGAGATACATATGACTGTGTCAAGGAACAAACATAACGTTCACAGCTGTTACTTTGAAAGTTTCATGAATGTATTCATTCATTGCACATATACAAGACAAAAACAATAGATTAGAAGCCCGAACCCGAACATTCATTTTGGTATTTATTGCTATTATTTCGGTGAATTCCAAGTGAGACGTCATTATATTTTACCAACTACGACTTACAGAGTCTCCTTTTTTGAAATTCAAGTTATAGGAGTATAAATATATATTATCAATACTTCATAGGGAAATAACATTTTGTTCGAGTTACAAAGTCTAAATAATTCAAGATACTGCGTATTTAGGGGTTCATCAGAATGGAATGGCAATTTTTTCTCAACTTACTGAGGATTTCGACTTAACAAGGTTCAAGTTATTGAGATTCCACTGTATAAAGCATCGCATCATACTTTATTATAGTTATTGTAAATATAATGAAATCATTAGAAAACTTCAACTTATTTCGAGGATTTTACAGCTAACCTTTACTAAATGTACAATCTAATGACATTTGATAGCAACCTCTATTCTAAAAGATTTCATCATTTAAAAATTGTTATATCAGATATTTGTCACTCCACCCTGCAGATTGACGGGTTTGGGCCCTAAGCACTTTCATTTTTAGATTAAAGTAATTATTAGGTATAAATTATCACTGCTATATTACATATGGAATCTGCTTACAACAATGAAACACATTTTCTTAACACAACTTTAATATACTCATGATCTTACATAGTAAACACGCAGGTAATGAGCATTTCACAGTTTAGATGTATTACAAAATGATATGACAGTAAAAGTTGAATGCAATATCAAAATGGAATGCTTAACTGTTAATTGCAAACAATTTGGCAATCTACTATTTACCTAGCTCACTTGTGCAGATCATTGATTCATATTTTAAAATTTATAAAAGCAATCTTAAATGAAAATTAAAATAACTTTACATAAATATCTTTGATACATTTATTAATACATATTTGGCAAATAAACAAGATATTAAATGTACAGTTGCATTATATAGGAGAATAAACTTTTCATACAAACATAGATGCTCAAGTCAAGAAATCCAAGCCTTTATAACATGCTTACCCACAAACCCTAACATCATAACATAAAAAAGAATAAGACATTTGTATATAAACAAGAGGATAACATAACAAGCAATGCAGACATGCATGTAGGTAGTTTTACTGCTCCTCTTCACCTAGTTCAACTTTGACCTTCGAGAAATCAAAATCTTCGCCAGTACCACGTTTATAAATTTTCAAGACATCTAAACAAGTTGTCTCGAAATGAGTTGTAGCATCATATGACTCAGAAATAAATATTTGACTCTGTTGACCATCATCAATGGGCTCATAATAATCTGACACAGATATAAACTTCTGACGAATTGAACCAAGTAAATCCAAGCCCGGCTTAATTTCCGATTCTGGATCAGATGTTTCTACGGTAGTTGATACCATTGCAATGAACCAGCCTTTTGCAGCCACCTGGTGAGTGTAAGACACAACAGATACATAGATATCTGAATGTCTTCCTACTTGCTTCTGAGGAATAATAATCTGAGTAGACAAAGCATCTTTAGTGTTGGAAACTGGGTGATCCATTAAACAAATACAACGAATCACTTGCCCCTTCTTGCGCACTCTATCAGGCACATAGCTAGGATCACAGTACACTTGTTTGCACTTAGCAATTTCATTTCCAGATCGAACGCCCACAACTTTCCCACCTTCTCCAAAAACAATCTCATCAATGGGTTTATCTAACATGTAAGTTCCGCCATAAATAGCAGAGAGACGAGCAAAGCCCTGAGGTAATTCACCTAGTCCATACATAGGATATAAATAAGGTGATTTTCCATACCGTGCCAAAGAGTCTGAGTATAATTTTATACGGCGAATAGTTTGCAGTGCAGGTTGTTGGAGATAAGTATCATCTAAATGCAATGCTAATGCATGTCCAGTAAAATCTTGTGTATTCTTATCAAGACCAAACTTATCATATAATGACTGTGTATTAGCAGTGCTAGGATCAAAATCCTTCCACGTTTTAACGTCCTCTTCTTGGAAATCTTGAACATAAATCAAGAAATTACGGAAACGACGTTTTTCGAACATACCCATAAGATCTGAAGCTAGTGCCTCTTTCTGATCAACAGGTACTTTAGAAATTCTGCCGCCCTTGTAGACGTAACTTCCTTCAATGGATTTAAACTCCAAATATCGTGTTACACCTGTATGGATTAGCAATTTGACCAATAACCCATTGGCCATTAAGAATTTAGGAATTAAATCGACATTCCAATCACGACCACGACCATATGTTTCATCCGGTGCAGGTGCATTGAACTTGGCGAACAATTCTTCTAACGGAGTAATTGACGCAGATTCGCCTCCATAATACTTGTTTCGATCAATGTGCAAAACTTTCTTACCGGCAACAGAGAGCATACCGCTGAGGATGCATTCTTTCAAACCGGTACCCAAAACGATGGCATCGTATTCTTCATCCATAGTTAGCGAATAAATGCAATATGCACCACTTAGTAATTATTATGCGCAAACGTAAGAAACCCCAAAAAACGTCAAAATGTCGGTCGATACCAATAGGTTACGCCGACGTAGCTACTATTTTTTTTTATAAATTATTTGGATACTAGTCCTTACGCCTAAGCTATACATTTAAAGTTTTGGAAAAGATTAGTAATTAATATAAAGAAGAGTTAAGAATTAATTGAAATGTTTTTTATATAGAATTTAACTTTTATTTGGCTCATATAAATTAATATCCATCCTTCAATATTTTTCACCTTCTGATCAAAATAAGTTTAAGAAATTTTCACTAAGAAGGAATAATTTTCATCACAGACTTATCTAACATCTCTGTCCATTATTTATTTTTTTCGAAATCGAAATATTGGTCTAAGCTGTTTTCTCGACGCTTTCTGAAAAGAGGCGACAACTTGAAAACTATAATAAAAAGATGCCCATTAGAGCTATGTACCTTTATTTCTTTGTACCAATTGTACCATTTTTTTATTGCGAATAAAAGATGTTAGTTTCGTAAACGTATTTATTAATAACAATGGTACTGTCTCTAAGTTATATAAGCGCAATGTTCTACTATTTAACGTACAATGACAAATTTATTTATTACAAATAAAAAATTAAAAACGTATTATAAATTCGGCGTGCACTTTGTACATATTTTATAAAATCGGTGAAAAATCTAAATAATAATGAAAAAATTATTAAATCATAATATTTGTTTTTTTTTTGAAGCAGTATTGCATTTATACGAAAAACGGTTGACTATACGTCACTTCAAATTCGTTCTGAATTTTGATGTGAAACTTTAAATAACTAACCGCTAATCGTAAATGAAACCTAATAGTTACTTACATATTCTGTCAATAAGCATATTTTTAAAAAAGATGTGATAAATCGAAGAATCAAATTATAATATCAATGACGTCATCTTTTTTTTTTAGATTAGATATTGCCTATAATAAGTGTGTTTAATATACTTCTATAAAAAGAAAACTAGGCGAATGTACATAAAGATGAGGCAATTGATTTTTATTCAATATTGACGTTATAAATTGCAAGTGTACAGAATGTATGTCGGAGCTACATACATTTGTAAAACGTGTCCTTTACTTAGAAAAAATAGTAGTGTAACGTTTAGTGTTCTATTTATGTTTTAGTACATATATGTTTAAGTATACAATATTTCAACTGCATAAAAAACTTTCTTTAAACTTTTGTTGAACTGTGTAAAACTATTTATGGACCACACTATATAATTTACAATGTACATTATTTCATGCATCTTATTAATAACGTTGATAAGTTTGAATTTTGATAAATTTTCTGCATTTAGGTCTGAAAATTATTGAGATACTTTAAGGAGATCTTTAGGAGCTTCATATAAACCTCCGTGACAAGCAGCAAATCGGGTGTCAGAAAGAGATGTTAAACCAGTTCATTTCAATATGTCAAGTTTCTATAGCTCGTAAAGAACATACTAATGGGCCTGTTCCGTCATGCTAGGTAAACGATATCAACAACTATCATATGGTAATTATCTATTCCATAGTGATAGTGAAACCGATATGTTTACCACAAAAGTGTATTATTACACAATTTCTGAATATTTAGAGCATAAATGAATGTAATGAGCTCGACTTCCTACAGGTTTTTTCGTAAAATAGTTTTATATATCATTGTATTTCTATATAATTGGTTTGAAAAGAGCTATCCTCAAGTTTCTTGCTCATTCTTTTTGAGGAAAAACTGCCTTATGAATGAGTGGTAATTAAAAAAAGTGGTAATAATTAAAAAACAGTAAATTCTTTAAATATTATGACGTATTTCAAGTGTTATATTATAACCCATGAAATAAATATATTTTGAATTTGTTTGAAGATATTTTGAACGGACGTTTTGTACTCTAACACTTATACGAAATGTACTATTAGATTCTGGTAACTTTTGCTAATATGGAATACCTTTTAAATATTATGAAAATTTGTATAAAATGCTCTGTTGTACATCAAAATTTGATGTATTTAAAGTTAGCCAGTTATCTGATGCATACTCTTTTATTCCTGTGAGTGAACTATATTGTAAATGGCTTGTTATACCTTTTAATATTAAATATGATGTTATGTCTTTAACCCATTGATCTTGTTGAAAATTTCTATAGTATCTAATAAATGTGTGCTTATATTTGCAAGATCTTTTTATTTCTTGAAGCATTTTAAGATACATTCGTCAGAATCGTAAATGGATGTTTACGTTCTTTGACGTTTATTTATTACTCTAGACGTCATATAGAGACCTTTCTTAGATGTAAATAAAAGAAGTAACACAACGTCAATAAAAAACGTCTTAAAAAGTCTATACATCGACGTCGCAAAACATCGTATATTGACGTCAAAGAACGTCATATATCACGTAACATTACATCATATATCGACGTCACGATACGACATATATTGATCTATGTAACGTCAATATATGATGTCCAATGACGCCTTTAATGTCGTCGTAAATGATGTTTGATTTGTGACAGGATCACGTGAGACGACCGTGTTGTGATGACTATGAATAGACGTCAATAATGACGTAACCTTTCTGACTGGGTTGACACAGCAAGAGAAAGCAATCACCATTCTCATTCGAAATTTGTGAATTATAACTATAAAACTCAACATACTCAACGAAATTAAAAAGAGGATACAGGATACAAAATAGGATAAAGGATTTACAATCTTTTTACAACTATTTTAACTTATAAAATAATCTGGATACTATTTTTTTTTACTATTTTGTTATTTAGTAATTTATTATATTTAATTTGTAGTTCATAGTTAACAACTTTCGGAACTAACATATTATTAAGTAATGCTTTTGTACAAACAAAAATTCAAAATTGCAATTATATTATTTTTACAATGATTTACAGATTTTGTTCGATTTTGTAAGATATGTACAAAGTACAGGCCGGATACGAAACGTTTCCTTTTCATTTATACGCTGAGATGCGGGACTTATTATATTGATTTCCTTAAATTTATTTCCTAAGGATAATTTAGGTCTTGGCCTGTTAATGACTTGAACAAGCCAATTTTACAGCATGAAAATTTTATTAATATCTGCGGCATATTCCCAGAATAAAATGCCATATAACTTTAGACTATGAAAGAAGCCAAAGTAAATTAATCGGTCATTTGGATATTTTACAGTTTTTTTTTGTATTTATAACTTCATTTGGATTAGGACTAACTTTTTTCAACGACATACTCATGTACAGACCCTTTGATGCCGATTGTCCAGAATAACTTCGAAAATTACAATAGCATCCAAAAACTATAACTTTACATTTCATAATAGCTTAGTACCAGATCTATGTTTTCATTTAAAAATTAAAATTTTACACATTTAATTATTTTTTTGGGAAAACAGGTTAATTGTTTTTCTGTTTCGGAGATAGCAATGTTCACATCGTCATTGCATAAGTAAGCAGGTAAGTTATCAATATGAACTAAAAACAGAATGGGATGAAGCACCGATTCCTGTGGTATCCGCATACGAACCACAGATTCGGACGATCATAAGGCATTAACATCAAACCTCTGGATGATGTCAAACAAAAAAAAAAACTTTAAAAGGTTGAGTGCATTCCAGTAACCACATAATGATGCTTTAACTTAGCTTATCGTTAGCTTTTCGGTCAAAGTTTTTAGATCTTCACAATCAAATGCCTTTAAGAGATTACAAAATTCTTGCCGAAAATCACGAAATTTCCACCACTCAAAACCTCCCAGGCGCTTAAAATTTATTGAACAATTTCAACCTCAATTTCCAAAGCTAACACCAAATCGATTTTTAAGCGACTCCCTTTGATACCGAAATACTTTTGTTCATTAAATGTTTAATATAAAAATGTCATGACTGTGGATTAAGAGCAATTCTTCAAAGATTTTACTAAATGTTAGTAGTCTGGATGTTGGCCTAAAGTTGTTGGAGTTTATTTTATTACCGCCTTTAAATACAGGGGTGGCATTTCTTTCTTTCATCGGATCGGGAATCATACCATCATCCACACCTATCAAATATAAACGCCATATATAGTACAATAAAATCAATAATGAAGTTTACGATTTTAATTGTCCGATCAATGAATTCAGCAGTCATTAATTACAATATATTATAAAAGGTTTTTTGCTCAATTTTATGTTATTTTGTCCGGAAATTACAAGTAATGTACATGTTGTTGCATACCAAAAAGCATTATGTTTGGGGGAAATATATATATAGTTCTTATAAATAGAAGAAGGGCATGAACATCTCAAATGTTCATATGTCTTATATTTCAATGTATTTAATCATAAATTAATTATTAAATCATGACAGACACTTCGAATTCACTAAAAAATAACATCTGCAATAATAGTTACCTACTCTACTGATAGCTGTTTTTTTAAACAGAGGTCAGTAGAATAGGTGGTAATTTATAAAATCAATTTATTCAACATGAAACTATGCCCATATTTATAAATTTATTAATGTCCAACATTACAACATTTGTGCAAATGTGACATCGATGAAGTTTATGTAATAAGGTCGTTTAGTTTAGTATCGTTCCTCTTTATAGTATCATCGCATTATATGTTTGTGTAAACATAATCGGCGTAAATAATAAGAAATGTCATCAATATTATTTAAAAAGTATACACAAATACACCGAGAAAGAAGAAGATGTTCGCCTCTTGATACTAATATTCGATATGTTATAATGAAGCAATATGATAGTACAATACAGCGAAAAAACATAGGTTAGAACATCCTTTGACAATGCCGATACTTGACATCAAGGAATCTTTAACATAATAGACTTTTTATGCGAAACAATATTTAAAACAAACAGTTGTGTCACATAAATAGCCTAAATTAATATAATTAATGTTCCTTGTTATGAATCTAAAGTAAATTTCGTATATTATTAGTTACGTATCGATTTATCGAATACATGTTTGTGACACTGGCATAATTATTGGATGTTCACTTTTGGCTGTCAAATTGACTGCTTTGTGCTACTTGATAATGACACCAGTTGTCATTTGTGGTTTTGGGTTTTGCCCATAGATAATACACTATATGGTAGTTATAGATACGCCACTCTTGTTTTCATTTTCAAATACGCAATCCCCGTATCATAGATGGCACTGTTTTTAGCTCACATACATGCCACTAGATGGCGCTGTTATATCGTTAATAATGACCGCTAGATGTCACTTCTTGTTTTCGATTTTGAATTTGGGATATTAAGATGACATAATACTTAAAATCTAGACGGATACGATTTTATCCATCTAAGATTTTAAGTAACATGTCATCCTTGTAAATAAAAGAAATTATAATCAGGACTTTTTTTTATTTTTCTTACGTAACATGTAATAATTTGCCGCTTGCACTTTTATTAAGTCATTATTATCAAATTTTAATAATTTTCCTTGTAATATTCGTTTGATGTTTGTGCACCAACTGTTAATGACAACATCTATTATTAAATTTAGCATATATTTATAGACTTCGTCTTTATGAACGTTACATGTCAGAAACGATTTATTACAAAAAATGTTTGCCATAAATATGATTTTTTGTCTCAAATTTTTTTGCTGAGGATTTTCTCGTAAACACATTTGAATAATTACATAAATGTCATTTAGAAAATTACACAAATTAGTCGATGGGTAATGTAGATTTTTTTGTGAAGTCTCTTTCATAAATAAAAGACTGGGTTGAGGAGTTGTATTACTTAACTCCATTTTGCATTTATGGCAATTTTACATATTTTAATTTTGTTTTTAATTATATACCCAGCTAGATAAGTTTTGCTTCATTGTGTATTTCTGAATCATTCTTTTTTCAAAATCTTGCAATAAATTTTCAAATGAATTTATTTCCAAATTTTCGTTATTTTCCATATCTACATTATAATTTTATTAGTAAGCATATATTTTAATGAATGTAACGGTTTATTATTGTCACGTTCACAGTTAGCGCCTACAGCATGGGTTGATGTGTAATTATTAATTAAAAGTGTCTTAAATGCATTAATGAATTGCAAACACGTCGGAGAGTTATTTCTAACACCATTACTCTAATGTTACCAAAAAATTTTCAAGGGGTCTTGATTAAAATTTCTTGTCAATAAACTGGTAATTGCAAACTTTTCTTTCAAAATATAAACATTTCCTGTTTATATTATGGATCAATTTTTAAAGATGGTATTTGTTTATATTTAATTTCAGTAGTGCCTTTCTTATTTTTTACTAAAGTTTTAAATCGCATTGACTCTAAAATTGGTAATATTTCATTCCAAAATTTAAAATGTGGAGAACTTTGTTTAAGACACCCTTTGAAAATTTTGCAGAGTTTTGGTATGAATGGCCATTAAATGAATCAAATAATTTATCCATTATCAAAGAAACCCCGCCGTCGCCAGACAGTCCTTGGGAAGTATGTTGTGATCTAAAACAAAATAAAATAAATATTAACTTCATTCAGGTAAATAATTTTATAAAAATGCTTATCACAATATAGCAAGTACAAATCTAAAACATATATTGAAAACACATTTTATAAATATTATTAAGTGATTACAGAAATTTGATAACAATGACATAGCACAATCAAAAAAGTACAAATAATGTTTGAAAAATACTTTTTTTGTGATAATATGCAAATCTTTTTACCATATTGTATGTAAAATAGTTTTATATTTTTTTCAAAATGTTGTGGACTGTGTCATTCATGATTTTAATTATAAAACATATTTAATAACAGAATTGATACAGGTTGGCCTAAAAAGTGACATCAAAGAGAAGAAACTAGATTCCTCAGTCCCAGGGGTACTCAAAAATACCCCATATATCTTCTATAGTATCTAGATCCGGTGAATATGCCATGCCACTAATAATGATTGGCTGGTCACAACCTATTGAATACATTTTAGCAATAAGAATAAGGAGAAAATAGTTTAGTAAGGATCCAACCCACAAAATTAATGAAAATGAGTTGGGAACTACTGAAAAGATACCGATCCACAGATTAGGTTAATATTTCTTTTTTTTGTATATATGAATCCAAACTACTTAGGTTGTTACGCAAGTCAGAAATCAAACAAGTCTGTCTTTTACAAATTTAACTATAATAGACTAAATTGATTGATGATTAACAATCAGTTTTCTATTTTTTATACTTAAAATAAATTTAAATTAATAATTTAACACAGACAATCAAAAATAACTGTAATAAATTTTACTTTATACATACTATTTATTATGAAATATTGTAAAAGCATTATTGGAGGCACAAATTAATAGTCTATATCGAGACTAGGTTCAAATTTATGTAACTAATGCTTCTGTTAATTAAAAAACATTGTAGATGCAAAATTAAGTTAGACTTTTAGCTCTCCTATAACATTTCCAAATTATCTATAGTCACCATGCAAATACATAAGAGTTTTATAAGTTTGAAGCGTCAAACTTTTACTTAAGTATTATCTATTTATTCTTATCTTATTTAATAAATGTAATAAGTAGTTAGAAACAGGTAAACATATATAAGATGCTAAAATCAGAAACCTTCATAGTTGGTTAAAAAGGGTTTTTAGACATACTACAAGCTTAACACTTACAACTGCATCTTCATGGATATAGATTATATCTCTTAATCGATAATATTGTTGATTCTAGCCCCGCTCTCAACTCTGATTATAATCCTACTCCACACTCAACTTTAACTTTAGTCACAATGTACAATTCTGTCCCTTGTTCCCTTTGAATTATGGTATCGAACACAGTTCAGATTTGGATATTTCAAAATTAAATATAAACAATATTACTCGGAAATAGAGTAGCTTTCTACAAGGGAAGAATTTTAGAGATATAAATTTTTGAGTATTCTAACACAAATATGCAAACGAAGCTGGGGATGAAAATGTTAATAGCTTGTTTTATTCTGCAATATTGTAGACTTCTATTGATCAAAAATTTTAGATTTGTTATCGCCATTTATAATAAACAATGTTCCATATAAAATAGTCATACCTCGCTTCATTTACTTACAGCATTTATTAAGTATTATTACATATTCCAGAAAAAAAAATTTGTAATTATCTGAACGAACAAAGTTGGATATGACAACTGCCTGCATTAATAATTTTCTACCTATTATATCATAAATCTATTGGTAACTAAGGAGATCTATGGACAAATGTAAGATTGTTGTTTGAAATTGAAAGACATTATCCATCATGATCCGCAGCCCTAAAGTTGACAGTCACATTGGTGTTGATTTATATCATGCAATTATGTACTGAACATACATTTACATTACAAAACGGGGAACTACAGGAAATTTCAGACCCAATCATTTTCAATCCTGGACCTTTAAAATTCCTGAATCCAAATGATAAAGTTCTACTTGCTTTAATAGAATAATCATACTAATTTGAGTATAGTTAATATTTTAGTTCACATAATATGATTATAAATACTTACGAATATTCAAAGTCGAAATTCCTGTTCTAGTAAGTCGTTTACTGGGTAAACGATAGCGTTCTTCAAAATGACTATCACAGAATCGGACATTATTATATATATATATATCGCCTTTATCCTGTACTGTACCGCTGGTGCTAGAACTGCCTTCCGTAAATTAAACCTGTCTAAATTTGGATACTCCGGTATGGAAACCGATGGAAAGGACCTGAAATAATGGAAGTGTTAAGTGAAAAGAGATTAAAATGGTATTTTATCATAAGATGTACAAAAAAGTTTTAATATTTACCCTCAGTATCACACCCAAAATAACATTTCAAAAATTGTTTCTTCGGCATTTTAAATCGCAAAAAGCAACGTTGTAATTTATGAAATCCAAAACATCAAAAGCCAAATCACTTGGGCAAACAGAATCCGGTGTATTAAAACAAGATCAAACGTTATTTTCAGATATTACAAAACAATTTCAAGCCAAGTCGTTAAGAAAATCCACAAATATATTATGTAGCAACCAGCACAAACGCAAACAAACAAAATTGACGCTGCGACGCCATTGAATGACCATAGATCATAGATTATCTGTGAACGTAGACAATATAAGCCAAACAAGATTTATTGATTCGGTTTCATTTATATTTTATTTGTTAAGTACATAATTAATCTTAATTATTTAAGACCATTCTAAATAATTTAAATATAAAATTAAAATAATCAATAATTAAATTTATTTTTGTCTTTTACTGCACTGCCACCTATTGTGAAAAATTCGTAAAATTCGTGTTTGTTTTATACTTTGAACTATAGATGGCAATATCATTGCTATGTTTTTTTGAATTGTAATTTGTATGAGAGTTGCACCCCGGTTTTGCCGTTTCGTCGTGTGTTTGGCTTTTAGTTTTGTTGTGTTTCGTCGTATACGTAACAGTGTTTTTAGCGTGGCGCTCTGGTGTCCTAAATTATTTTGTCTTTTTTTTTTGTTTTAATAAATAACGACATTTGTTCTGTGCCCAATAAATTCAGTTTAAAAGTTTTTATCTATTACTTTTTGCGAGTTTGGATTTGTGTCCATTATGTTTTTAACTAATAACGTTATTTTCTCCATATGCTATAACATTTACTTTCAATGTACTGGTAGGCGGTGGCGATAAAACGCACGATAGGAATTTGTAATTTTCAATGAAAGGAGAAAGTAAATATTTCACTCTTCAGATGCCTAAAAATGTCTTCGGAAGGAAATGGAGAAACTCCTTCGACGGTACCAAATTTACCGGGGGTACCGGAACAAACATATTTATTTCCAAAGGCGAAAGGACACTCTCGATCTATAAGCCATGGAGGCGTACCAATGCTTGCTGGCAATTTGGCACCAGCAACGCGTCCAGCTCTCAAATCTGCTTTGCGAGGTCACCAGCGAGCCTTTTCACATGGCCAGATCGGCGAAGGAGAACGCCCTAATACAGGCCCAGGCCATAGTCGTGCTGGCAGTCGAACTGATTTCATATTACCTCCAGGGCACCGCGAACCAGCACCCTTGAGTGCAGTCCCGCGACTCGGGTCTGTACGAGCTAATCACTCGCGACAAGCATCTCGGTCTGATTCTATCTATACACTTCGACGGACCTCAGTGACGGGACCATGGCAGCGTGCGTTGCTGTGGCTGACACGACGCCAACAGCCCACTGTGGACAACAGACATCTGGTGGTTATGCCAAACCACCTTGTTCCAGATAAAACTCCACTGAAAGACCATCCCAATGGGCAAAGATGCAATAATAAAATCAGGACTACTAAATATACGTTACTTTCTTTCATTCCCAAAAACCTGTTTGAACAGTTTCACAGAATTGCAAATTTATATTTCATATTTATTGTACTATTGAACTGGGTACCTGCTGTTAATGCTTTTGGCAAAGAAATTGCCATGTTACCTGTGTTGTTTGTATTGGGTGTTACTGCTATTAAGGATTTGTTTGAAGATCGCCGTAGACATCTTTCAGATAAAAGAATCAACAACTCATATTGCAGAGTCTACAAAAAGTAAGTTTTTAATTATCCTTTTTATGTTATATTTTTGTGGATTCATTGTATTGCCCAGTTTCCGTTGCTTAGGCTGCAAATTTTTTTTAGTATTTTTTAATGACTGATTATTTTTATCATCCAATTAAAAATTTTATTTTTATAATAAAATCTTGTTTATTACTGAATATTTTTTTAACAATTTCAAAATATTTATATTGCAAATACATGAGTAATTATATTAGAATTATCCACTTAGTTGGTTGTTTGGTTACAAAATAAATTAAAATTTAGCATTAATTGTTTCCAATTTTGCTCTCAATATCAATCCCTGAGCTGCTCTATTCTAATGTCTGTCCTAATGTCGATTATTGCCGTCCTTTGAACATTATTGATATTTTTATGATGTTCATATAACTTATTTTGTATAGAAACTGGCTTATATTATCTCCCATTAGATTATCTACCATCATGTAAAATTGAATCACAACCTGTGTAGACTTTTCAGAGAAAGTCTAAACAAAGAAAAAACCACTCAAATTTCTATTTATTGATATAGATGTCTGGTGAATAAATATTGTTGATTTCAGATAAACATTATTCAAGTAGTTTAAATATAAAATCCCTCATATTCATTAGTAATATATGCATAAGGTTGGTGTTTTATGTATGGAAATTTAAGAAAACTTAAAATGTTTGTTTAGACAAAATAATTACCCATAATGTCGACATTTACCTGCCCTTCTATAAGATTGATTCTTCTGTGTTTTAATCATAAAATTCTAGGGAATGTAATCCAATAAAATTTTTAGAGGCTTTTTATATTGATTTCTAGAAACAACATTTTTTATTGATTCAAAAGCTGTTTGAGTTGCTGAACAGTTATAGAGTTTGAAACTCATGAGTATGGAAAATGTTGCATGACATCTAATGCAACTGCTGTATTAAAGATTTATTAAGCAGTATGAAATTTGGCATTATAATGAAGCAATAGTGTTCATGATGTATTGGTAAATAAAGTCTCCTTTTTTTTACCTTTTCTCTATTATGTCCAAATTTTTCCTTGTCAATTGTGTATGCACTGTATTTCAGGTGGCTAAGGTAAATTAAATCAACACCGATCCTCTAATAGACACAGTTGTAGGTCTAGAGTCTAAGTTTGGAGGGGGTCATAGATTAAAGTTTCTTTTATGTAGATGAGCCCTATGACCAGAGTCGTCTTAGTCTAAGTGAGGACCCTTGGATACACAGAGTTCAGAAATCTTTTAGATAGCCTAATAAAACATGAATGAAAACATTGAAATGTAATTTTATACAAAAATTAAATGATGATGACTTCAGGGCTCTCCATCAGACCGAGGCCTTGGACCAGTGCCCCGCGTGCCCTTATAGAATAGACGGAACTGCCTATGACCCCCTAGATTAGTGGCTGAACAGACACTGTAATTTGCCCTTCAGTTTATCTTATTCTTTAAAGCATCCTCATTTCGCTCTTGTGTTCAGCTATTACATTGCTTTTTTCTTATATATATATATATAATTGCTACCTATATTATAAGTAGCAATTTTTTGTCACATGTGACAATCTGGTCCAATAATAATTATTGATTCATCAATAAAATGCAAACTTCTACTTGTTTTCATATTTTAAGAATCTAACACTTGTTTAGCTGGCAGTTTTCTCTAGAGATAAATGAGCCAAAGATTTTGAGAGTCGGTCTTTTCAAATTTAATTATATGAAAAAGAAAACAAATCAAGTTCAAAGTTATTGACATAAAAAAACAACTCGTTAAGAAGTAAAGCTAATGATATCCATGTATATTTGCCTTCAAAATGTTTGGAAATTTATAATACCCTTTTTTACAAGTATTTGCCAAATATCTAAATTTTTTCAATTCATAGAAGAGTAAATTTTATATACTTTAGTGAACATGCAGACACAGCTTCTTAAATATATTCTCATCTGTGTAATCGAATTTATAATATTAAATTCTAACATGCTTTTCTTGTAATCTATATCTGTATAAAACAAAGATGTGTTAGTTACACTATTTATAATTCAAGAATGGCTGCATAGATTTTTATAATCTTTGATTTGTTAAATTTATCTCCACCCCGAATAGCAAAATAACTATTAAAAAATATGTATAATTCAAGAACAAAATAATGAATGTTTATGTGTAATGATGTTAAAGTATGTTTGAATGAATATTTGTTATATGCTGATGGATGGACGGATTTTAATCAAATTTGGTATAGAGGTGGATTCTGTTCTCAGATAGGATATAATATTAAAATAATAAAATTATATTATGTTACATAGCAAGATTCCCTTTTATATAAAAAATGTACAAATATCAGTAAAAATGGTATTCGAGAAGCCATGGGCATATCTGAATTATAAAAATACAATTATTACTGAATATTAATAAGCTAACCTTAGCAAATGGGTAACAGTTATACATAAATATATATATATATATATATATATAAATCTCATGTCATGATGTTTGTTTACACTAATCTCCAAAACCACTCAACTGAATTCAGTGAAGTGTTCCATACTACATGTAATTTAGTCCAACTTGAAAGATAGGATACTTTATATTCTGATAGGTGGCATAGTTGTCAAGTACTATTTTTTATTTTTTAGGGATATTTTTTAATTTTTTCAGATTTCTTTTATCCAAAATTACACACAATCAAATTTTAATTTCCTAGACTGCAGCCACTCAATTGGCTTAAGACAGTTTGACAAAAATACAGTTTATCAATTTGCACCACCATACATATAAAATTATTACTATACTTTAAGACTTATACTGGTAACGGTATTGGAATTGAAAATGGGATGGGAAACAGAATCAAAAGTTAGAACCAGATCCGAGATGGAAAACGAGACTGGGGTCAAAATTGAATGTAGGGTCGAAATCAGAATCAAGCGCCTAATAGGGATCAAAATACAAAAAATGAAGGAATTGTTTGTCCCCGGCTTCGTCCAAATTAGAACTGTGATCGGTAACAATCAGAATTAAAAGCTGTATGAGGAACAGAATTGAAAACGGGAACAGGATCAGAATTGCAAGTGGGACTGAAATTGACATTGGGACTGGGGTTGAAAAGAAGCGTGGGATTGGAATCAGAATCAAAAGACTGGGATTAGAATAGAAAGCGAGGCCAGGCCTGAGATTGACATTGATTGATACAAAAGATGAAAAAATTTGTTCATGTCCATGCTGATGGAACTGCAGGCATTAACTATATGGGCAAGCCACCCTCAAAAAAGAGCAGAACAATGTCTGCCGGGCCAGCTAATTATAATATAAGCCAATCTTTCAAGATGAAACTCAAATTTTACTGCCTATCCCTAAATAAAAGCTAGCTCAATGAAAATGAAGTGTACTGCAAATCTAACCTACATAATAATGAAATTTTTTTTGTACAACAAATTAATGAAGTTTCTATCTTTAACTTGTCTATGTATTTTATCATAATTAATATCCTCTTTTATATAGTTAATTAAAAACGAATGTTTTGATTAAAAAAGTTGATTGTATTGATTACAATTTATAATTACAGATAAATAAACCAAACATTAAATCTGTTGGAATTGCACATTCTTTATACAGTAAGTTGATTATTGAAATTGATGAAATTGATTGTTATAAATCGTGCTAATGATCTGTTAAAAAGCAAATAATAAAATTAAAATACTATAATTATATTAGTAATTCTTCACTTTATTTCCTGCTTAGTAGTAAAGGTTTATTTTTTCTTTAAACATATTGCTAAATTTCAATTTTCTGTAATATATATGTTAATAATATGTATATGTTATACTGCTTTTGACAGGCCTGCTTTTCTAATTAAAGAACTTATAATGATGGGTTGTTCCAAAAGAAAAAAATCAATTAATAAATGTTAACCATAGGATGTAACGGATTGTGTATACTTTATCAGTCAAATTTTATGTTCGATTGAGCAGTTAGCATTTTTCTATTTATGTAACTTGTATTTATTTAAACATTTAACTTTGCTTTTTTTAAACAACGTCAGGTATATTTTTTACTAAATATGTCGGAATTATTTTCATTAAAAAAATAGGATTTTCTACAATTCAGTAGATAAGCAAATTTTAAGGAATTTATCATAGCTCTCGCCCACAGCTTCACCCGCATGGTCATGAAATGAACTCCTTCGTTTTATATATTGATTGAAAACTATTAGTTATGATCCTGATTGTTATCACATTCTCAATTCTGATCTTGGTTTTGCTTACGATTCTGAACCTGATTTTAATCCAAGTAGATTCTGATTCCACCTTCAATTCTGATTTCTATACTGTTCCTCATTCCAAATCCAGTCAGGCTTTTGATTCAAATTTGGTCTCACACTCGATTTCTACTTAGTTCCCTCGATTTCCCTCTCACCTCGACTTTTAATTTTGTTCCTCAACACACTTGATTCTGCTACTGAGCAGGATTTAGGTTTGGAGAAAAGTGGGATAAATGCTAGTATCAAAATAAAATTTAAGCTATATTGCTCTGGGATAGTGTAAATTATTATGAATGAAAGAATTTTTAGAATCGGTTCTACTGAATCCATTCTAATATATCATTGAACTAAACCAGTAGTTCGAATTAATTATACATTTCAAATATATGGATAAAGTTGGGTACAAATGTCAGTATTTTCATGCCTATAACCTTTGCTTAAATGCAAGCAACAAGTTGACAAAGTTTCATCCGAATTATATTTATTATAATATTGAGTTTTATATATTATATATTGAGGACCTTTTTAATGGGTACTTGAAGTTTTATAAATTTCTTTTTAAAAACCTTCCAAATTTTGTCACCAAGACCTTTATTCTTTCATTGCTGAATGCCTCCCATGAGTATAAACTCTAGAGCTACATTTATGACAGTCTTTGTGTACAATTCTTTCTACAAACACACATATGACAACATGAGCTAAATAAATATGTGGATACTTAACACATTTTATATGAACCTACAAGGCTATGCCAGCAAGTAAAACTTTGTTTCCCATAAAAGAAAATTAAATAAAAGTTGGAAATTATTTTACCCCAATTGAACATTATTTTATTTTTGATGGAAACATGTGTTTCATACAATTTAATTGTAGCAAATACCTATAGCAAAGCATTTTTGATCAGTTTAAAAGGATGTATTTATTATCAAAATTTGATAATAAATATTATTTTTAAATATAAATGCTTACATTTTATCGGTCTAAAATATTTTCTTATATAGATTTTAACTTTACTAATAATATTGTTTAATTAAGTATGTGATAATTCAGATGTTTGTAGAAAATTAAAAGTTACGAAATTGAGGAAAAAAAATTATTCGTTAGTAGAGCACTTCTTAATGCTTCGCATTATGAGTCGTGCAATATTACGACATTATTTATATGTTATTGTTTTTTTAAGATAATGAAGTTAAATTCAAATTTCGTATCATATTCAAGTTTTGTAAAATGAAGTTTGAATCTGTACTAAATCTTTTTGCATTCTGTTTGTTTATTGTTCTCTTGTAGAACCACATATATCAAAGATAATGTATATATATATTGAAAATTGAATTGAGGTTATAGATTTAGCATACGTCGAGCAGCAATCCTAAGGAGTAAGAGCCATTATACACAAGTATTTTAGAGTGAAATAGACAGTCCAGGAGGTTTACATACATATCAAGGATCTTTATGTACACGGTATCATTCGTAAACGAGATGAGTAGGTACTGTTTATTTTGGCAAATCTCAGATTTTAAGTGTAAATTCATGTTTATCACACATTAGTTACGGTTACATGTGTGTGTAGTGCCCAGATGTAACTCATATAAGAAAGTAAATTCACAGAATTGTATGTTTCATATGTAAGTACATACTATAAATGTTTTGTTATCTAAATGTAATATTTTATAACTACCAAAAAAGTTTTGTATATCAATCGATTGGAAAAGATTTCATGTTTAACCACAGCAATTTTTTAAATATTTACAAATTCAATTTTTATTGATAATAAATATGTGTAGTTTTGTTATTTGCAAAGTCACTTTCATAGAAATGGACACTGTCTTAGTCCAGGAGGTTTACATACATATCAAGGATCTTTATGTACACGGTATCATTCGTAAACGAGATGAGTAGGTACTGTTTATTTTGGCAAATCTCAGATTTTAAGTGTAAATTCATGTTTATCACACATTAGTTACGGTTACATGTGTGTGTAGTGCCCAGATGTAACTCATATAAGAAAGTAAATTCACAGAATTGTATGTTTCATATGTAAGTACATACTATAAATGTTTTGTTATCTAAATGTAATATTTTATAACTACCAAAAAAGTTTTGTATATCAATCGATTGGAAAAGATTTCATGTTTAACCACAGCAATTTTTTAAATATTTACAAATTCAATTTTTATTGATAATAAATATGTGTAGTTTTGTTATTTGCAAAGTCACTTTCATAGAAATGGACACTGTCTTGCATGCTCATGTATTTTGTTTTTAGCCTCATCTTAATTGTCATTTTATTTTACTGTAGTATAAACATTCTTAATTTATGACAATTTATTTCCAACACAATTTAATTATTGAATGCAACCTCCGTTCTTCTGTCCATTTGCACGAATATAACTCGAGAACCACTGGTATGATATACATAATTTTTTTTCACTATAGAAATATGTTATGGGGCCAAATTTCAGTATACATTTAGTTATGATAAATAACTAAGTATCACATTTTTGACATAGATTTCCAATTTAATTAAAGCAAAATATGAATTAGTATAATTATAATTTAATCATAATATGATTTAGAATAGATTGTATTATAATATTACATTCTGTTTGTTTCTATGATAATTATAAACAATATATATTTAAATAAATACTCGTTTTCTATGCGTTCACGAATCATTCATCTGGTTCAGTTTGAAACTGGTAATTGTGCCCGCGTCCAGTAAAGTTTCTGACAAAAATATTATTAATCGAAAGACAGGTACAGAAATCGAAGTAAATACCAGAATTGGAACAAACATCGACACCGTAATTGATATCGAGAACACGATCAGGATCATTATTGAAAAAGAAATAGTTCGATATGTATGATAAAGAACTTCATTTTAGTCGGTGAGAGTTGGGGGCGAATGCTACTGGTGTCATAAAGTCAAAACAGGACACGAGTGTTCCACTCCTTTTTATCCGAAAAATGCTTAAGACCTCTTGTCGCCTCCTGCTTCCATATATTCTATCGTGAATTCAAGTATAATTCATCAGTCACACACATAGTCGACTGACATATGTGCTTGCGCGTCTATGAATTCGTACCGTAAATCAAACGGGTAAGTATTGCGTCAGTCCTCATCAATTTGGGGATAAATATGTGGTTGACTGATGGATACATAAGTTATTAAAATTCCGATTATGTTCGGAATGTTTAATTTACAAAGTAGTATTATTGACATTTTTTCAGAGTTTTAAAACTTATGGTTCCAAAGGTAGAGGCACACACACGAAATTAACAAATTTGGAAAGTTATAAACTTCCAAATTAGTTAATTTCGTGGGTATAAATAATGTGTATATAAATAAAATATCTTTTAGTGCATTTTGAAATACCTATCCGACGACACCATAGCGCTAAAAGAATTTATCCTTCAATTTTATGTACGAAAAATTCATATTTTTCGTAATAATTGTGAATATAAGACCTGCCTATATAATGTTATTAAACTCGATGAAAAAAATAGTAGAATTTATTGGATGTGACATACGGACAGGCGGACACAACGAGATTAAAGATTTCCCCTTTTGTCTTTGGAAAGATAACCTCAAAAATTGTTTATTAGTACACGCTCAATTATTATTGTATTAAAAATAAGTCGCCTGTGTGTAAAAGGCAGTACTTTTTTAATGTTACGAAGGAAACATATTCGTGACTCGATTATGGTCAACGCGCCTCGAGTAAACTTTATGAATTCTCCATCGATTGAATCAGAAATTGTGAGCAAACAATAGAGTGGGGGGGAAAAATCAATCTACAACCACACGCACGAACTCGATAATAATGATACGGCGTGTGTAACAAATATTTGAATAGACCCGCACGTGGTGAAAGCTGATCGATGCCCGTCGAATAATTCACCGATTTGTGGGCAAATGGAACAGCTCGCTGGCCTCGAACTTTAATAATTACGCGGGCGGTCCTATTAGGCTTTACTGCTTTGTCGTTCTGAGCACATAAAGATTATAGTTGTCAATAACACTTCATGAAATGTATTTAATGTCGTCAATGATAAAAAAAAAATATGCTATATACAGCGTGTTTTCTCTGATTATGCCACTAACCGAGTGCCCTTTTCTGTCCTTTTGTAAATATTGTTGACATCATGGCGATGCTTTTTCGAGAAAATTACTATTTTTAAAATGTCTTGCATTCAATTTATCATTACGATATGACTGTTATAATAAGTTTACGTATCTGTATGGTCTAACTACTAGGTTATCTATATAAAGATATGGCGTTTCAACTTCGTTTAAGTATAAAAAATGAATGAAACAACGGCGAAATGCGTGTTGGACCGTCCAACACGCATTTCGCAGTCGTCGTCGATATGGAATGTCCCATATTATACGTCCAAATTGGACGTGTATAATATGGCAGATTCCTTAACTGTACTAACTTAGATAACTGTAAATAATTAAAATTGTGATAATAGAGCACTATAAATTATTTGAATTGCGTATTTTTCGTATACGAATGAATATTTGGTATAATAAACTAAAATCATAAGAGACGATGTGCAATGTATTGAATTTTCGAATGCGCATAAGCAAACCAACTTTACCTTATTCAATGCCGTATTGGCCAAAGACAACTTTCTTTGCCACTTCATACATTACAAGATGTATTTATGTGGTCATGTGATCGAAATCAAGGTTAATCGTATATAACCATTACAAAACCGAATATTGACCGGTTCTCATTTGCAATTCATTGATAGTGGACAGGTGTAGAATCGTGCCAGTTTCGGTTAATTATATTACATAGACACTAAGTTAATGTCTCACCAATTATGATAGTGATTATACAATTGAGCGCGCTTCGATACAACAGGCGAATGCGGGCGCGTGTGTAAAGAAACCACATGCGCTGCTCGGGTTTTCAGTCTCGACGTTGACGGGAGTTGCAAAAAAAAAAAAGAAAAAAAAAACAAGAACCTAATGTACAATACAACGCACGAAACTCTGCCGCTCTGAATTGCGTGCGAATGATGTAATGCGCAGGTTTTACGCTCCACGACCCTTCCGTCTTCTGCTCCGCGTGACAATCTTAGGTCATTGCGACGCTTTCGCGGCTGACTTCACAGCAGCATATGTTGTACTGTATATGTAAGTTAGGGGGAGGTGCATGTCTGAGCGAAACAGCGGGCATATTGTTTGGATCATATAAAAACAGTCATTATTCCTAGATTTTAATTTGTTAGGTTCATTTAAACCCTAGAATGAATAATGTCAGAAATTTGGATAAGGGCTATTACACAAAAAAAAAATATTTATTTGGACGTTTCGAGTATACTTGTACCTTGACTTCATCAAGCATAAAAATTTTGTCAAAATATAGCTTTAGTGAAATAACAAATATTGAATAATCTATGAAGTTGTAATAATAATTTTTTTTTTTATAATTTAATTGTCAATTGTGTTATTTATCCTACTTAAAAAAAAGAGGGCGTAGCATAGATCATATTGAATTAAAAGAATTATATTTAAGTTATGTGATATTTTAATATCAAGACTTTTATTAACTTTTATGTAATTATACAATAGTTAAACAATTGGACAAAAAATATTAAAGTTATAATACGCTTATTGCATGGTCCAAACACAGACATTACGTTTACTTTGTACGTTAGTTAGTTAGTACATTGCCGATGTAAAAGTGTTAAATAATGAAATAATGTTAAAATGGAAAATTATGTGTTTTCGAAAATCTTTCGTAGCTTTCAGTCGAGAATTAAAAAGAAAACGACAGTCCATATTAAAAGTAGCATTTGAAAAGTTTTCGATTTTACAGGTTTCCATAAACACAAATAAAAATTCTTTATTGGTTTAAATATTAAGGTAATACTTTTTGTGCAAAGGTGATTTTTTTTTAATTCAGTCAATACAAATATCTTTAATCGACAATCATTAGAAATAATATTATCTATGGGAGTGCACAGACGACGATCAATAGCAATTTTACTACACATCTCAATGAATGATTTTAAGGGATAGTCAAAATGCTTGTCTTCGGCTTGTAGTCTATGATCTCAAAAAGGTTTTCATATTTCGAAATGCCTCCCCTTTTTTTTACATTTTCACCTTCTTATATTTTGTGTCTTGATCTCGTTACAGTGATATATTGTTTGGCAAACACAATATTCTTCAAATCAAGAGGTCCACGGATGATAGATGGACCATCTCGATAAGCACGCCCGATTGATTCACCCCGATGTGTTTCCAAACTATAGCTGCGTCGTGACAGGGGGACTCCATTGTTTTGAAACTACACTGTGCTTCTAGACTCATCGCAAAATTTATACTTCCTAAAGAATAGGGAGATAATTTTAAAGAAAATTTAAGTACCATCCATCCAGACGTTCTGTTGAAATAGTACAATTCTTGATTGCACTGTTTGATATTAACTGCCAATCGATGTTGGAGACGCAAAACACGTGTTACATAGATGGTGATTCACTCCGGCCCAGCTGTGGTAATTGCGCATATTATAAACACCGGCCCTGCGGAAACGAGACTAGTCTGTCCATAGTATGTTATCAAAAAAGTAATCTATCTTTCTTCGGTCTTCTAACGTTATTTGACAAAAGTTGATGTCGCTCATCTCCTGCCTACTCATCCACTCGGGCGCTAGATTGTCGATCAAAATAGGGTGCATTTGAACTTGTTCATATAATCCCTTCGTCTGTAAATATGTACTGTAACAATGCAACAATAATAATCTGAACAAACAAATAAATATGATCATAAATAATGCAAGATATGTGTTACTGTACAATTTCACTATAAAATCTCGAAAATAGTAGAAAGTCGTTTAATATGCAAGAGGGTTTTTCCAATAAATATCGATGCCCTCATTGCCTACCAAACAAATGTTCATGTGTAACGTTCGTGTTTTGTGTGACGCTGTAGGTACATCTACAAGTGTTTAAAAGTCCGAAAATGATACGTGTATTTGGTGGGCGTCTACGCCTAAACCACTGCACCGATTAGAATTAAAAAAAAAGGCAAAGCCGCATCCAGAAAGCTAGTGTGTATTAAAAAAAACGCACGCAATGAAGTAAACATTTCTGAGAACCGGACTTAGGAAAGATTTTTGTAAATTCTTGCAACTGCGTCCGGTTTTCCCGCCGCCGCATAAAACCGGACAATATATAGTGCTACGTCTTGTTATTATTAATCAGAATCAATATGTGAATGAATAAGCTGCAACTCGATCAGTTAGTGTACAAGTACACATAGTGGCGTTCCCAAAAAAAAATTGTCTATCCCTCGTTTTGTTTATGACTTACGTACCAGCATGAACCAAAAATAATATAAGATTACATTTTTACAGGTGTACCTAACATTAATTTTTTTTTCTTTTAGAAAAAAAAACTCGTCATCCCATAAGCAAACACTCTTCGCTTACGTAACACTAATACTTGTGTGTACGCATATTATATGAGGTGCGCAAGTAGGCGTTCATCAATCGAGCATTGGCCGCCCACTCGGACCGAGGGCGCGCCGCCACCTCACGAATGAATAGAGACTGCGACAGCTCCCGTCGTACGGCGCGCTAATAGACTTAGCTCGTTTGAGGCGCTAAACGATGACATTTAAGTAAACTGTTTGTAATATTAAAACTAATTAACTTTTAATTATTGTGCGTACGCGGACAGTCAACTTAAAAACTTAGCGAAAGGATTATTATTTCTTGAGATGTTAATAACACTGCATTGATATGTTACTGGCGCTAAAAATGATTATTTATTAGCTAACATAAAAGTCATGCAATACGTTTATTATTTTTAACCAAGTTTCACTATAACATTTAGTTACGACATGTAATTTGTTCGTAGTTTTTATGTGACCAGTATTATAATAACTTGTTTTCCGTCTGTGGTTTCGCTCGTATGGACATAGGATATGTTCCTTCATCTTTTATATTGATCGATCTTACTATAAACTCCAATCTTGTCGTTCCCGCTTTCAATTGTGGTCTCGGTATCGTTCCTGATTTCGAACCTAATCAGTCTCTTAATGCTAGTCCCGGTCTCGCATTCAATTTTAACCCCACACCCGGTTTTAATTTCAATCCCGATCATACGTATTCGGGGCAAATGTTCATATCAATATAAAATATATATACATGTAGCTTTTTATGAATAAAGGACTTTTAGATTCGATGTTAGTACTCGAAGTTCGGTTCAATAATTCAAAGTCGGAGACAAATGCTACTAGATATAATAAAAACACGCGCATATCCGAATAGAACGTGATTTCAAAATTTCAAGACAATCGAATTATGTACTACTTTTCAAGTTTTACGACGAGAAGCATACGGAAGTCGAATTTCTATATAGGTATACATAGTAATATTAAACAGTTCAATTATTTTTCGGGATTGTTTATAACATTTCCAAGGGAATATTTGCAAGTCAATCTAATAGACGACAAAGGGATGTCCATTAATTATGTGAGATTTTTTATTTTAATTCAGACCTTCCTCCTCTCAGCGAGATTTGGTAAGATGTGGATGGAAACGTGACAAGTTCCCTATAAATTTTGTCTAATTAAATTTATTCAGCATATCACGTTACTGAATGTGTTACGATTGGTGTAAACGAAATATTATCATATTGTATTCTCTAAATTTCAAAGTGGACATGAGACTTCGCCGGACAACTTTTAACTCACGTAATTGATAGACGCCCCCCAATAAATTATTTCCGCAATTTATAAATCCGCAAATAGTATTATAATATTAAATACTCATATGTATTTTAAGAGAAAATTCTCAATGCATGTCTAAAACTTATAAAACAAACACTCGACTGCCATAGGTCGATAACACATTGCCGGAGCGTGGCCGTAGTAGGTAGCAATCTAAAATTAAGGTAGCAGAAGTTGACAAAAATCATATTATGCGGCAATATTATAATTTATAAAACATTATTATGGTACAAGAATTTTGACCGCAAACACGACACTCGACAACATCCAACGCAAAATGGAAATGCTGCAGGAGCCGTCGATGTTTGCGTCGTCCGTTAAAATATATCTGTATAGGGCATTTTAATCATATAAACACCCGTCCATTAATTTTACAAGAGGACTAACAATCCCTAGTCGTGTCAGAGATAAGGCTGCTGTTACGCTCTTACGAGGTTTAAGCGGCCGTTCAGCAACTACACGTCTACCGAATGCGGTATTTTTTCCCCCTAGCAGCGAGTACGGGGTTGGTGGTGTGAGTTGACAGGCGTTTGTACGCCGCCCTTGACCGCTGACCCAGTTCTGACCGTTGGCTCACCTGAATTTTTAGGCTGGCTGCGACCAGGAGTGCGATGCCAAATCATGAAAGAGAGCAGGAAAGGGGCTTATCTGTATAATTATTAAGACAATAAGTAATAGATTGTCCACAGCATATCTATATGATAATATGGATTTTTATTGTCGAAATTGGTATCATCGGAAAGGCCCTGAACTGAATTTATGCATTATTCGGCTATTGTTAAATCATCATGTTTAGCTTTCGGAGTGGTGCTATTTACAGCAGATGTCATTTGTATATTTTTAATTTCGTATACAGATGAATATGGTAGAGTCAAATATACGAGCACACGCACCCTGAGGGTCCTGTAAAAACTTAATTATTTATGTGGATATTTCATCCATTAGTTTCGACTACTTATGTCTGTTTTAAATATCTAATCTGGCGTGATACTTATCCGGGGAATTTATATACTTTCTCTTAAAAAAAACTCTTTTCTTTAGTACTTCCGAATTTTTGAAAATTTTATGTTTTCATAGCGTGAAATTAAGAAATGTTATCCGATTCGTTGGTCTGAATCGCGGTCCTTACTTCGATATTGCAAGTGTGGCCTTGTAATCGTTAAAAATATTTTTTCATACGACAAACTACAGATTAACGGATTTCGGAATTTTTCCTTTACTTGTACTGTCAATCGAAAGTCAATAGGAGGTCAATAGAAAGGACCCCACAAGTTTCGATTTACTTGACACTTTCAAAATAAAAGCATACCTAAATTACCGTAATTTTTGATCGCGTTGACTCTGAAGCTTGATTTTTTTCTAGCCCCAAATAAACATTTGATATGAATTTAAATTTAATAACTTCCACGCGTTCCTAAGAAAAAGGGTCTTTACAGACGAATAACTATCGATTCTATAAGGGTCCCTTTTTTCCTTTTAAAATACGGAACCCTAAAATACTTAGTAATACAAGGATATTGCGTTAGTTTTTGTGCTATGTTTTTTTTATTTTGCTAATTCTTAAACATTGGTGTTGAACGTGACGTTTAATAATAATAGGGTCATTAATCAAATGAGACATGACAGTTCTGTTTTTAATTGTACACAATCTACTAATAATTTAAATAGTAAAATATTATCGTTTGTATTATCGTTTAATAGTAACGTTTTGCTACATTTACAATTATGAAACATTCATTAATTAACACATAATAATAATCACACGCCTTCTATTCAAATGACATAAATTCTAAATCAGTCTCATTACATTTATTATTTTTACATATAAATTTTCGTTATATCTAGAACTAGTTTTTGCCCGCGGCTTCGCTCGCTTAAATACAGAACGAATTAGTGTTACTTAGTGTTTTTTCGGTGTTAGAGCATACCGTTCGCCTGGAATGATTCAATTGGAATCAAGATCTCGATCGAGACCGGGATCGATATCAAATACGGACTGTGATCGCAATCGAGAGAGAAACATAAAAAGAGAAAAAATCGCGGTGCACAGCGTGGTCGACCGTTGTCTAAGATGAAGAAATTCATTTCAAGTCCACGCGGGCGGAACCGCGATGGAAAGCTAAAATTTGTATGAATGAAATGAACACAGAATAAATTACAGATTTACACGACCTATGAATTATGGAAAACCAACAATAGTGTCATTTACTCAAACGCATGTTCTGACTGTATGCCAATTTTTAGTCAATATCTTTTATATATATATATATATATATATATATATATATATATATATATATATTTTTTTTTTTTAAGTTATAAAAGGACAAACAGACAGACAGACAGTAGCCTATTATTTGCGTAATCACATGTCCTTACTGTATACCGATGTTCATCACGATCCGACAAACCGTTCTTGAGTTATAAAATGATATACAGACAGATAGACCAGCAGTAGTTTATCGGTGCGTCTGTCGGTCTATCCCCATGTATGAAAAAACATACAAAGAGATGGACAGACAGAAATAAATTGGAAAAATGGTATAATTAGGGCCAGTTTGTCATAAAACTAATATCTAATCACAATCTTTTACAAAAAATTTAAATGTTCAGACACACGCTACAGTTTTATATATGTAGAGGTGTTGCCAGAAGTTTCAAGTAATTTCATATACTCACTTCTCTTCTCTTGCAATGATTCATTGAATAAGAGTATTTATCATTTTATTTAATAATCTGTATATATAAAAAAGAAAGTGTGTCTGTATGTTCCGGGTAGACTCCGAAACGGTTGGACCGATTTCGATGAAACTTTCTGGAAATCTTTAGATTGACCGGACGAGTAATCCTGTAAAATTTGATGACGATCGGAGTACTTTTCTTTTTGAACTGTCAAATACAGGTATGAAAAATAAACACCGGGGGCAAAACCGCGGGCGGGCCGCTAGTACATTTATAAAATAAACACATATTTTTAAACAATAAATTGTGGCAGCGCTATAATAATAACCAAACTAAATAAAAATCATATATCGGTTTGCGGCTTTTTGAATTTAATTTTTTTTTTTTCGTTTCGATATTGACATAAGACGATTAGAAAAAGCGCCTTAAATTACTCCAAGAATAAAAGTCTGCAGCCGGCTCGTAGGTACTTAAGCAATTTTTATATTCTACGAAGTTATTTCGTAACGGGTCCAAATCAATTTATTTTCACCACATCTAAGCTACTTAAAAAAATTTAAGCAATAGGTACAACTAAATATATCGATTCTTTCAGTGGTGTTCTCAATACATTCTGAACAATAAAATTTATCGAAACTGATTACTTACAATATAAGAGCTTGATTATTGACGTTTGCGCGACAGGATACAATGATACAATACATTATTGTGTATTTCAAATTATACTCTTATGGGCTTGTATTAAGATTCATTTTTCATTGATTTACATGTATCATCGGTGAATGCGATACGACATCTACCGACGAAACGATGCACAATCTGTGCGATACCAATAAAATAACCAGACACGCGTTACTGTCAATGCTCATTTAAGTGAACGGTGAACGCCCACCGCGTGCTCTGCTCTCAGCAACCCACATCAGAGCAACGTTAAGGCTGTGCGCGTAATAAAAGAGCTGTTTAAGGAATCGTCGTATTTTACGATAAATGTGCTTTTCGTGTGCCGCAACGCAGCTGTGCATTACAGTTGGTTAACAACAAACGTGAAGCCTGCTCGCCTTCAATCAATTGCCATTAATAATAGAATATACTTTATTCGAGTATTAAAAGTATACTATGACGACGCACGATACTCTGCCACTCTGAGCTGTCTGCGAATGATGCGACACGCAGGTTCAACGCTCCCCCACCCTTCCTTCTTTTTCCCCTCGTTCCTATTTTACGCCATTGCGACACCTTCGTAACTGACTTCACAACGGCAGAATTTTGTGCGTTGTACTGTACAAAGAGGAATATTTGTTCTTCAAATTTTATATCACTTTCACCCTTTCGATAGATATAAACATAACAAAAAATCTCGTCAAAAAAAATATTGCGAAAGCAGTCAATTGGTATTTATGAGAAATAATCCGGATTTATGAAGAATAGAACTCTATTGAATATGAACTCCTTCACGTTTGCCATTTTTTTTGTAAGACATATTATTTTATTTTTCCTCATTAGTGCGTTTTATCAATAAAAAATACTCACTCTTGCGGCGCGTACTTTTGTATTTTTCAAATTTTTTAAACTTCTTCATTATCTCTTACTATCTTGACACTCATTACTGTATACATAAATATTATTGCTTCTAAATTTTTTATATACTATTAATTTTTTCCATCGCGTATTATTCGCCGCATAGATAACTCATATTTTTATAAAAATTGCCTAGCTTCTGCAAAGCACGATGTTTATAATGTACTCATAGCCTTATATTCTTTTTAGGAAAAAAAAAAAGAAACTCATAAACTGCAACACAAATAGGTACAGAGCCAAACTGATCGAAATACTAAGTCGTATACTCTCAACATCGAAGTCGGACTCGTATAGCTATCGTCAATTGGTATACATATCACATGCAAACTTTTCACACTCTCGACAGTTGCCTGGTTACGATTGGCGTTGAGGCATCGACCTTTATCAGTGGTCACGCTCGTGCGACTAGTCGCCGCAGGATTTTTTTTTTAATATTGTTATTAATAATATTATTATGTGCTTGTGTCGCGTGTTAATAGTGAACGTAAACACGTCCGAGATCGAAGAGGAAAAATTGTATTCCGATATCCTACATTATTTTATGGCATCGTTCATTTTTGGCAGTCACTTCTCGGAACCGGTCCGAATCGCCTTAAAAATGACGTCGAGTACAGATTATCCTGGCTTGTTTATGTTTTCGTTGTTGTTCTGATTCCATTCATTTTCTCCATTTAATGCAGATTCCGGGTACAGGACGTCTGTACCTCGGTATATTAATGTCCATTGGTTGTACGTATTAATTAATCTACGGTTACAGTATCGTGTGTGGCGAGGTGTGCGTAGGTGACGCGAGCTTTAGGGATTTAAACGGAACGCCCCGTACACGTGAACCCGCAAAAACATCTGTCCACCGACGTGCACGAAATGTTTTGTCGGTGAAACATGAATAATGCCAGTCGTGTTATTTGATACTGCTTGTTTTCATGCAACCGCTTCTTTATGGCAACACATGGCAGTAAATACCGCTCAGAAACTATGTCCTTTCTCCCATGAATCTCGTTTAGTTATAACGATGTTGAGAAATGATAAAATATCGACGGATCCTCCTTTTTCCAAAATAATGACATATTTATATATTTAAGAAATGGATCGGTAACACTTCCTACAATATCTTATAATGAAAATAGAGTTTATGAAAACTATTTATTATCTGCTCAGTCGATAATTTCTCAAATACCAACGTCATATAAATAAATGAAATCAATGGATGATAGATTTTTATACGAATAGGCCATAAGTAAAAGACAAGATTAATTTATTAATAGGTTTTTTGATTTGAACTCAGATCAAAAACTTATTCAAATTAAACTCTTTAATTCAAAAACCATAAAATAAACATGGTCAATTGTAGTTTCTTTACTATTAATAATTATGAGTAAGAACATCCACATACAAATATCAAGCAGTGTTTGTTCCAGACTGTGATCTTTAGATGACTTTTAAAGCATTAAATTACGTAATATATCATAAAATCTTTATCAGTGCAGAAATGTGCAAAAAGTGTTATTTTTTCTTATTTTATTGTTTAAAGTAGATTTTGTCTTTCATGAAAAATATGTAAATATTTGTATTTTATAGTTTTCAAGACTCATTGATTTTCAAAATATAGAATTCCCATGAAAATGCTTGAGTCGATTGATTTATCTGTTTGTGAATGTTCGAACATGTCCTTCGCTCCCGTATCTCCTAGTTGGGACCTTGATCAAATTTTATTAAGGGCATTCTTAGGATATTGCACCGCATTATATTATTTGGAAGAATTAATTGTTGCACTAGGTAAATTATTAACCCAAAAGAAATTTGAATAACAGAACGAATTCAAACTGAGCTTTGAATGAGTCAACGACATACAACGGAAAAAGATGATTTGGTATGGATTTCCATATAAAAATTAATATGAACTTGACCACTTTTGAAAGCCGTTTCATATTTTAGTGTCTATGGAAACGTACACTTTTTTGCCGATTATCATAAAATGGTCGGTTAGAGTCTATGATATATATCTATTGTTCTGTTTATTCAGTTGTGTTGAAACGAATGATCATCAAAATGTTAATTAATTTCACGAGTTGATAATAAATATTACAAATTTACGGAAATATTTGAATACTTATTTCGAATTTCTTTGTTCCATTTTAGTGTTTCTGTCGTGTATAATATTTAGGGTCGATCTCAAAAAATCTAGCATTATATTTCAAAAACCCGTGACCGGTATTCCACCACCACATTTCGTAAAGAAATTGAAGAAAATTTTCAGTACACGGGCGCACCGTAGTAACAGAGACAATTTTGCAAAAAAAAATAGAGCATTTTCACATTAGCCCATACTGGCCCAGAATCCATATCAATAACGATTTGAGACGATCTGTAATTTCATATATTTATATTCTATCGATATGGGCGACGATAGAATGCAAGCAGTTTCGTCTCTTCCTTATGGGCACTCGACCATAGGCCCCAGCCCGTTGGAACTCGAATTGCTGTCATCGTTTGTTTAACTAGCAGTATTACATTCTATTCTTCATTCAAGTATTATTTGGCTTTACAAAATGGTCCCAAAGGCGAAAGTTCTGTTTGTCCAAGGATCCCGCCTCTGCGTGGCCGTGGGCCCCTGCATAGCCTAACGGCCGTTCTCAATATTTAATCTACGGTTAAAGATAGACATCTATCCTCCATCCCTAGTAATCAGCTATCTATCTTTTAAAGTTGTACCAATACTGTAGATAGGCGTTTGCCATCTTTAGTTGACAGTAGATAAGCCACCTATCCGAGCCCTCTCTTGCGTTCCAAAATACGCAGTGGCACACGCACTCTCAGTGAAATCACAATTGTGTAAAAATAGAAATTTGATTCTAAATACCCAAAAAATATATAACAACATATTTATCATGATCCTTTTATTTCTTAGACTAATTGCAAAGTTGAAATTAATATTAAAAACGTTAAATTCAGAATTAGAACAACAATGAAATGGAACGTTCTATATCGCCATTTTGTGGCTCTACTCTGTGGCCCTGCATACTTTTCAATCTGCACGGTCTGCACCGACAAGGTCTTAGTTTAATAGAGTTGAACATACTTCTGATTCTTTAGTATATCCTACAAAAAAGTAACTTGTACAAAGTAAACAATAATAACATGAAAACAAATAGGTACGGCAAAAAATTGATCTTACTTTGTTGAGGTTACTTTTAGAAATGGGTATATTTCTTTAAGTAAATCATGCACTGCCCTTTTATTTAATCGGAATCTGTATTCAAACTCATAATCATTGTATTTATGTAAGTAATTAATGCGTTCTGCATTCGATCTGGACGTAACATTTTCCTCAGTATTCGACTCCCAATCACTCAATTGCTCCAAAGAAGCAATATCGTCGCTGGAACTTGAGACTGACTTTCTTTTCTACTAATTTACTTTTATTTTATAAAAATCAAACTTTGAAAACTATTTTTACTTCTACTTCACTTCACTTTTGGGGTTAAATATCTCACAAAAATCACGGATCAAGCTTTAGATTACTAAAGATAGCCAACCTAACTGACACTGACAGATAATATTCATATAGAGACGCGCCAACTGTCAATTCCATACAAATCGCTATCTTTAGTAAGCTATCCGCCCTCCCAGCGGTAGATCGCAACTTAGGATAGGATTGCCTATCAACGATAGACATATTGGGACAGAAATATTACAGATAGATAGCTTTTTCTATCCCTAGTATGGCAAAACCAGAGATAGATTAAATATTAGGAACGGCCGTAAGACAGTCCTGAATGCAGGGTAACGAAAAGTAGAGACCCAGAGGGGCCTCAGTGCCTTATTTGCTGTGGAAGCTTAAATAATCATATCGGTATCGTGACGCCATCTGTCGGGCAGATATATTGGTCTCGGTTTGGTGTCGTCGAGGCTGCCGACAACACCAGTAATGAAGATACGCCGCTACTTAATAGAAAAGGTACCGCTCGGCATATGCTCTTATCGTTGATACGGTTTAGTATAAAAAGGGCATCATAATTTCAAAAACCATTATGAACAGTAAAATGTTACGGATGGATCACTATATGTAATCGTTCAGAGCCGGTCATGATTGAATTACGAAGACGGTATGCGTACAGTATACGGTATCAGTATCGAATGTTGTAAAAAAATCCTTTACACAAATGTGTGAGTGTCGAAGTAAAGGGAAGTAAAACTTTAAGGTTTAATAAATTGTCAAAAATCGGACAAAACGATCAAAGTATTGCGATACGAATGCGCATTGTGCGATTTCCAATGATGTCTGTCGATTTGTAATGTTAAGAAGTGACGATGACGTATGAAATGTAGGTCGTGTAAATGTACACTGTTATCCCGGGATGCTGACGCACCCTGCGATTGCGACGTGTTGCACTCGGCGCTGAAGTGTACCGCAGTATTTATTTTGAGCGTTTGAAACCTGGCCAGACATTTTATTTTGAATTGTGGAAATTGGATTACCTGAAAATATGTGCATCTTATGAAATTAGTTGGAACGTTGGAAAAAGAAGAGATCATAATTTAAATAATTCGTAAACTTATTAGTTAAAGTCGAAAGAAAACGCCACAAAATTGATTCAATTCTGATAACTTAAAATACTTCACTTTTCAATACCTCCGATTTACGCGATTACAGTACTTTACTGTTTCGCAAAAATTGCCCTACAATAGCAATTTATTAATTGTAAATTGAAGGGAAACAGTCTGATTTTGAATATGAACATTTTGTGTTTTATCCTGCATCCTTAAAGTTTGCAAGACGCAGACTTTAAGGATGCAGGATAAAAGCCGCCATCGTAACATCGTCGTCTAAATGTTTGGTAATATGTTCCAAATCAATAAATCGATAAAAAGTAGGTATCTTCAGGATATCATTACATAAATGATGTTTTAATTTTACCGACTTATCGCCCTTCAGATTTCCGTTCGAAGGACGCCTTCAATATTTTTCATTTACCTATATACTTAACGCGCGGGGTAATTCTTATCAGGCAGCTAAATCGAATGCAAAAATGTAACGGAATTATCTGAAAGCGGCAATGACTCATGCCGCTATCGGCTAACGACACAGAGCGATCGGCGGGTCAGTTTTACAATATGATCTTCTTATCTCAAAAAACAAATTAATAACTCGCTTTAGCTAATGATACGACTGTTTTAATTTTAGACATTGTTTTATCGCTTTTTGTACAATTAAACGATTAGTTCTACGGTTTGATAGTATTTTTAAAAGTTTCTATTCAATAAGCAGCTCGCTTTTCATCCTTTTGCATATAATGTTGTTATTTCTTGATTGCATCTTTATCGTTAGTTAAGTATCCTTCACGCGCTGAATTGGTATACAGCACAACGCACGAAACTCTGCCTCTCCCAATTGCCTGCGAATGATGTAATGCGCAGGCCTAACGTTCCCCGACCCTACCTTCTTCTCTTCCACGTTTCTATTTTACGCCATTGCGACCCGTTAGTAACTAATTTAACAGAGGTAAAGTTTCGTGCGTTGTACTGTAGAATACTTGCAATTTAAAGGTTACGTCACCTACGTTTAAAAATAAAGACCGGCCAAGTGCAAGTCGGACCCGATGTGTTTGTGCTATTTATTTACCAAATAAAACTGTCTTTTTCTTTTGTTCATATTGAGACCTTTACCACAAGTCCCACTCACATCGGGCCAGTTTTTATTATTCATTGTTTTACTTTAGAGTGTACCATAATCACATGAAGTTTAACGGTTTTATGTGTTAACGTATTATCTCTTTTAGGATAAAACAAAAAAAAAAACATTATAAAAACACGTCTTTTCTAGTACCTATTGCCCCTTAATATTTTACTTTTTTTTTGTTGTGATATCTGCCATAACGCATCGTATGAAAATGTTTAATAACCTATTACCATTTTGTTATTTTCATTTCAATTTGATTTCAAAGCAACATCACTTTAAACACGTCGGATATCTATGGACAGACGGACAGAAGACGCGGGCTTAATAATGGGTTCCGCTGGTACCCTTTCTAAAGAACCCTAAAAAGGCCGTGTTCATTTCGAAAGTAATTCAACCACAAATGAAAGTGATATTCGAATTTGTAATATTGACAGATTCCTCATGATCTTACTATTAATAGTTACTTTCCTCTATAATCGATGTGAAGTATAAAGTTGACCCAATGTTATATATTGTTTCTTCAAGGAGTTTAAACATTAATCCTAGTCAATTTATAAATGCTAATCGTAAAATTATTTTGGCTTTGACCTTTAATATTAGGCGATCATGTATTTTTTATTAAACAATTATCATCAGTTGCAGCAATAAAATTTATTATTGAAAAAATATATATCCTCATTTCATCTTGGGCAGACTTAGTCACGTGCGTTTTCGTCTTTAATTTTTGATATTTTATATCCTTAAATTAATATAATTCTCCAATTATTCTCATAAAATTCGGTCTTTTTGTTCGATTCACGTAATTGAAGCAATAGAAAACTCCTGAACGCAACGATCGGAGTAAACTCCTTTTGATAAATATGACGGCATAAAAATCCTACACTTGTACAAACGTCGCTGGCGCGCGCGCCGACGACCGTTGTCATACGTACGCCGATTGTTTTACAAAATTCTATATCACATCGGAGTTTCTAAGCGCTTATTCAAGTTGTAAACGCTCTTTATAAATGTAATACAAGTGAATACTTCTTGCATACGGTTATTTAACAACTCATAATTTTAATAGACGCAGCTTACGAATTCGTCCCGTTAAGTTTTCATAGCGGGAAGTTAAAAAAAAATGTATCCCATGTATACCGGTCTAAATCAGGGTCTATACTCCATATGCAAATGTAAGATTGTAATCACAAAAAAGAGAAATATTTTTTTCTTGCGATGTTACCACAAATTAATAAATTCATATATTTCTCTTTATTTGTGCTGTGAGATCTTGCCAAATTTCTTGATTCTGGGGGTCAATGGGAAGTATCCATTATCAACGGGATTGTTTTATTTTACTCGCGAGTTTCATGATCGGCCGTGTTCTGCCTGTATTTTTTGATTACGCTGCTTGAAGCTTGATTTTTTATTGCTTCAAGGGACCACAGACGTTAATTTCAAATTGATACCCCCACGCGTTCCTGAGAGAAAAGGTTTTAACTGACAAACAGACAATTTGGCGCTCTTATAAAGGTTCCTTTTTCCTTTAGAAGTACGGAACCCTTAAAATAAGTATATGCAATAATTTTCTTGTAATATTTCTAAATTCTGGAAAATTTCTGCATTAAAATTCTTTTTTTTCTCAGGAACGCTTGAAGGAATTGAGTTGGAATTAACATCAAATACTTATATTTGGGGTCCTGGGTGAAGAGCTAAAAAAAATCAAGTTTTTAGGTCAACATAATTAAAAAATACAGTAATTCATGTCTTATATTTTGAAATTTGCAAGTAAATCTAAACACATAGGGTACTTATACGTTTACGGCCCATTGACCTGTAGTTATGAAATTTGGCGAGAAGAAAGGCCTCATAGGCCGAGTAAAAGAAAATCTGAAAATTGATGATTTATAATTCTATCGTATGGAAAAATATGTCTTTATAATTATAAACTCACACTTGCAATTAGGTTGGACGGTGATATAGACTAATATGTGGGAAAACACTTTTTAGTTTCGCCCTATGAAACCTTAGGTTTTCATAAATTCATATATTATTTATTTGAAAAAGTCAAAGTTCCTCGATGTTTTTGAAAACGTATTTCCTCTAATCCCTGGTGTTAATATTTCGCCATTGTCGCTATCGAGAACATAGAACAATCATAGAGACTCGATGGATGAAATTTCTACATACATAATTAATTTTATACGGAACTGTAATGGTGCGAGTCTTATTCGCACTTATCCTTTTTTAATGGACCATTTGTTAAATATCTCGAAAGAGAAACATTTTAGCCCGCTGTGCAGAGGTCATCTGATAGCTAACGGCCTCTTTGTATACATCCCCTTGACATGTTACCGGTAATCTTGCACTACCATATACATCTGTCGTTTCCGTCTGCACATACATTTTCTTTTGTCGAATTTTATGGTAAATATTCGTTTTATGATTCATTGTCCACAATTTTACAATATTTTTTTTATCCGTCTGTCCGTATGTATGTTCTTTTATAACTTAAGAACGGTTAGATCAATTGTAACGAAATTTAGTATACGTGATTGTAATATACGTGATACAACATATGGTAAACATAAATTTATTATAAGGTGTACCACAAATAAATTTATCATTATTTTTGCATATCTTTAATTTCCATATTCATTTGTTGCTATATATTTTTGAGAGTGCGAGGGATTGAGGTATGGGAGGCGGCAGTGTGTGTGTGTGTGTGTGTGTGTGAACAAAACATCGGGCATTTAGGATCATAAAAAAAACATCAATTGCTATTAAGCCCAGCGAAAAGGGTTGGTAACGGCTAATTATGTCTTTTTACATTTCTGTAGTAATTGATAAACATTGGCATGTAAAATATAAGATAGGGTTACTAAACAGTGGCTGAGGCTAGCCTAATAAAAGCTTATGTAATAAAGTGTAAATAGAACATTGCCAGTTTGTACTCATCGATGACATCATCCAACCTTGCTCAATAAATAGTGTCATGGTGCCTAATTTTGTTTTAAAAATTGTATAATAACGTCGTAATCCAATAAAATGCGATTGCACCTTACAAATAGACATCTAATTATTGCAGTTGAATTATTCTGTTGGTATTGATAAATATTTATGTATAAATTTATATCTCACTTAATCTAATAAGATTGCCGGCGAGTTATTTACATATTATTTAGTGCGTATTATACGGTTTTATAAATGACAAATCTGTATATTTCTTTTATTTTCGATCTTTAAGCCACTTCCACCATTTCCTTTCAAACTGACTGAAAGTCACTTAAAAAAATGCGTTTAGGGTTAAAACCGTCAAAAGCAGGACGTGAAACACAAAATTAATTTAAAAACAAACTTTTTTTTAAAAGTCAATTTAAAAGGATATGGTGGAAGAAAAGAGTCCTTTAGTATTCTTTAAGTTTTTTTTTTTTGTTTATTTGAGATTTATGATTCCGAATTTTAAAGGATTTTCCGCAATAAATTAGCCTATTATATCGTGTAGCAAGTAAAAAATTTTTGATATTTTATACAACTGGTTTTAAAATGGTACATGTTATTTTTTCAATAATGTTTTGAATCTAGGTAAAATGAGATTAATGTTATCGATTAATTAGTCTCATAGATATTCATACAATGTAGTAATAGAGCGAAGGTAGGATCTATCTCTATACAAAAAGATTGATCTCGCGTGCTTCTGATTAGTGCCTAGTTACCCTTGGGCATATTACAGTAGATCGAGTGACTTAATGCCTGAAGGTAATAAGTCGTAAATTAGAATTTTGCCCCCTATTCTGCTCTACTTCAATATTTAAATTTAAATCTCTTTTATTTACTCCTTATGAGTCGTACACATATTAAGTTGGAGACATACGACGCGACAAAAATCTAAACGAATTAACTGTATATAGCTATCTCTTTTCTCGATCTTTTTCAATACAAAACAGGATACTGACGAAAGCGAAGACGCTGCCGATGCGTGAACGCACCGAAGCCCCACTAACGAACATACTAATTGCGTGCTTCACATTGACCGTGGCGCGGGCTCGACCTCACTCCGGCTGCGGACGTCACGTTGCGTGGGCGCACCAAGGAAACGAGATCTTGTTACCTTACATCAGAAAATGACTTGTCGACCGGCCACTAATTGCGTATTTATAAGGAATTCATGACGTTTATGAACCGTCAAATACTGCACGTTCGTCCTACAAAACTTTACGTGCCATAGACAAATGAATCGCTAATGAAGAAATACTCGGGTATTATAAAACACTTTATTCCCGGTCAAAATTTAATTGCACACAATCAAATCTGATCGTAATCCAAACGGCTATACTCATGGAGGACGCTCTTTGGCCCACTTGAGCTACACAGCTTAGGTACCGCATTCACCAACACTTAGCAGTCGTTTACATATTATTATAGTAATATGTAGTTTAAAACTATTTTCCTGTTCATCGCGCCACATGTCCCGGTTAACTGAACGTCGGGGAATTGTTTATAGCCCGATTGGTCATCGAACAAGTTTTTAGTCTGACGTTTTGTAATAGAAATTCATTGATTTTGAATGCATTGAATACATTTCAAAAGAAACGAAAAAAATTTAAGTTCATTTCATTTTTGTGCTGGATATAATAAAGAAAAACAGACGATTTTGAACACGTTAAAAAGGGCTTTTTATAGACCTCACATATTTCAAATAAGGCCAATTCCTTTCAAGAATAAGACTACTTATCCTTCCCGATAAGCTTTTTTTCCTATCAAGTACTTAAAGTGCTCCACGTAATGAGAGAATTTTGTCATCAAAAAAGAATAAATAAAGAAGAAATCATTTCCAATCATTCATTTCTACAGATTGCTTTGGTTAAAGCCGTTCCTATGCTTGTCATAGTTTAGCGCCGATCCTACAGCTGGCATGATTTCTGTTACCACTGCTCACCGATACCGTCGCCTCGTTGTATATTTATCGTGTTTTTTTTTTATCGTGTTTTTTTTTATTTTCTCTCCCACCGAGTCTGACATATATGTCGATGAAATATGCTTTCTAGTTTTTTGTAAATATCGAAATTCCGTTATTTTTATTCATTTCCTGTTAAGTTTTCCTCTTCTGTTGATCGCTATTTAACGTTCGTTTGATTCCTATACTCAGACATGCATCTGTTGGACACGCGTAAGAGTTTTTACTACATACTGCCAACTTTAATTTTAAACATTTACTAGCGTCTCCTGTCGAGGGTTTTAGGAACTTTCTAAGAACATCCCTCAGGAGAAATTTGGAGTTTCGCAGTGATAGATAAAATTATACACGTAACTGAAGTCGTTTTTTCTGCGTTGTAGCAGTATTACTTGCACATTATTGCAAACTTTATTTATTTATTTTTTCAGGATAATTTGATATCACCCAATAATCTTTAATTTCACATTTCGGGATACTACAGGATACTTCAGGATTCTGCGGGGAGTGTCAGTTTTAACTGTGGCGGTGTCGTTGAGCCAACTGCTAACACCGTTGTAGATACAGAGATAGCAGCCATCTCGTTGATTGATCAAAATCGATCATTAATCGATTGATTGATCGCATTGATCAAAAATGTTTAAAATTCCACAGAAATTTTTACGAAATTCGCTATACCCAAATTTTTATGCTATTGCACAGTACTACGATTTGTAATTAGTTTGAGGCATTTTTTTTTCATCATATTAACATTTTTTTTATAGATCCATCATGAAACGACAATTAAAAACACACAAACAGGTGGCAATAGGTATTGTCGAACGTCTTTATAGTCGAATTTAAACGCAAAGATGTATTTAATGTTAGATGTACACAACATCAACATACTTCAAAGAAAACACTCGTGATGTATTATAACTTTATCCTGTTATGACGCTGTATCCACTCGGATGAAAACCATTGAGAATATAACTTGGCTAGTATGGATAAATGTACATTTACACTATTTAACTGCATTCTCATGTTACCGAAGGAAATTTTTCATTCGTTCATTTATAAACGGAACATTCCTTAATCGGAGGAATTTAAGTTAGTATGCTAACATAAGCGTTTTGAAGCTCGTTCAAACAACAGGTTATCGTTAAATTTCATGTGGTAGAGCCATGCTGCGGAAGATTTGGCTACGGCACAAAAATGGGCCAAATCGACCAGTGAGATACTGCACTCTCAGAATACAGACACGAAGTAACAGCTTCCGCTGTTGTATTTCCTCCAGCTAGTGATAGTTCCGGTGGTCTATTTCTTCTCGATCTCCTCCCTCCCTTACTATCAACCAACTCTTCTCTCCATCAACGTAATCTCCCCTCCATCAAATATCCTATTTCTATACAAGAGGCCGGCAAGCCGGTGACTGAGATTGCAAGTGTCCATGGCCAGCGGTGATCACCTACTTTCTGGTGGTGCGCATCCTCGTTTGCCCCTCTTGAACATGCTCTTAAAAAACGACTCTTCATATTACCTATGTTGAATGCAATGTCATTGAACTCAGCTCTTGCCGTGCGTGTTATTTTCCAATGCGAAATGATACTGTTCAAAATTTAACGCGCAACTCGTCCGAGTTGTCTATAAAATTGTGGGACTGTGAATTGTATTGAGGTTTAACGTGTCTGTAAAGTTGTTTAAATTGGTCTTAAAACGATTCGTACGTTATTTCAAGCTCGTTTCAAATTATCTGCTGAATGTCCGTCCAACGCCACGGCCACACATACAGCCGGCCATAATCATCTCGAGCGCTAATTACTGCTAATTCCTCCACCGGCGGTGCTAATGACTCCGCGGCTCGTAGTCTGATCACGAACAACGCCTCCTTCGGACGAAAATAATATTCAGTCTAACGGCTTCGATTTTATTATTTAATCCACTTAATTTTATTATTTAATCCGCCTAATTTATTATTTAATTTTAGTCACATCTGTCGTGCATTTTAAAATGCTTTAATAAAACAAGTTTTTAGTCTTCATAAAACCTGTTATATAGTTCTGAATTTTTCAAAACGACGGAGTTCGGCATTAATATTAATGTACTAGATTACAAAATTTAATTTCACATAAAAGAGCTACTGCCGAAACTTTTCACTTTATATTGTTAATTTAATGCACGAAATTCTGGTTTCTGTAATTACAAATTGATGATCTATGTATGCACATAGTAAATTCGCAGCCTTTTATTAACATTCGTACGTGTACAAAGGGCATGTTTAAATTTAATTAGGGCACTCGCTCCGTTCATCGAGGCGCACGCGCAACGATGGTCAGCAATCCCCGGCTCGCCCTGCGCCTGGGTATAAAGCTGAAGGTCCTAGGCCCTCAATGTGAAATAAAAAGATTGTGGGATATACTTGAGTAGGCATTTCACTTCAAAAATTAAAAATTTTAAACATAAGACGTGACGAAAGTCACGTTGTCTGTTTTACGGTTAAACCACTAAACCTATTTGGATGAAAATCGGTATAGGGGCAACTTGACAGATAGTTTGATAATGAACTTAGTACCCTTTATATCCCTTAATAATATTATTTGGTAGGTCATCTAGCGATTAACTTATTTATTGCCAGATGATGATATATCTGGCTAAGTGGTTAGGTAAATTTGTAAACAAAAAATATTCATAGCTGACGATCTTTGTAGATACGCAAGTGAAGCTATTTGTTCTGTATAATGATAATAAGTGGTAAAATATATTTAAATATGCAAATATTCGTATCGTTCTTTTTCTAAATTCGTCTTATCCACCTACATCCTGATCTAAGTTAACAATACAAGATTGTTTCCTGTGGTCCATTTATACCAAATTACTATAAATATGTTTTACTAAAATTTTTATATTTCGTAGTTTCGATAACCAAAACTATAAAATTCTCTTCAAAACTCGCTTTAGCTCTTTACATTATCAATTCGAAACTAGTTTTATCCGACAAATAAAGATAAAGCAAGTTTTGAATCTTAACAAAATGCGTTTCACCAAAACTAGCTCAATTTTTATATTTTCTTTTTCGTGATTCACTAAAAGGTTAAAAATATTATCCTTTTATTGACGTAACAAAACTTGTCGTATCCTATTTTTCAAAACTTCTTCGATTTGCATCTACTTTACCTCATTAATTTGTGTAGTATTTAGTAGAAAAATACAATCGTTCTAATCATAACCCTATCTCGACTAAAAATCGACACCGATACAATATTCAATACATTAAAACACAAAACAGTGGCTATATCTAAGACGAATCAAAGCGATAAAGCGAATTTCGATAAAGAGCGATTCATCTGTATATCGATATGTAAATCATTACGCCTAATCTCCAATCGCCAGATCCAATAATAGTCTGGATTCGTGATCGACCAAGCGTCTCCATGAAGGCGAAGCATTGTTCGCGGCAGCCGTTCTGACGCGGCTGTTCGCAATGACACCGATTTGTGATATCGAACCGGACAAATAAATCGACAACGGGTGTAACTCGGATTTCTCGATTTTTCTAGGGCGGAACGTTCGTTATTAAGCGGTTTACCTCCGAACAGCGAACGAACATAATTATATTTTATATTACAATGCGTCGCCGGTATAGGTTTGTTGGAGGCCTTCCCGGTAAAAAAGATGTGATCGATGCTGCCGTATTTATGCAGATAAAAAATGCAATTTTCCAAGGATGCGTCTTGTTGTGTAGAAGAATCAGATGAATTCGACCCTTCGTTATGATCTTGCTGATAGCTGGAACACTCTGAAAGTTATGTCCTTACCTAATAATCTTCTATAAAAAAGTATTTTGTTGTTTTTAGGGTTCCTCACGCTCGATGACAAAACGTAGCCCCTAAAAGATCACTCTTGTGATCTATAGGGGCTACGTTTACGTTACGGGCTATTTTCTTTTGTATTCAGTGTGTTTTCTACTGTACGAATCAAGTTGCGATTTGATACGTATAGGCGACTCAACTACGAACATATGACAAATAAACGAATTCTAATTAGATATGTACTAAAAATACTGAAAAAAAAATATACGAAAAATGCCCCACCGTCTCCAAAATTACTGATGCTAAAATTTTATTAAAAAATATAAAACGTAGGTAGTCGTAAGTGTAAGCGAAAATTCCAAGTCTGAATTCCCACGATAACCATAAACTTTACATGGATGTGGTTATAGGGCTTATTAAATTTTTACTTCTCTGCTTCGCGTTGTGAATTCATTATCGCCGTCTGTGATCGCTACCTATTTTAATTACTGCGGCTATCTTTTTTAACATCGAAACTGGTTTTGTTGACACAGCATAGACACCTGTTTCGCAATGCACTTCCGCTACGGCGACAATAGCTTTTGAGGACGGACGTAAATTGCTCAATGCCGCAACTGACGGGCAGAGACAATGATTTGCAACCGTTAAACTCTTACTCCCGGAACCGCTCTCGTATGTTTTTGGGTTGGAAATTGAAAATATTAATTCTGACTCGATACAAAAATGAGTTACACCGCACAATCGAATAAGTTTATATTATCGCAGCATATCACTAGGCTAAGAAGAAAGTAGAGGACGAAAACCATCCAAAAATTTTTCAAATAACAAGTTATTACAACGATAACTATAATTATAATTTGGTGACACAACAGTCCTGGTTTATAGTGCATGGTATTTGGAAGGGGAGTAAAGTGATTCTTCTATTAAAATCATGTTCTTCGCCATTGTTACTTGTAAAATAATTTGCCCGAATCGATTTCGCGTTTAGGAGCCTAATAGAGCTAACTGTGAGGTTTGTGATGAAGAAAAGTATATTATGTACTGCAGTAGGACGATTGAAAAGAAAAATACCATTTTTCGGGGTATATACATGTTTTGTATAATTCTTAATATATATATAGCTAATTCCACAAATATAATGATGTGATTAAACGCACTTACCTAAGTGAAGTTCTATCATAATTATACCTTGAAACCGTAAAACCTTGTCCGAGACGATTTTACGAGTCGTAACGCTGATTGTACCATCGTCTGTCACAATTTTTAAAGCTAAAAAATAAGAAAACAGTTTTGTAATATGGTCACATTTAGTTTTCATTACGTTTGAAAATAATGGACTGTATGAACAACCCCAACAAATATTTGGGGTAATGTTTAGCATTAGTGGACGGGATTTTTGGGGCAGTCGTCTCGGACAAGGACCATCGTATAATTATGATAGAACTTCACTTGGGTGAATTCGTTTAATCACATAATTATACTCTATCCTTGTCCGAGAGGATTTTACGAGTAGATGTTCGAAGCTAGGGTTGTGAATAAGTAAACGTCAATTTTATAGGATTAGAAAAAGAAAATGAAATTTATTACTACAATAACTAAACACAGAAATAGAAGTATAATTATGTTAATTAGATAAGGTTACAAATTTTATTTTATTTTACATGTTATTTTTTTTAAAATATGTTACATATAGCAGAATTAAAGTGAGTTGGTTCTTGGTTAACAATGCATGTCTGGTACTGTGGGCACTGAATATAGAAGTGTCGATTCCTGATTCCTTTAATGTAAGCTTAATCCACCGACTTACAGTTTGGGTTGATGCACCTCAATATAGTTTTATGTATGTGAGGATTAAATTATTAATATTATTTTTCAGAGAACTTGTTTTATTTGTATAAGATTGGATAGTGGCAACAGGACAAATTTCTATTTTGTTATGGAATGTTGTCAGATATAATACTTGGCTATACGTTTCCTCTCTTGGAGGTCTTAATTATCTGTGATAATGTAGATTTGAACACCATCATTTACAACTTTAATATTATCTATGGTAATGAGAACACAAGGTTTGTACTCTCGTAAAATCGTCTCGGACAAGGATAAAGTATAATTCGATACAAATATAATGACAAAGTTACGTCTAAGTAACCTTTAAGACTATTTAAAATTTTATACTTCCTTAAACGCATTAATCATGAAATTTGTATCTACTTCGTTCTTTCAAGGAGCGTTTTGCTTTAATACAATTCTCTCTTGAAAATGTGAATCCTAGATAATTAATATATCTAATTTTCTGTCACGAACATATATGGTATGTATAATGTATGCGTACGCGTTTCAACGGCATGTATACGTCGGTTCCGGCTCTCTGTCCGATGGCAGAACGATGTGTCCATGTGTGGGCTACGCCTCGTTTGTTTCTGTATGCTCCTCGATCAGCCAAAATCGTTGATTCTTCTACTACTAGGCACCTTATTGTGCACGATTTAAAGCTCGCGTTCCGTTTACGGCAAACACATTTCAACACTAGCATCTATGAACCGCATTCGATTTTGATAACTGACAACAGTGTTTACTGCACTTCTATGAAGTTGCGGTCAGTCGAAATGCACTGTAAGCAAACCATTAAATAAAAGCACTGATATATGTTGACCAATTATTGTAGATGATCGATCTGCCGCCACTGAAATGATTGAAATTAAATATCAATTCTTCATCTGTCTTCGCTCTGTTACTACTTTTTTATTTAAGAAAATATTAGGTTCTACTTTGGTTAATTTTTATCCTAAAATGAATGTCCTGTAATCAGGTTTTTGTCTTCATATTAAAGAGACATCACCCTCCCAAATTTTGTTTTTTATCTCTCGATAAGTCTTGTTTGGACCGAATCTACTCCATGTTGGCCCAATGTGAGTTGGATATTGGTATGTCAACATCACCAATAGTACGGTACCAACATCTAGAACCACTGGTTTTTCAAGACGCGGCTGGAGCGGTTTCATTTGACTTAGTGCTTATTGGTCAATTTGCCAGTATATAGTCGAGAATTGAATTCGCTTCTCGTTACTTTCCCGTTCGGTGTCAACACGTCAACGACTCTACTACTAATACCGTTTTGAAAATGACAAGCGTCTATCTAGTGATTATGACAAGTTAATAAAATATATTATCTGATATTGTTAAATTATAACCTCATAGAACTTTATGCAACATTTTAAAATACCAGTCTAAATTCAATTTTAATTCTTAAACTACAATGACCTTCGACGAATTGGCTTGATGGACTCAATTGAATGTTTGTTTTTGCACTTCTGTAGCTAGTTGAAAGAAATGAATCGTGAGCACAGCGATTATTATAATAATGTTTTTAAAGTATATCAATTGTTGAGAACGGTGTGACCATATTGTTATGCGCTTCTAGACTAAGATGCAATTGATCCGTTGTATCATAATACCTCCGATCAGTGGCTACAAGTCCTTTTCATCAAAACTCTATAGTCTTGTACAATTTTAATGAATAATATATATTTTACGCTTGGTCATGACCAATGGACATCTTATCAATAGAAACGTTAGAGTAATTTTATGAACAATTCAGAAAAAACGCATGGGCTGTGCTTTAAATGTAAAACTTTAAAGATTACAACACTACCTTCCAAGACTTATATACAGAGACAGAAACATAATTTGTTAGTTACGGGACCGATTGAAGTCGCATAAGCGACTTCGAAACAATTGTCTCACACTTGCATTCATTATTATCACAAGAGCGCTAATAAAGAATAATTCAGTCTACACGTATTAATAATATTCTTCGGACTAAATACAATTCGGAGTTTTCTCCTTCTATTTATTGATTTCCTAAATCCAAAAGTGTCTACACCAAATAGACGTTCTCACGCCCGAATCATTACATGAATTTGTAAGAAGATTGGTCGAGCAGTAGCTTGATGTTTAAGAATGAGCGTGCCACTCTAACTACTACTACTAACTACTCAGAATAGTTTTACTCCAGGTAGTAAAAATTGTAGATTTTTTAGAGGACGGTCTAATTATTTACGATAGCATAATAAATATTTTTAAATGGCATTATAAGTTAAAAACTGCTTAAAATATATTTACAACACCGTCCGAAAATGTGTAGCTTACGACATTTGTGAATACTGGATATATTTGCAATATGTTGAAAGCGGTATCGCGAGTTGTATCGGAACCAAGAGCAAGTGGTTTATTTTATGTTAACGCAAAGGGAGTGATATTTATGTGTATTATTATCGGTATATTCACAATTGGGATGAACTTATTAGGGGTGAGCTGTTACCTGTTTACAGTTTTTAATTATTAATTAAGATTTTTTTTTTATCTCTACAAATGTTTAAACCAAGTAAAACCGCTGTAAAAAAATATAGGTTTTCTAGCTTCACCGTGTAACTTTCCATCTATTAACCCATACACTCATATTATTATCATCTAGGGCAATTTCATTCGATAGTTTAAACTGATAATTTATGAGGGACGATCACGAAGGCCCTGTCCGCACTGCGAAATGAAAACGGCGCGGTGAAAAATCGCAGTGTGGACAGGGCCTAACAGCCTAACGCAGTCTAACGATTAAGCATTAATGTGGGGGGTCATACATACGAGGTTCAGTGAGAACCAGCTCTAACTAGATTAAAATAGTAAGACAAAGACTCCTGTGAGCGTCACGACCCCTACGACCCCCGGCCCCTCACCATCCCTGCCGCTGCCGAGCGATGGGCCGTAACCCGCGCAAACCTGAATCCTATTGTTGTATGAAGTATAGGCACCCATCGATACGCGTCCCGCGCCCAAGGCCCGCCGAACAGTGAACGCGTTTATTGCACGGTGACGACATCGCGTCCAATAAAGCTTATATTGACGAATTTACGAGGTTCGAAACTGTCTCTGGTGCGGGCCGAAGGCGTTTCGCACGTACGCCGTGTACCTATTGTATTCGATTCAGTTGCTGGCCCTGCTTCTTATTAATACATTTTTTGATATAATAAAATAAATTTAAAATAATTTTTAATGCACTAAACTAACCGCATCATTTATCGTATTTCTAATACGTCACTAAATTAAAGTTCCTTCACTTTTTAAGTACAGAACTAAATAACCTACCATTTTACAGAAATGTTCCCATAACGCGAGTGGAGTGCAGTAAGGAAAATACAACGTTTTCCGTGTAGCTTTCTATCGTTCAATACGTAAAATTATTTATTATTATATTGTTACTGGCTGCGATCGGTGCCCGGGTTTTTGTTATGTCGTTCCGTGTTTAGTGCGGGGGCGACAAACTTATCCAAATACATTAAAGAGTAGCAAAAAAAAATCACATATAAAGTAGTGTATTTTACCAATACCCGATTGTTCTCATCAGCCTGTCGTTTAGAGATAACGTATCTATACAAATAACGTGTTCTCGGATCATTTCGCTTATGAACCTAACCGCGACTAACTAATGTTTTCGGTTTCATCTGCTGTACCGTAGTCGATGGAGCATACTATGAAATGTCTTGATTATTTGTCAAAGCGATAAGTGGTACAGTTTGATTGGTATTGAAAGTATTTTATGATAAGAAAAAGTGAAAACAAAATTATAACCGGCTAACTAAAAATTACTAGCTTTTGAGCGTTTTAAGATTGTTATTTTTTTAATTTTTCTTTCAAAATATAGAAATAGTTGTTTGAAGGTTTACATGTATTTTGTATTGTTTAGTAACTAATGTCCTCTGTGTAATCGGCAATTTTGATAGTAATCCGTATTTAATTTTTTTTAATCGTTAGGTATTAAATGATACAGACGAAATGAATACACATGCTTTTTAAAGTGAAGCAACTGCTTTGAAGGCCAATTCCGTTTACGATCCCCGTCGTTATTTTGCTTATCATTTCACACTCCATATCAAACGCATCTTATCTATTACATTATAAATGGAGTGGCAGGGACCGTTTTATTTGTCTGTTTGCTTTTTTATTGTTCTTTACCAAAATGGCTCTGATCGGATTTTATGGTATTTAGAATTAATAAATAATAAAATATTAATAAATAGAAAAAAATAATAGTATTTAGAATATCGCCTGATGATTGCAATCCAGTTTTTTTTTTATTTAAATACCGTCATTAAAGGTAATGTACCTACGTAATGAGATATTTATAGATTTTTGCGAAAAGATTTCATCTATAATTCAATAACAGCTTGGTAATATTTGACGAGATCTTTAATGTTGCAAGTAATTAATTAGCATAAGTACCAGTTTGGTGAGAATAGATGGAATCCAGATTCGTAGACGTATTCAAGAGTTGTCGGCGAAATTAACTTTCTGACATAAAAGTCGATAACAAAACTCTCGCCGAATATAATTGTTAATGTTGACGCGTTAAAATGAATGAGGAATTTTCAGTTTTAACATATACAAGTTTTTTTTATGACGCACATATTAGACGGAAATGAGGCGGTCCGACCAGAAAAAAATTTGCGAGTGCCCGCCATTCAAGGTCACCGCAAGTAGACTATTTCTACATTACGGCCTTAGGTCGCGAACGGGCCCACGACGGCGTCCGAAATAGCGGTAGTACCGCGTGGACGAAGATCCGGGTGGGTGTGCATCAAAGTATAGCAGAGAAGTCGATAGAGGTCACTTCGACGATTTGAATATTTTGCATGTGTTATGTAAGCGGGTGTGCGTATTGAGCCATTTATAAAATGAGTCGTGCAAAATTTACCCGTATAGTACCCCTCGCCCGGTCGAGCAAAATACCTATTGTTTTAACTACAGAACCTTCATACGTCGCTCGAATGCTGTTCGCGCGATGAGATTTTATAAACGTTAAAATACCTATTATTGAACCGCGTGAAATCATCGACAACGATATTTGGCATTTATCCAAGCAGCATGATTTAAGAGAAACAAATATGCACACCGGTCATTTCAGTCGCTGAAAATTGCCACAGAGTGTGCTCAATATGTTGCGAACGCAACGCTTACAAAGTACTGGACAGCGTGCCTTAATCCAAAACTTATTCAGCACCGAAATTGAAATATTCATCTCGTACTGTTTTCGGTCACGCATTAAAATAAACTCTTACAATTCAATCGTACATTGTCGTGTCCAGTGCGCCGGCGCAGCCCGTCACGGCGGAGCGTCCCAGTCGCTTACCTTTCCCAACTGGTTGCACTTTTTTAGCAGCGTTCGCAACCGATCTGCGAAGGTAACAGCGACGGCGAGCGAGCGGTGCGAGGCCGCGGCGCGCCGCACGCGTTGCATTTGATACGCCTTTTACTTCCTGCATCGATTTACTATATTTACAAATTTTTTTCTTGTCGTGCACTTCAATATCTTATTTTGCGTGTTCCTTGATAATAATGTATTATCTACGGCCGGATGACCTATACGTTTAATCACCGGTTTAGTGCGTAGCGCTCTAAGATTCGATTCATATTCTTAATACTTTCTCTTTGCATAACATTAAGATAACCAAAGTTAACTCCAAACTATAGTTAATGTACGTTACTATTTTATGAAGTAATTTCAAGTTAAAATAGTTTTTTCACCTTCTTCAGAAATGGTCATGCGAGAGATTATTATAGTTAACTGTAATTTCTCAGGCAAACGACTCACATAAACTGAAGTTTTACTATATGTATTATTATTATTTTTTTTTATTTAATCTTGTAAGATAGATATCAAGTATCGTAGAGTTTCTTTTAGAATTGTTCGAGAAGAAGAATTCTACCATACATTATTTCCATATTATCGATTTACGCAGCACTCACCTTCTAAACTCTCAAAAGGACCTGTTTTAATGTTAAACAATAAATAATGATATAAGAGAATTCATTTGCACAAAATATTGTAACTTAAATTATATATTTAAATCTGTCTCGTGAGTCAGTCTTTCTATTAGTGAAAATTTTCACGTTACTTTCCAAGATTAACACAAACATACATACGGATTATAGTCCCGGTGTAGGACTTTATAATACTTAATATGATAATGACAAACCCTTCGCAATAAAGTCAACGGTACAGTATTTGCCACAGATCTAAATTGCTTATATGAGCTACAACGCCTGTCTCTCTTCTCACTCTAGTCAATCTATTTTTCACATGTAAAGGAAATTTTTAAAACACCGAATTACGTCTAGTTGATAAGCCGGACGAAAGCGATCAAATCTAATTTGATTGATCAATGATTTGATTGTGTATATTGGATTTTACTTTTCTGTTAGGGGTCGGGTCTGCATATTGTTCCTGAGGTTCTTCTACGCTTAATAAACGAAAAAAATCAAAAATTCGTAAACGTAATGGAATGCTTCTTTTTACATGGGATTGATTAAAAGTTTATGGAACTGGCAAGTTATATATACAATATTTAAAAAATAATTACTATATTTGAAAATGGAACTCTTTGGCTGAACAATACAGTTTGTTTCGTTTATCTGTTAATTGTCTTTACATTGTGGCGTCATTTTAAAAATTGCGCTTCTTTATCACTATGAATTTAAGTCGTAAAAATTTTCGTAGTACGATTTTCTACGATTTTAAGTGTAATTTGACAGCTTAGCGGAGTCTCGTACGACTTTGAACTGTTTTTGACGATGAAGCACCAAACAAGACGACTGTTTATAACTGTTTTGCAGAATTTAAGCGCGGTCATGTCAATTTCAGTGACGAATTTCCTGATGTGCGCCCGTCCACCTCTGTGAACAACAAAAACGTCGACGTTGTGCGCCGTACGTATGAAACAGACAGACATGTGATTACTATGAGATTCGGGCATTCTTTGGCATAGGCATGAGACAAATACACTCAATACTACACAAACATTTGGGTATGAAAAAGCTGTGCTCGCGGTGGATACCACACAATTTAACTGATGTTCAAAAAACGGACCATGTCACTTGGTGCGATACCATGCTTAGAGCAGATCCAAGGAAAGGCCGTCAAATTTGGTGTGGGACATTACTGTTCCTACAGGTGATGAAATGTGGATTTACGATCCTGCGACCCCAAAACAAAACAGCAATCGTCCGTATGGGTCTATCGAGATAAGTCGTAACCAACTAAAGTGGCGTGTAAGCTAAGTTCCTCTAAGCGGATGATTGCTTTTTTTTAATAAAACTGAACACGTTGCTACTGTTGCTTTTGGAGAATTGTCGTACCGTGTTTGATGATTGGTACACGACCATTTATTTGCTGGAAGTTATTGACGAACTCCGTAAAAATAACCGCCAACGTCGTATCGTCTTGCACCACAACAATGCCACTTCTCACCCGGCCAGACAGATAAATAGATTTTTGGAAAGATAAGAATGTAGAACTTATACGCAATCCTGTATACAGTACCGAGCTGGCACTTGTGACTTTTTTTTGTTCGCAAAAATTAAGAGCCAATTACGCGGTCAACGATTTTCATTCCCACAAGAGGCGTTGAAGAATATGAAAAACATATTTCCGAGGTCACCAGGGAGGAGTGGCGTAAATGTTTTCAAAATTAGTTTATTCCTATGAAAAAAATGCATTCATGCTAACGGGGAATATTTGAGAAACAAAAACACCACTCATAGTAATTTTTTCTCATTCATTCCTGAAATTTTCAGTTCGCCCTACGTATTACTGCACTCTTTACAAATGACTTTCCTCTCTATGGCTCTTTTAATACATACACTCGTTAGCCGTCATCCAGCCGCCTCGCCGGGCGATATTGATTATGAAAGTGTCAACAGCTTTTATTAAAATGCCGCTGTGATACATCTCGCTTCCGCTCTTGTATCGAAACATGTTTACTACTTGTTTAACGAGATACCTCAAGGACTTGCGCCTCGATAATTTGGCGGGCGTTTGTTCGGACGCTGCACACGTATTTCGGCCATCGTCGCCTCGGGTTCGCGCCTTTGTCGCTACGACAAATTCCGTGTCGTCATGTGTTTTGATGATTTCCCTTCTTTGACCGCATCCGATATCCTCTCTGCTCTGTATTCTATTACATTTTTTTTTAAACAAAAGGTCTATAATATACATAATCTCCTTGTTTTTAGCTTTCAGGTATAATTTTTAGCATTCCTTGTTTTGATTCTTTATTTACATGTCAAAGTCACATATTCCAAATATACTTCTCATATATTATTTGCACGCGGGGTCAGAATACACGCATTATGTCGCAGAAATAAAAAAATTCGGGCAACGGCCGACCTTGCAGGACAGTCCCAAAAGTTCTCGCATTTTTTCAAGCTCAGAAAGCACGGAAACATTACTGCTCATATTTTTAAGCTCAAAAAATATCGGTATTCTATTTCACAATTATGAGATAAATAAATATTTATCTCCTACGAGTTATTCATCAAATATTTTGTCTAAGTATTCGTTGTAGTTTTTTTAGCTCATAAAGCGTATTTTAGATTTTTAAAATCGATCAGTTATGAAATTTTAAAGATGCTTTGAAAACGAAAAATATTAATTTTTGGAAAAGCTTTTCCTAATGTCTATTGATTTATTGCAAGAAATTATTTTTTTCCACAATTTTTTAAACTATTTTGATTCGTAAAAGTCCTATGTCCATTACCGTATCTATACGCCTTTAATAATTATAAATTTTTAAAATATATATTATAGAAATTATTGAAAATCATGGTTTTTCCCAATTAAATTGTATACTTTAGAAATAGTTATATTATAATTTTTTATTTTTTATTGAATGTTCCAATAATCATTAACAATACAGTCGATTGAAACTTTAAATATGTTTCTTACTATGTTTTTTATGCTTTACAACAATGTGCTCTTCGCGCGCATGCGCTGCTAAGAGAGAAATTTTATAACCTTCTCACTTACATTATAATGACCTATATGTAAGTAAAAGCGAGAGAGGTGTGCCTCATTAATTTTTTTTACCGGTTAAAAACTATATAAGTTTCATATCTATATAGTAATAACTTATCGATTTTCACAACACCCACACAGTAATAGCATATTAATATCTTCAACTTCGGCATGGGCAAGCTTTGTTACACACATTTCTTTTTACAACTTCAAAGTTTGGATAAATCTTCAAGAAATTATAGTTTCATTCTATGATTTTTTATTAACTAATTAATTGTTTAATTAATTATTTTATTCAATTTAATTTACAATATAAAAATAAAGATTAAATGTATCTTAAGATAGATAAAAGTGATACAAAATGCCAAACCATTTAACTTTAATATAATAATAATTTTAAAGAATTTATATATTTTATAGCTATAAAACAGTTAAAAAAATTAAAAGCAGTACATCTTTCTCTCTTTTATTTGTATGGTTCATTGCAATCTGAGTGAGAAGGGCCATAATAGTTCTCTTTTAGAAGCGTATGCGCGCCAAGTGCATCACATGTAAAGCATAAAAATATATTAAAAAACAAATTATTTAAATTTTCAATTGACTGTATTGTTAATGATTATTGGAACATTCAATAAAAAAATTAAAAACTATAATATAACTATTTCTAAAGTATACAATTTAATTGGGAAAAAAACCATGATTTTCAGCATTCTCTAGGTATATTTGAAAAATTTATAATTTTTAAAGACGCATAGATACGGTAATAGATGTAAGGACTTTTTCGAATCAAAATAGCCTAAAATTATGAAAAAAAAAATTGATTTATTGCAAAAAATAAATTTTTTGGCCGTTTGTTTAATTTTTCCTTGTTTAAACAATGAAGTCCACAGACATTGACTATCATCTAACACTTTTGTAATCAGGAGAACTTCCCGAACATTATAAAAAAAAATTAAGGTTGCGAATAATTTTCCGAATGAATGCGCCAGTATGCCTGCTCTAGTCAGTTTCAACGAGTCTTGCAACATTCGACACCAATTTGTATAAATATAGATTAGAATTTAAAAATCGATAACAAAATATCTAAAAATAAATATGAAAATACATTTTTGGAAAATTTTCATTACTCACAAAAATTTGTCGATTTCGATAAAGCTTCAACCCAGTTTTGTTAAGAATAGCGCTAATTGGATTTTAGAATAGATCGATTTGATAGTTTAGAAATTATTTGCAAATAACTATTTAAAAAACAAAATCGGTCAAGCTAATCGACCGACTTCAAATTCCAGGAAATCTAAGTTCAGTCAAGGGCTTTCAAATACTGCAACCTTGATTTCGATCGGTCGATTCGTTCAAAAAATATTTAAGGTTTGCTTACACACAAATATGCACGCACGCATGCTCATTCTCAGACAAATACATCCCTCAGAAAAGTTTCTTGGGACGTGTAAATGTCAACATCTGATGAATCTCGGTTTTCGAAATAGCGGACTGAACATAATATAATATCATAGCTTCCCGTATTTGAGGATAACTTTAAATTTTCTTAGTTGAAAGTTAATAATGAAATAAATGTTTGTAATAATATCATTCAGCTCCCACCAAAATAATACATTCTGCAATGTTTTTTTGCTTTAATAGATTTTAAATCACGAAAACCTGAGGAAAATTTCTATTAATGGATCTCTGTACCCTAACATGAGTGAATGGTATTATTCAAAAAATTTCTTTTGTATTACTGATAAATACAGTATGTAATAATTAAATAAAAAGCTTAGATATGAATTGGCTCATTTTTAAAGTTTGAATAATAACGTGAAATAAATAAATTATAAGTTATGGGTCACAAAAAACTTATTTAATCAAGTATTTCGTACAACGTCACGAATTTATATTTTCAAACGAGAATATTATAACTATGGGTATTAATTATCTGTACACAAATGCAATTAATACCTGTGGTACCGTTTTATCATTAAGGAAGCGTTTGGTAAAGGAAAATGTATAAATATTTATACAAAGCAATTGGCTATTACATATTGTAATAACCGCCATTAAGGTCTGTACGTTTATGGTCGTTAGGACACACGTAACTTAAAAAAGACAACCATCAAGGAAGACAGAGGCGACCGAGGACTGCGACAGTTTAGCTATTTTGCATATTGCTTGTTTTCTGGCAAAATATTTTTTGGTGTATTACTATTATTGTGGTTCGTGTAGACCGATGATGGCGTGGCTCTTTTGTTTATGGTTCGACGACTCTATGAGCTTGCGGTTTCCATATTCGGCGCTCGTCACGAGGCCGGTATGCACGGATGTGATATTGCCTTGTAATATCTTGAATTTATTACATTCCTGTTGAGCGACACTTCACGTTGATGTCGTCCATAAATGTTGTAAGCTTTCTGTGTTAATTTTGTGATGCATAGAAAGTTTTCAGTGTTCGAATACATTACTGTTATTGTTAGGTACTAGTAACCAGCAGTCACTATTTGACCGTCGAGTCTCGAAATGAAAATTAAACTCTAGTTTCATTTGTGTAACTTACTGTACTGCTTTGATTTCGCTATTTTTAACTTCCCGCTAAGAAAATTGAAAATTTTCTAAAATTTTCGGAAAGTTATTGGTTTCACCCTATTTTGCAAAAATCGAGTTCTCATCAGATCTCGACGTTCTGAGGGTCTAGGAAGCTTTCCTGATCATCCCTGAGATGATGTCCGTATGTCTGTGTGGATGTGTGTGTGTGTGTATGTGTGGATGTATGTAAACCTCTTATAACTTTTAAACGGCTTGACCGAATCGAGCCCACTAAACGGCGTTCCAAAGAGTTTCACCAAACTTAGATTTCCTGAAAGTTTGGGTCGATTTGGACCGGTAGATTTTGAGAAATTTTCAAAAAACTAAGAAAAATTTTTTAAAAGTGGTTTTCAAAATAACTTTAAAATGGCTTGACCGATCAATTCCAAAATCTAATCAGCTCTTAACCTATTAAAAACACGTCGATTGCCGCAAACCGGGTCAAAATCGGTTGATTCGTTTGTGAGAAATCGTTGTCGAAAGAAATCGAAAAAAACAGTTTTTAATAACTATGAAACGGCTTGACCAATCGATTTCAAATTCTAACCAGCTCTTGACCCTGTAAAAACACGTCGATTGCCGCAAACCGGGTCAAAATCGGTTGATTCGTTTCCGAGAAATCGTTGTCGAAAGAAATCTAAACAAACCGTTTTTTACTCAAAAAAAAACGCGTCAAATCCCGTATATTTTCGAGCGTTCTGAACTCGAAAATAGCGGGAAATTTCAGGGTTGGCCTACAGGGTTAACCTATTTTTTCTAATTGTATTTGTTTAGGCATTTTTTAAACTTAATAATCGATATTGTACTCTCAAGCACATTCATGTAAACAAAATAAAGTAAATAAAAATAAACAATTAACATTGACGTTAAATATAACTACTCCCAAAAGTTTACACAATAAAATTAACTATCGCTGAAAAACATGTTAAACTATGAAAGAGCACGAATTCGAATTAAGACCTTTCCGATGGTAACAAATTTGTCAATATAAATCTATATTAAGCCATGCTCGAGACAAAATGTTCCTCCTACTCTTAATTAACAGAATAAGGAATATTTTGTGTACCTATATATCAATACATATTGATGTATGTATTAAATATTCCTTATTATTAGCATATAATAATGTATGCAGTTATATGTCATAGAATTTAATATATTACATTCAAGGTCAAATCAGTCAGCTAGACAAAGTTGGCGATGATGGCCGGATATTAGTGTTATTTTAAGTATTACTAGCAATGATTCAAGTTTCAATTTATGTTTTTTTTTTTTAATTTTAAAACATATCCAATAGGCGTTGTCTATGGAAAAGCAAAAACATAGTGCTATGCAGCGAAATTTCGTATGCAACAAATAGACATCAAATATTTCATTTGGGATGTGCAAACACTACGAAATATTTGATTGTTGAACTGTAGTGTATAAAATTTTATTATTATGAGCTATTTTAAAAATTGTTGTTTTTTATTATGATTATATAGCACAAGTAAATACTTACAGAAAACGTTTAATTTAATAATGCTATGAATCTAAATAATTTATATAAAAATTATTTAGGTATATGACTATTGTACTGTTTTTTTTTAATTTAACTATTTAAATTTTGGGCTATTATTTATATTTTATATATTACTCTGTTTTTTGTATTACTGTTGATATCATTAGAACCTGACAAGACAAACAAAATGTTATAACTGTATGAAAGTAAAAAAAAAAGAGCAAAAAAATGCTTACAGATATACATAGAACCTCACTCTTTTTTTTTGAAGTAGGTTATTGATGTACTGTGTTCGTTAAGTGAATTAAAAAAAAACATTTTATATAACAGATAAAATGTTAGTTTTTTTTTCTGCTGAGGATAAAGAAAGGCTGATATTTTTTTCTATAATTGTGAAGAAAAACATAATATTGTTTTTTACTTTCTCATATTTTTATAGTAAATCAATACTATGAGCATATAGGTTTCTCTGTCCGACTGTGAAATACGTTATTATGCTTATAAATTAGTAATCCTTGATCCGATATATTTTTCATTTCAATTAAATACGTATTTTGTAGGCAGGTTTTAGTGTACTAACGATAGCAGGTTGCTTCTTACGCAAGGTCATAGAAAAATTTGACGAGTTGATCTCGAGCTAACTCGATGTTATTTATTAGAGATGTTAAGAAATGGTCTCGACAAATTTGAACGCTGTTTGAAAGCCACGCATCGGTATCGAGATTGCCGAGAGAGATCGGGATTACAAGCGGAACCGGGAACCAGGGCGAGTTCTGGGAACGGGTCGAAATCGGATTCGGAATGAGCACCGATACAAAAGATTAAACGTTTAAGCTATAAGCGGCCCGGAGGAAGCACCTATCAAACACTAATATAAATCGTACATATGTATTTCGTTAGACGATTTCCTGTAACATATAATTACCGCTGTGGTAGGTAATTTGGTTAAAGTGACGAAAATATGATCATTTTAATGTGGTTATAAAAAACTGTAACAATGTGGTTCACTTAGATTGTGTCGTTGGACGAATATCTTCGCTAATCGTTAGGCGAATATTTTATTTATTACTACTTTTTCTAAAAGTTTAATCTTTTTATTTGATCAATGCGAATGACGGATGACCGCTGTGCCGTGGCTTTGCCAGTGCGGGCATCGAATCAATTTTCACTTTTCCAATTCCGTTATTCTCAATCGCTGTCGACATCGATTCCGGTTCAGGTTTTGTTCCGGTCCTGTTCCGATTGCCATCCCGATGCTAATCATCACTTCTACCTTACTGATGTTGTTTGACCTTGTACCTATTACTGAATGTGACATTCAAAGATATCAAAAATAATTAAAATCACCAACACACATAATATGAACGATCCTCCATAAGCCTTCCCATTGGATAATTGATATAAATATAAAATAGATTTATTTTCTTTAGATCATTCATAGCCTGTTTCAGCACTAGCCAGTAAAATGTTACAAGTGCTACGAGTCAGTTATTTTTTACTTGTCACGTATAATTGCGAATGACTCGTGTCAGTTACACCAAAATGTAACAAGTAACTTTATTTGCTACATAGTTACTGCGAAAATTTCTAAGTAGTCTTGCTTATATTTCAAATAATTGTATTTTTATTGTTTCTCGTGGACATTGTTGAGTACATATATTTTGTTGAGTACATATATTCAAAAACTAAAATATGATTGTATAAGCAGACCGTGTTTTGTATATGAAAACAAAACGATTTTTTAATTTATATAATCACGTATTCATTTAGGAAATCTGCACAATTATGTATTTGGCTGTGATCAAGGTAAAAACTGCCAAATTCTGTTGCGATAAATTCACCTCAAATTACGTAACTCAATCCGAATACAAAGAAAGAGATGAGAAACCGATCATACGAGGAGCGCCATTTTATTTTCCGTTTACTGATGGGTGAGGATTTTCTAGAGCACTCTGTAGTTTACTGGGTACTTGATAACAATACATAGATTGTGCAATGCCACGTGTTAAGTGAATCGCCTGTAAGTGACCAGTAGATTACTTGACAGTGGTGGAACAAACCCTCAGTTTCATGTTACATCAACGCGTGCGCGTGTGTGTGCGCATATACGTGTGCGTGTACATGCGCTTGCGCGTGAGCGCGTGAATGCGACATCGAAAATAGCGGGCGCTACCATCACGATTAATGAAACGCGCCACGCTTATTTTTCAGACGATCACCTTAGATAAATTCGAAGTTGAACAATCTCGGCCGGTCTGTTTAGAAATGGGGATCATTTATAATTTTCATAATACCAAAAAAAAAAAAAATGATAATTCGGTGACTTCCTTTATCGAATAATTTTCATTCATACAATTCTGCGTATTGCAAGTAACGGAGAAATCTACCTCCATTTTATATCGGGAAATACAAAAAGATGTCGGTTGGTTCGAGTCATATCCACGGGCGGGTGACTTTTAACTTGGTTCATACTTCGAGAAGCACCGTAAGCCGTATCTTGCCAGCGTTTCAGTGATGGCGGTCCTCGGCCGCGTCCAAACGGCAGCGGGCCGCGGCAGGCAAAAGGCTCTAGCCGCTCGATCTTAAATGAAAAAAATGCTGGCGGATGTGGCACTGCAAGTGGGACTATAAAAACACGACACAACAGCAACACCAAGTAGCCTTATTATATGATCCGCTTACCGTGACTGCACAATCACGTGGCTACTTTAAGTCTCTTTAGGTATTTCTCTATCAGTACATAAAATGCGTTTTTGTGTCGAACGATCGACACGAAGTTTATGATCCTGAGCGTTATTCGATGTTAATATTTACAAAAACCACATTTAGGAAAGTCGATAAAAAATTGTATTGTTTATAATTAGTTACTAAAGGTGAATGTAAATAAGTAGTCTGGGAATTTATTTCGACGGTATACGATACGTATGTCGACCTTAGGTTTCCTCACTTCGTTGTAGAGCTACATCCTCCTGCAATTCTACTTGCAATTAAAGAAGTGTTATCATGTATGTAAGCGAACGACCTAACTCTGATTGAAGCTTCTACTCTCAAGAGACATGTTTTGCAAAAAAAATTCCAGGATAAATAGTTTATACAATGCTTGGAGTAATATAAACATCATATTTTTAACAAGCTTGAAAATTTTATTGCATTGCATATAGACTGTAACGAAACGCGATGATAAATCTTTTCGCGAAAGTAATTGTCACCGTCCATATAAATTAATTAATCGGTATATATGTAAATGTAATTGCAATTAAAAACTTCAATTACGCTTACAATTCTCAATTATCTATCTCATTAAAAAACGTAAAGTGTGTGGAGGTGGTATAGGAGTGTTTGTCTGTCAGATGAAAGATTCTCTCATTTATCTGCTTTTCACTAGCAAACATATCCACGCCATAGATGTGTTCGATGTCAGGGTCACGACGATGACCCGGCAAAATCTAGATTCGGTTCCCGTTCGGCGTAACAAATCGTCCGTTTATCTCGCGGTATACATGAATATCTATGAATATCGTTTGCAATATCTCATTCGCGATTACGGGAAATCTAAGTGTCGATAACGTTCGGTCAAGCGAAATCATCGTCACCGAGCGTTTTACCGAGAAGCGTTCTCGGTGCGAAATTCATATCAAAGCGGAATTCCGCAGTCGGGCGCCGCGCTCTCGACAGTCAGCGGTGAAATGAACCGCTCGCGGATAATCTCGGCGAAGGCGGATCGAATTTCTCTTCTCGTGTTTGAACACGCACACGCAAAAATGAAAGTTCACGTCGCGAGTCCGCGTATTAAAGTCGCCGCCGGGCGCGGTGACCTACTCGGAATAGAGTGCGCGCGCGGAACGGTAGGGCAACTCCGTACGCATTCCTTTTGCTCGCGTTTCAGTGTGCACGACGCACGAAACTCTGCCGCTGGGAAGTTAGTCACGAAAGCGTCGCGAGTACCTGCGCGTCGCATCATTCGCACATTTTGCCACTTTTTACGCATAGCTTCAGTGTGTCATTTCACGAAGATGACGCCTTCTTTCCTTTTATATTGTATTGTAATTCGCCCGCGGCTCGCATTCCGGCTCCGCGGACATATAATGGATTCTTTCGTCTTTTACATCACCTCGCAGAGTATCACATGATCCTGATCCCACTCTCGATTCTGATCTCGATTTCGATTCCGATGACATTGTCGCAGAAAACTCATACTCCTACACCGACTATCGGCAAAAATAAAAAAATATTTTTACATTCACGCGAAAAAAGCCAGTATCTTTATAATGTATAAAGCTATATTATTTTAAAATTCCATCAAAGTTGGTTCAATAGTTTTTACGTAAAAAAATAACTCGCCCATCCATCCTTACAAACTTTCTCGTTTATAATATTAAATAGAAAGGATGAAGATACGTGGTGGAAGGCGTGTCATCATATATGCAGAGAAATAAACTTGACACTTTTTAAGGTTGCAATGAACGCTCGTTTAATTAGATAGCCTTCGTATTTTTATAAATAATAACACATTACTTACATCGATGACGTCTTGCCTACATGTCAATGATGGCGAATATATAAAAGCCTTATAAGGAATTAAACAATGACTAGATTAAAAAAAAAATCCATGTTTCAGATGAGCTCGGTCCAATATAGGCAATTGACTCCCAAACTCGATCGGAGTGCGTGCACTGGACACAATCTACTCTTTACGATACCGCGGCGTTCTGCTCGTGGCTTCCAAACTAGTTTTCGTATTATTAGAACATGCATAATATTTAAAAAAAAAACCTATAGGTTCTCTCCTGTTAGAAAAAAAAAAATCGAATTCGCTTTAAGTAATCTTAGTACTCTCTCATCAGCGCGTTCGAATCTTCAAATAACAATATTTGCGCCGTTTCCTTTCACTGTTTTGATTCAACGCCAGAAAGTGAAATGTTAGCGGCTAAGTAAACATTTAGGCGAACGTTATTTGAAATAGGTGCATGCGTTGATCTAAGAAAAAAGAACCGGTCTCGCTGTATTCGCTTGCCTGTGTTACAACACATAGTGCATAGGTAGTTCTACATAACTAAATACTTGTTAATAATATCTCCGAAGCTTGATCAAGGTCCGCATGTCGAATTGGAATATTGTGTAGTTCGGAATGTTACAATAGCGTCTGTGATAAGGCAGCGTTTGCATCTTTTTAATTGATATAGAGGAAAATATCGGAATTTTAAAACGAGACGAGAAACGAGGCGTAGGCGCGGCTTTACTTGGACGCTGTTACATCATCTTGAACTGTACAATATTCTAATTTGGCATGCAGTCCTTGATCGAAGTTTTTGCATTGAAATTATTGTTGGGTCGTATATTTTATAGATGGCCTAGAGCTTCAGTATTAATATTTTATTATTTAAAAAAACATTTGATATACAAAATTGTCACAGATATATTATAATAGCAGCCTGATTGCATTGGTAACATCATGGATCGATTAAACATTTAATTACTAGCTTTTGCCCACGACCGCCCGCTTAAACATGAATTAAATTCATATGTTTTCAATCATAATCCTGATCCCGATCTTGTTCCCGATTTCAATTCCGATTCTATAAATTGTTCCGTTCCCGATTTCTTTCTTAACTCTAATTCTATTCCCGTGCTTGATTCTAATCATTTTTACATCAATATGCGCCCTGCGGTTTCACCCGTGGGACATACTATTAATACATTGGAACTGATTTTGAATTCCATTTGGAACTATGCGTTTTGGTAGAGCGAAAAGCATTACTATTAAACCAATCCACAAACTAAAACTTTTTCAGATCAGATTACGAATTACAGATTTCATTGTTATTCGTTGAATTGTAATTACTATCTCACAGGAACCGTGCATCTTCCGGTACAAAAACCGATCTAAATCACTTTACGGCCCATAAACAATATCGACGCGAAAAATGACCTGTCGATCCTTCGTTCCGTTATTCCGTGAAAGAAGGACATACCAATAAACACTCTTCCGCATTTATAACATCAGGCAGAATGCCCGTCACCAATGTAAACCCTACTCGCATGCGATTAGAGTTTTTATTGTTTATGAACAGTTTGGTCGATGCCCGACGCGCACTTCGTTTAACGGCTCGAGTTAGACCCCTCGTAATATGAATAGTTTATTTCAGCTCGTTAAGCTCAGATTGTCACTCCGTCGATGTTCCTCGTGTATAAGCGAGCGAGGTCATCGTTAAAAAACCATTAAATCACGTCCACTGATTCGTTTTTCCTTGAAGCTACTGTAACCTTACCTTTTTGTTCAATATACCCCTTTTGTGCATATCGATTCGGGGATTCCGGCCGAGGCGAGCAGCGACACGAAATGTACCGGACAAGACGAGCTATTAAACTCACTGTACACACGTACACGCCAACTGGAGTAAAATAATTTCTATAATACGGACTTCGAGCATATAAAACATAATCACACAAAATAAAATTGTCTTCCTTTCGGTACACGGTTAAATTTTAAATCAGTATAATAACCTACACAACTGTCTGTATGGTCAGATTTGTAAAATCAAAAAGTTTAGCATATGGACAGGGGAAATATAGAAATAAAAAAAAAGATTAATGAAGCTAAAAATCGTGTCTGCGTTTCGCTCGCGCCCACTGTCGGCACGCGAATTTGACGTAAACGAGCACTACAGGTTGGTTAAAGAAACCTGTTATGTTCTGATATGTAAAAAAATATAATTTCTGTAATATACAAGCTAGTCCGTTTCGAACATTTATTATCTGGCAAATTTTTTATTACAAACATGGAAAATTATTTTTTTTAAATTTACGCTAGGATAATTGAGAAACTTTTGGAAAGTTCACCTCGACTTTCAAAAATCGAGATTGCATCAGACGCCAACTTTTTCAGATCCTACAAAGCTTTTCTGGCTTTTGTGCATGCGTATGTGGACGTGCGCGCGTTGTGCGTATGTATGTAGGTAAACCTTTAATATCTGTTGAAAAATTCATCGATTAGAATTGGACTTGCAACATTAGAAATGCCTCTACCAAATTTACATTTCCTGAAAATTTGACGTTAATTCATTACACATATTTGGAGAAATAAAAAGAGAAACTTCAAGTAATTTCTAAATTATTCAACCAATCGATTGCAAAATCAATCCAGTTTTATCTATATAAATATTCGTCGGTAAGCGCAGCACTCGAGAATGGCTGGTCCGATTTAGCTAATTTATTTTTTTTAAATGCCCATAATAGTGTGAGTAAGATTATTAGAGAAAGAAATATTGAAAATTTAGAATTTCAAAAAAAATGAAAAGGCTTTTTTTAAGAGATTTTTGTATTAAATCATGATTTAACCCATGGTTCGAACGATGGACACACATAATCCCTTTTTTGTTTGGAATGAAAAGTGAGACCGAGATTGAGATTTTTATCAATCATTGCAAAAGATAAATAAATTGAAATATATTATAAAAATGAATGTTTATGTATTTGTCGCCTACACTTGCCGATTGTTCGATCGCATTGAAACTTTGATAATATGTTGTAGGCACGCCCGGGGAACGTCAAATAAAAAATTATAACTAAAATTTGTCCCCGGTTTCTTCCGCGTATTTTTACTACTAAACAGATTCTTAAAATTCTTTAAATAATAAGTAGCTATAGTATTCCTGAGTAAATTAAGCTGCCAAAATTTGCCCCTGGTTTCATTCATGTTTTTATATTTCTAAAACGATTTTAATAATTTTTTAACTCGGGAAAGCTACACTATCCCCAAGTAATACAGCTTATAAGAGACTACCATTTGCCCCCCTGCTTCGTCCAAATCGGAACTGTGACTCATAGCGGAATCGGAATTGAAAGTGTGACGGAGGCCACAATCGAGAACGAGATCAGGATCAGAATCGAAAGTGGGGCCGGGACCGATTTGAAAACGAGACTGAGGTCGAAAATGTTTCTGGTGACGGGATCAGAATCTGAAGTGTGATCGGTATTGCGAGAACGAGATTAAAATTGACATCGATCAATGGATAAGAAAAGGAGGAATACATTCTATGTCATTGCGCTGCAGGCATTACCTAAATGGCCAAGCCATCAACAAAAGAGTATATATAATATAAAATAATAAATAGAAAATAATATCGATTTTTCAAATGGAATCTATTTAACAAATCATGCATCGAATGTCGCAAATCTCGTTAAATCGATTAAATGATAACGTTAGCAAAAAAATTAAAAACAATTTCAAAATAACTTTTGATTTTTTTAAACGATTGATTTTTAAATTTTAAATTTTTATTATGCTTTTAAAACATTTAATTTATAAATAAAATCAAATATTCTCTTTCAGCTCAAAAAACTGCATCAACTAAGGTGCTTTGTCCGAAAAATATTTTTAACAAAATATTTGATAGATAACAATTGGTTATTTTTTTTATACTGCTGATGATTAGGAGCTCGATAATGATAATATTTTCGTGTTCCCGAGCTCAAAAGCATTATTACCCAAAGCAATGCGGAAGTTTTGGGGCTGGCCTGCAAGGTCAACCGTCGCCTAGATTTTTAATATAAGAACATTTTTTTTCTGACATTGCGATCTGTGTTATACATCATATGTATTTGAACTTAATTTTCATGTAAGTGTGAATGAAAATGCTTCTGTGTAATCTATACATGTAATATAATAATAAAGAGAAAAAAATCTGTACAATAAAAATGTTTGAGAATGGGGAGGAATTATGATTAGAAACGTTGATAAATACATTTCAATGGTTTTAAGAATTCTTGCCTATCTGTCTGTGCATTTTGTCTGCGAACTCCACAAAAACTATTAGGAAGAATTAATTTGTACCTCGAATTAACATGTAAGGTAGTCTTTATCCCGTTTCGTTGCTATTTGTCAGAACCCGAATCTAGATTGAGACCATAATCGGAATCAAAAGAGGGATCAGGATTGGAGTCGAAAGCAAGAACAAAATGTGAATTATGGTCCATAGCGTTATCAGTCGAAAAATATGTAGGAATTCATTCCATGTTCAAAAGGGCGGATTCGCGAGCGAAAGCCAGTAGTAATATATAAAACCGGCCAATAGTATGTCGGACCGTGCTGAACGTAGGATTCCGAAGTCGTAAGTACAAATAATGGCGCTACAAATGAAAAACCTACGTTGTTACACTTTTTTCGATGTTTCCCGCAGAGAATAGTTATAAGCACTTAATTCGAACTAAAACTAGAGAGACAAGTAGATATGTCGACTATTACTGTTAAACTATTGTAAACTAAAGTACGTCAGCAAAAGAGCGTATCTTGGAGGCACTTACGTCCTTTTGTTGAGAAGCGCAGTTTTTTGTCAATAACTCAAAAACGGTATATCCGATCATGTTCAAAATATAACAGTTTTCGTTAAAAGTATTTATTAAGCGTTGCCGTTGTGATTTTTTTTATTGACGTGACAACGTCTTATAATTCGATGAAGCTGGCTGCACGTACGAAAAGCATGACTCATGCGGCGTTACCTCGCTCTGAGGCGTTCCATTTAAGGGTTAAAGTGCAAGCGAGAGCGCGGAACGAGCGACAAAGAGGCACAATCGGCCTCCGCGTTCGGCAGCGTTCGACATCTGTCTCTCTCCTACTTGAGTGAGCGATGCGTCCGCGTGGACAGCTGCTGTACAATAATACATTTACATGTTTTCGTCAAGTATGAAGTGCAGTGAAAAGTGAATGTGGTGTCAATTGTTTATAGCAACGATAATTGCGGCGATAAAGGTATTGATTCTTTCGATATTAAATATATGTTCAGTGATATATTGTCGAATATTCGTGCTTTCATCATCAAAATAAATAGCATCGGTCCGCTAGTGCAGCGATTGTAGGTTATGCTATAATTGACAAAACTATAACAATAAGTTAACAGAACTATTTCACGATGAGTAAAAAATCAATTGCTTCACTATTCGATCGAAACAATTATATATTTCTTCTCCTTCTCTATATCCATACAAAATATCTATCAAACAAATAAAATTAAAGTTTTCTTTTATAAAGAAAACCATTCCATCAGTATTTTCTTATGACGTTGTCACATTAACTATCGTCAGTAAACCGACTTTACAGACAACCGATTTTTTTTTTTTTGGAAATACTGTTTAAAAAAGAATGGGAGGGACACAATTTCTGCTACTTTGGAAGCGATTATTTCCGAAAATATTCAATTCATCAAAAAAAAATTGGTTGCCTGTAAAGTCGGTATACGGGCGAAAGTTTTACGTGACAACGACTTTGAATGGTAAAATCATTTTAATGTGAATATTCATTCGTATAGTAGGAAGAAGGATGAAATAATAGTAACAATTTAAAACATTTATTTATACAAAGAATTATATTTAAAACATTAATTTATACAAAGAATCTCGCACTGAATTTCATATTAACAAAATTTTATTTTTACCTTTACACATACATACGTATTTATATACAAATATACATACAATAACTTGCAATACATTTGCAAGCTATGCACTAATTCTCTAGTGCTGCGCGCGGCAGACCGATCATAGTTGAGTGGGAGAGACGCAAGGCATTCGGCGGGCCTCTCGTTCGGTGACTCATCGTAACGTTACCGAGCGTTACACTTTTCATAGTGACCCAGCCGCAACCTAATTTAAGACGTTGTCACGTCAAAATAATTGCTTAGAAACCTTAGTGTTTTTAAAAGAACTGTCAAAATATGTGCCACACGTAGATATTTGCTGAAAAAAACTCTTTTCAGCTTCTATTGCATGTGTGGAGTACCCTCCCCTTGAAATATTTATTTTTGGTATATAACTAACATACTAAGTAACGGCGCGTATACAATACACTTACACCCCAAATGGCATTAATATACAACTTGTAGTTTTTGAGTGAATTACCTGTGACATACGGACAGACGTACGAACAAGCCGAAACTATAAGGGTTTCGTTTTTACTATTTTGACACGGAATGCTAAAAACGAGTATAATATTGTATAACTAACGTATAATGTTTGCGAAATTTATATATAAGAAAGAAAAATAAATTCTTTGCTTTAAACCAAACGCGAAAGTGTTATGATTCGCTCTAGAGTACTTACGTAAATGTAATAATCAGGAATAAAATGAGAATATTCAAGTTATTATGGGATGCAAGCGTGTACAAATGGAAAATGCATTACTTGAAAAAATTGATAATTACCTTATTTAGAGCTGCCTTTTAAAACTATTGGTGCGATTTTGTGTTACTCTCTAAAACTGAATTAGTGGAAAACCACTAATTAATAGTCAATAGCTACTATTTTGAGATGTCCAAAGTATACGACCAGCAATAAGTGGTTATCCACTCTTTCAATTAGTAGAAATGATTACAAATTAAAATTGTAAGTTTTCTACTAATTAAAAAGTATAATTCTACTATTATAAAAGTGATTATTTTACTAATTGTCAAGTGACTACTAATTCAGTAGTGAAGTTGGGCCATATTACTTTTTCAATTAGTGAAAAATTACTAATTGAAAAGTAACGCCTACAAACTTAGTAAATCTGTAGTAGATTCAACTAAAAATTACTAATTTTGATGTAGTTTCTACTATTACTACTTCAATTAGTAAAAATTCTACTAATTCAGTTTTAGAGAGTATTTCTATATCACTTAAAAAAAAAGTTCATGTTAAAATGTTTTTAATATGGCTATAATCTTATTCAGTAGCATTTTGAGGTAATCACATTATTGTTATGTTATTGGTTTTCAACAATAAATGGCACTACGTGACATCAACTAGAGATGGCGCTATACGTATATTTAAATGTTTATTGTTGGATATAAAATATAATCTACTCTTGCCGTGGGAAGTTATTATTTTCTCGTGGCAAACTCGAAATTTGCGAAGCAAAGATCGGGTGCGCAGATATTACTATAATTTCAATGAATTAATTTCTAATTTAACAAAGTCGCTTCCTTAGTTATAATATCAGTATGGACCTGTGCTATCGATTAGAAAAATCATTATCATAATCATCTTAGTGTGCGCATTGTCATGTGTAAACTAAGGTGATATTATTTTACGGACAGAGCCGCGGTACAAAATAAAATGTATGTATCGGCCCAATCTCCTTATATGCATTTATATTTTCGTAACAAGCTTTATCATTATACTGCTATTGCTTTTGATTAAAGTTTTGACTGTTATATTCTCCCTACTTTGTTCCTCTACGCGTTTCTTCAAATTACAAAATTGTTATCGAAGATGTTTCTCTACTACCTACTATAGGATGTTTGAATATTTTTTAAATCAATTTAAAGCCTCTGCACTTAATAATGAACAGTGTAAAATTATTTTTAAGTGACCATGAAAACCCAAGAAATAAGTATTTCAAATCACTAATTAACCCAACGAGCAGTGACGTTGAACACTTTTTAATTTTACTGACCGCTAGAGTTCATATGCGACATGAAAAGTAGAAAGAAACAAAAGGAGGCCGATAAACAGGATATCTATAAGATTAACATTTTCTATTTCTACCCGCAAAACTATATCTCACGTGTGTCATAGGAATTATCGCAACGTGTAATTTTGTTATCATTTATTGTTGTCATATCTAATATGCGTATATTGTTCATAAATAAAACACTTATTTGTTAACAATTGCTTTGTTCATTCGATGCAAATCAAAAATATTAACCATGTAAAGTTTACGTTTCTATGTTTATATTATCATGAGCCGTAGCTGTTTATTTTTTTCTTTAATGAAGAGTGCCAATTATACGTACAGTATAATTGATGAATATAGGCTATTAAAAGATAACGTGTGCTTTTTCGTGTACTTAATCGATTATTGTAAAGTTTTTATATCGTTTAAGAATTTACCATTCCAGCACTGGTATGTTTCTATGGAGGTGAAGCATCGAATTTGTTTTCACAAAGACAAATTGAAGGCTTTATGTCGCGTTAATTGTTTGTCCAAAGAATTATTAAGATCTTGTATAGTCGGTTCAGTAACACTATTGTTCGTATGTAAATACCTCGCTCGCCCCCAGTATTTGCATTGAAAATTATAGCTTCTCTTCTACACTGTTCTATCATAAAACGATTGTCAAGTTTTGTCTTGAATAATATTTTTTTTATGAGAAAAACACTTGAGGTGTCTGTCGCAAGTTTTATTTTCAGAATTCGATGAATGTATATATAAATATATTATTAGGAATATAGCTTTGACGATGACCTGAAAATGGGTTTGGGATAAAGTGTTTTGAATTTCAAAATACCGAATTTCATTACTTTAGGTAAAAATAAAGCTGGTATCGTCATCATTTATCGTCAATTAAGACATGCAAAGAAAATGGTAATAAGGAATCCCAAATTTATATAAACCCTCCAACATTATATAGAGTCATCGTGACATCGTCCAATATGTACGTACGCACCGCCCGCGCCGGCGACATTTTCCGAAAGTGTATGATAATTCTGAATAAATCGCAGCTATTTATGATTATATTCATATTAAATAATACTATTTCAATTGAGTAGTATTTAATAATTTAAAATTATATTCTATACTTTGGAAAGTTATAGGTACCTACTAATAGCTTAAGTACGTCTCCAGCGAACATTTCGTTTCTAAGAACATGAATAAACTATTATTAATAACAATTATTCTAATTACTATGTATATCAGTAGTGCTGTTTAACAAATATGGCCATATGTAGGTACATACAATATTAAACGAAAAAAAATTGAAATCTATTTTTTTTCTCTAAAATCCTTCGACTAATCCAGTAGTCTTTTAGCGAGGTTTTGAATTTGGCGACTGTACTAATTCTTTTGAATTGCAATCGAAGGACATCCGAGACGCCACGTGGACTTTATAAATATCTTAAAATTGGCATTTACGAAGGTCGGGGTCTGTTTGGCGATGTCATTCGTAATAAAATTATCAATAATATCGAAATTACATCCGAAATTACATATTTTTAAACGTATTAATTTTATTTTTTTTTTCTCGAAAATTAATGTGACCTATCTTGCTGTCGTGTTAGTGATGTTCTTTTCAGCACCATACATTAATAAGTGTTAATTTAATTAGTGTTACGTTCATTCTTTCAAAGCGTTTACCTAACATACACCTCTAGTTATCTGCAATTTTTTTTTAATAAAATTGTATAGTACTACCGATTAGCTATGTTACCAGAAATCTATTGCGATTTTTTCATTGCAATTGACAATGATTTTCCACTTTTCATCCGAAGCCCTAAAGCAAACCCATTAAAGATCATCATACCGTTTAAAAATAAATAGCTTGCAAATTGCTACTCGTCGTCGAGTGTGGTTTTACGTGATCTTTTGTAGTTCATACGAGACTATGCAGACGTCTGCCAGAGAAATGAGAAACGATACAGCTGTCGTACAACAACAACGTCTAAAGCAGATCTAGAAAATTATTGTTTTGTACCTACCTACCGGAGTGTTAGTTCTAGTAGAGCGTGTAGTACTACTTTATGACCAATAGACGGCCTGTTTGAATGTGGTGTATCTGTGAAACTATTATCTCTTTTATATCACCGAGATATAAAAGGTCTTTCTCGTTCACCGTCAGCATAGTAAATCATCTTTACCGCTTTCAATGAATGTTACCTTATTGCGAAAATATGTTACCACTTTGACGTTTTTCCTCAAATGTCCTTACCGGTGCCTTATTCTTCCAAAAATCGAAAAGAAAAAAAATGTTTTTGGATCAAAGTCTAAATTTCTGATTCCGCCACAAAATATTCTTTTTAAAAGTCTATATTGGTTGATTATCATCGTTTGCGGTATAACTTAAAAGGGGCGAACACTTTAGATATGTACAATCTCATAAATAATGATTAAAGTCTTAATGTTGTACAAGCGTGAGACATCAAAAAAGGAAGTTAAAATGTGCGATGACAGCCAATGCTAAAAAATGATTGAGACGCATTTAATTTTATGAAATCCGTAGTAATTACGAGTTTCTTTTGAGAAAAGTTAATCTCGTATATAAATTTTTATGTGATTATGGCTGAGTAGTTAGTGCGTTGCCTTTCATTCACGGTATTGTATTCTAAGGGCCAAACGACTATGCGAGCCACTAGAGATTAGGTGATCATCGCCGTCCATGGGCAGTCGCAACTCCACAGAAGTCACTAATGTGTTGCCGACCAATTAGGAAGGAGTAGGTTATCCCACGGAGGGAAGAATGGGTCATAAGAACCAACTTTCAGGAAAGAATAGGAGGAGAGAGTGGGCCTTCGGGACTCTCCCTCGATGGACGAAACGCAACAACAGAAGCTGCTACTTCACGTCTGTATTCTGTGAGAGTGTAGTATCTCGCCGGTCGAGCACGGCTCTACCGCAGTAGACAAACGTACTACGACTGCACGAAATACCCGGTTTTTAAATCCTGTAGTTTGTTGAATTTGCTTATGAGTTCTTAATTTCATTCAAAGTAACCATTCGCTCTGTGCCTCGGAGAGCAAGTTAAAACGACGGCGATCTCGAGCGCTGAGTGAGCCCTTTGCGACCCTCGCTGGGCTTAGCGTCCGGGTGCCTTCATCTGGAATTAAAAAAAATGCGTTATTATACATCTACGATAAAAACTTGACACAACAATCGTATTTGGAATTATTTCACAATTCTACGCAATAATAAAAGGTCCTCGCTTCACTGCTATATCTAATTTATTTAGGATTATTGTGATAAATCGGAACTTGTACACATAACGGACAATTCATGTCGTGTTTACATTGTGAAATCGATGATTATACGATATCGGATAACGTCATCGTACGTCACTGTAATCATCTTTAATATAGACTTGAAATCACTATGTATTTTCGTCATGATTAATTAATTAACTTTATCGATACTTTAATTTCATTATTGATGTGTTATTTTCTTAAAGATAGATTTGTTTTTTGCTGTACTTGAGTGTAGTATACACTAGTAGTTGTAGGTATACAGTAGTAGTACTCCACATAATGCTCACTTTACATGTGGAGTAACAAATTAACACATCGTAATATAAGGAAGTTTGGCACAAACGAGTTGGTGTATTCGTCAGGCGGCTTAGACACATGAAAAATAAATGTGGAAAGTTTGAGAATAATGGACAAAGTGGGTGCATGATTGTGTTCGCAGTTGTAAATGTAATAGCCAGCTACTGAGCTATTGAACGAAATACGTAAAATATGTAATGCTAAAGGTTTTTTTGTTCTGATGCACTTATTATAAAACTCCTCTGAACACCGAATTCATGTAAGAGAATACCTATATGGGATTTAAATTTTCAACTCCGCCATAAACTATTATCAGAAAAAATTAAACATTTAATGTAATACAATAAAAAGATGTAATAATCTAATTACATTATTTCTAATCTAATACTAACTTCGACGTTGCCTTACTGTTAAAAATAAAAATAACCAAGGGTATACTCCTCGATTCAGGAAATACGAGGCGCGTGACAAAATCTGTGACCGAAAAAAAAATATTATAAATTAATGATCGAATTCAATAATAGACTTTAATCGCTAGACCAAATCTACATAATATATATAAAAAAATGTCTGCCCGTGAGAGACGTATCGGACGCGGGCGGGCGGCCGGCCGCGGCTGAGGCCGGCAGTGAACGTTCTCTGACCTTCACATTGTGCCGGGTCCACTCCGCTGATGTAACGACGAGGCGCACTCTACTGCACATTTGCATGTTCTCGCTCGCTAAGTGCCGCACGCCGCCCGCCGCCCGCGCCGGCGGATCGCCGGCCGCCGGAAGACGGTCTTTGATCGTTCACGAGAATCGTACATGCAAACAGACGTATGTAAGCAAACGACTGTCGATTTCAATTATTCGAAATTTGTATTATACTAGCTCGCTAGCTAGCTGATTTTTATATCATACTAGCTCCCCGCCCACGGTTTTGTTTTCGTGGACGTGTAATGTATCTCTTGATCTTTTACATTGATCAGTCTCGCTGTCACTCTCAAACTGATTTCAGTTTTCATTTCTGCTCCCGGTTCCTCACTCAATTTTCGATTCCGGTCGTGTTCTCGATTTCAATAATCCTACCGACCACGGTTTCCGATTAGTATGAAACCGGAGAAAATTCTTTTATCAAAATAAAATATAGACTATATTACTCGATACCGTTATGCTTTTCTATGAGTGAAGGAATTTTTAGAATCTAGAATCTATGTATCATTCAGTTAAATAGTAAAAATACGCGAACAAAATTGAGGACAAATGCTAGTGTAGATATAATAAAAACATGCGCGTATTCGAATGCAACGCTATGTTAAAATTTCAAGACAAGCAGTTGAATATGTAATTAGTTATAAAAAAGTTTTCTACGCAGGGCGCACTCTAAGTTTCTGAAACTTGCCATTTACATAAACAATATTAAAAAAAAACAGGGTGTGTCGGACACGACGTGAAGTGAAACTTCTTTGGCAAAATATGCAGGAATAGAGTTTAGGTTTAAAAAAAATTAAAAACAAAGTAAATTATTGTATTATTAATTCATAGTTACAAGATTTATTTCATGACCAACTATCAATAAAAACGAAAATAAAAATGAGAACACAATTTAATTACTAACCCGGGACAATGTTTCCGGGGAATCTCTCTTACATTCCGCCTCTGGCACACGCACAAAACCTTTTTCCACGTGGGCAGGAGAAAGTTAATTTGTGTCGTTATTCTCTATTTGAGATGAATTAATGCCACTATCTAAAGGCAAATCCACTGTCAGCTGCAACGAAATGAGTTACAGACATTGGGATCGATTGTAATAAAAAAATATTGTATTAAAAAATTGCAGTAATGTTTAGTCAAATTTTAGTTATCAATTTACCGGTGACTTTTGATGCACCATGTTCACTTAACTATTAGAAACTACTGATGTAAACAACGGTTTCGCCACTATATTCCATTTATTGCATATATTTTACATGCATTCCTCTTTTTGCAATGAATAATAATCTCGCGTGTATAAAATAGTCGCGATCAGCTACAATCAGCTGTGTGCACGCATGGAACACGGGGGTCCGCTGGGCCGGACCGAAGAGAATCGAGCGGACCCGACCGTGTCGCACGAGCGTTTCAGTCTGACGTCATAGCACGAAATCACCCTAACGTGCCTATGGAAGTTTTGACGTCAAATTTGGCGTGGGATATAATAACAGGTGACACAGCATGGATTTATTGCTACGACCCCAAAATAAAGCAGCTATTGACCGAATGGGTCTATCGAGGTGAGACGAAACCAAGCAAAGTGGCGCGCGAGCGAAGAGTTCCTCTAAGCGGATAAATCCTTCTTTTTTAATAAAACTGGACACGTGGCTACCGTTGCTTTGGAGAATTGTCGTACCGTAAATAGTGATTGGTACACGACCATTTGTTTGCCGGAAGTTATTGACGAACTCCGTAAAAATAACCATTAACCTGATATCATGTTGCACCGCGACAACACCAGTTCTCACGCGGCCAAACAGACAAATAAATTTTTGAAGGAAAAAAAAGTATAACTTATGAGCAATCCAGTATACAGTTCCGATCGAACGCCTTTTAATTTTTATTGTTCGCAAAAATTAAGAACCAATTACCTGTTTAACGATTTGCGTCACCAACAGATGCCGTCGAAGAGTATGAAAAATATGTTTTCGAGGTCACCAGGGAGGAATGGCATGAATGTTTTCAAAATTGGTTTATTCGTATGAAAAAGTGCATTTGTGCTAGCGGAGAATACTTACAGAAACAATAAATTCATTTTTGACCATTCATAGTAATTTTTTCTCATTCATTCCAGAAATTTTCAGTGCTCCCTAACATATGAACAATCTGACGTAGTAAGTGTGATAAAAATGCAACGTTTGCTGAAAGGCTATGAGTCAGATCTCTGAAGATTTTAATAGAATCATGGCTGCCAAACGATGTGAATTATTTTGAAAAGTACTAAAGAAAAAAATAAATCTATTATTAACATTCCTTTACCGTTATAAATTGATAACTTCTATGTCCGGCTCAAGGGCTACAACATTGCTATCTCTAGTGATGTCACTTTATCTGATGTCAAATACTTTATCGAAATAATAAATAAGTACTTAGGAGCGTCACCGAACAGCACTATCAGCCACGGGTAGCGGATCCCTAGATGGTGATTTATCGCTTTTGTTTTAACACTGATTTAAATTTTTATGTCTGTAATTGTTTTTGGCGTGTAGTTTTACGAACTGCGTTATAAATAATAACAATTTATGTTTGTTTCTTCTATTTCTTTGATCATTTATATACAATCGTTTATATTTATAACGAAAAATAAATATTAAATACATGTTAAAAACCCTTCTTGAATACTATCGTATACGACAATTTAATATGTAAATTTTACAATTTAGCTTTACTTTTAGGATTTCTAAATTTGTTAGTGAGATTTCGTTTAAATTTTTAACAAATATTGTATTAAGATATTACAAGAATTACTATGATCACTGTATACGTACATATCAAAACCTCCTTTGGATAATGTAATTTTATTGCATATACGGATCAATAGTTTTGTTTGTGAATAAACACAATCAAATTTAATGCATGTTGAAAAAAGTACACCTTTTTCGTAAATTACGATAGAACGAGTACTAGGACGTTCCCCCATTTAGCTGCACGATGTATGCGCGCCCGTCGCGCAAGTACCTACACGAACGAACCACAGGTCCGTGCGCAGCTCGCCCGCAACGGTGTCGTGGCAGTGGGCGATCCCGCTTACGTTTCGATACCTATGAAACGAAGCCAAAAGCTCTGCTGGCCAACGCGCGCGTTGCATCTGTGACGTGCACGCGTGCGTCACAATGCGTCAAGTCGCAGCGGATAAACGGCCCGATTCTGAGTAGCCACGGGAAACACGAAAATAAGCGCCAAGTATGTGGAATAAATAGATATTCAATGATTGTATATTAGTCTTTTCATCGTGTACCGGTTACTGCTATCAATTCGGTTTGTAATTCTTTTATGCAAGAATTTTCCACCTTTCCGATAAAAAATGAATTTCAAATCTCGGGGTTAGTATCATTAGAATACGTTAACTATATTTAGTACTATTCAATGTTTAAGTATAAAATAGCAATTTTGACCTGCTGATGATTTTAATTTTACCGACATCGCATGCTATGGTAACATTTAAAAGTGAACATTTTTGGAATAAAACATTATAATCTAAATCCAAAGTCAGAAGAATATTCGACATTCACTTTATTCCCCTATCATCAGATATTCCTATCTGAGAGACTGTTAAAGCGTTTTGGTGACATCCGGGCTTGAAGTTGATGACCGATGACCGGCCAACACTGATGGTTCGCATATTCGTTTGCCCCACGAAAATGCTATAAAAAAACATCGACCGTTTCTACAACCAACGTCATACATATATGCAAAATTAATATATTTTATTATCGAAAAATTGAAGAAGACCTATATATTCTATAAGAAACCGTTATACAATTAATTGTGTTGGACACACTCTCACAGTTGGATAGCAACTGTTACTCATTAAATTTTCCGACAATCTCGCATATATTTACTAGACGATTTTACGCTGAATCCCTCAATGATGGCTGTTATCAAATTCACTTCACTGATAACACCGTAGTTATTTCTATACACTCACTGTGAACTACAGTCAACTTAAGAGTATCGTCGCAAGTATAATATATCGATTAGAAGAATACGCGTCAGCTTCTACTTTTCAACCTACACAGATGAAAGACGAGCGGAGCCCATTTGGTCATTAACGTTTTCTTTATAATGTCACTGTCGATAAACGTACAGTTCATCGACGGCGGCTGTCGTTCGGGCATTCAAGAACAGCCGTTCGGACGGTAGAATGTGGTAGAGGGAGAACACGCAGCAACGTTGATCGTTTAAAAACTTAAATGAGCGTTCTTACCATTATTCCTACACGAAGTTGTTTGTAGGTAAAAAGAAATCGTATGTACGTAATAAATTGTGTTTTTTGTTTCATCGATTTTATTTCATTTCTTTATAGGTGCGTTATAAACGCAATATCTGTATTTTTTCGTAATATATATGTATATACACACTCTTGAAGTGGGACTTTATACGAACAAAACGAAAGTAAAGAATCTTGTACTACTACGAAATTTATCTTGTTGGTAGTCCGTAATGAATATCGCCTACCCGGTTATTTGATTCGAGATATTTAAGAAACAAACAGTATCGATAAAACACTACCTTCCCTGACCGACGCACGCCAATCTCGAATTTGGTTTCCGAATTTTTCGATACTGAAATTGAAAAAGTATTTTTAATGTACACCTTTCGCTTTCAGCACGCGCTGACACGTTTTTTCACGTACGCGTATTGAGGTGATTTTTAAACTTTACTCCGTTTCGAAAACGAGAGCGATCTGTTTAACCATCGTCGCAACAGTATCGCATACAGCGTTTGCGAATGTGAGAGAAAATAATGAAATATGATAGCTGGAGAAACATTTATGGTGCAAAACGTATTTAGAATGCAAATAAAATGGCGCCTATCAACTGGAGGTTAATTCTTAATAACTACTTTTTGGAATATACACAATAGGCAATGGGGGTAAATAAACGCATCTTTTGTAATATCGATACCATGCATAATGCATATACTTTTATCGATTATTATTTATATTAATTTCATATAAAACGATAAATCATGTTAAATAAAACTTTTAAACTCCACATTGGACTATGGGTAATAATAGCAATAATGCTTAACACCATATACATCGCAAGTTTAACTTATCTGTATTAAAAATATAAAATCTATAAGTAAATCAACTATGCAAAAAGAAAGAAAGAACACGCGTTCAATGTATGATGTGTGAATATTAGTTTTATGTATTGCAGCATAACGACTTCACCTTTTGTTAATCTTCGATTTCACTCCCTGTCTAATCTACACACTCGGGCTACATAAAAAAATCGATTCTTAAGGAGTAAATTCAAAAATATATGTTCTTTCTACAAAACAAACAGAAGGCACAAATCTGAAAATAAATACATTTTACTGAAAAAAAAAAATTCTAACCAAGTTCGTTGCTATAGCTACGTAATTCGTTGTCTAAACAAATAATGCGTATAATTTAACCAATCTGGGTAATGAAACCAATATTTAGGTGGATTAAGATCAACCAAAATATTGATTCGTTCAAATCAACGATATAAGTTCACTATTATTCAAACTTTTGGTTGGAATGACCGATTTTTTTTCCAGCATCATTGTGTTTTGGACCTAATCATTTCAATCCATAGCCAAAAATTACTCAATAAAAACAATTTTAACCATTATCGATGACTTAGCGAATGCTACAACGAAGTCATAACAATTATAAAAATAGGCGCATGGTACATAATATATGTAAGATAAAAATTCGACGCCTTTGATTAAAGGATTGTTCACGGCCCTATTTTGCCACTTCGCCATCTCGCTTGTACCGTCCTCGGTATTTCCCCTCCCGCTTCGGTCAAATCTTTCACTGGCTCGTGTTCTCTATTATGTTACTGCTGTACATAAATGCATCGCATTACGTTGTGTGGTGGTCAATTCTAATATGTGTAATACTATTGTTTTTTGTCCCGTGAAATCTGAAAATGTTTATATTTTCTTGTCATAATATGTTGAATAACGCTTATCATTGTTTTTTGTCGGATAGCTTAACTCCTCAACACGCCCTTGACCCTAATTCCAAATGACAACCCGATTTTAATTGATTACGACGAAGACCACCTTGATATCTGTCTGTTACGAATGTTATTCAAATGATTAACTAACTCACCCACGTTGTCATAAATTTTATTGATATTCATATATTGTTGCTGCGGTCATATGTTGTTGTTGTTCTATTTGGGTTTATCAAAATCGGTTCATTGTGGAAACCTAACAGATAGGCAGAATCATTTTTCGATTTATAATATCGGTTTGAATTGTGAATCTTCATCAAAAAGTCTTTTGTCTTTCCGTCCATGTGCCTTGTATGTGTCTTGGCGTACACTCTGTTTAAAGATAAAACATGTACAGTAAGTGAAATATCATGCATCCGCTTTAAGAAGATGATAACAGTTATATTTATTATTTTCTCGGAATTCCCGTTATTATTGCAGCAATAAGATTCACAGAATTCCAATCGAAAATAAATGATAGCACATTATTTAATGCCTTTTTAAATAAAATATTAATAATAATAATATATGCAATTTAAATATTTTTTAGTACGCACAGAATAATCTGCTGAATTTCTAAAGAACTTTAAACTAGGTATCGAGATTTTTTTAAAGGTTTTAATGAATTCAACTCGAAACAAATGCCGTTAATAATAAGTCTGATGGTGTAATAAAGTTGAAAACCAGTTAAATATGAGACATTTTAAGAGACTGAGTTTTGCTTCATCGCGGGATTGCGTTAATGGTTCCATTTCTGCTCTGTTGCACTTCGTATATCGATTAAATATCGCAAATTTTTATTACGTTAAGTTCTAAAAAATTAAATTATAAAATTAAACTTATTCGGTTTCGTGCAGTATCTAGTTTTTGCTTGTCGGTCGCTTTACAAACAAAACAGACAGGCGGCAAGTGTAAATAAAATCATTGTTTTGGTTTTTAAATTTTCACCTTTAAATTTTTTGTTAAACACTTCCATTTCTTTTTTAGGGTTCCGTACCTCTAAACGAAGAAGGGACCCTTATATGATCATGTCCTAAAAGTTGCTCGTCTGTCTATAAAGATCTTTTTCATCAGGAATGTATGGAGCTATCAAGTTGAAATTAACGTGTCCGCGATCGAAGCTGTAAAAAAAATTTCAGATTCTAAGTCAAGGTAATAAAAAAATACGACTTAAATACGGCCATTTATGCCTTATATTTTAAAGCGTTGACTTGCTTGTGACAATTGGAGAATGTGCCAGAATGAGAAAATAGAAGTACGTTATAAGGTACCTCTCATTGACCTTGAATCATGTTTAGCGTAAAAGGCACAGCACAAGTAAAGGGAAAAATCTGAAAATCTATAATATTACATGATTTTTTATTATTACATATTAACACTTGCGATTGCAGTATGACCGTGACAGAGATATGGGCGATCATTTTTTAACTTTGAGCTACGAAAACTTAATTTTAAAAATTCGGATATTTTCTAATAAAATTCGAAAATTTTTTTGAAGAAAAAAACCAGTTTCGAAATTCTTTGGACCATATCTCGCCAGTATCGATATCGAAAATAGACAAGAATCACCGAGACTTAATGAATTAAACATCTGTATATACGTAAATAAGTACATACGTAAACCTGTGGTTGCGAGTGCTGTTCGCACTTTTTCGGGTTTTTTGTTACTTAAATTACAATATGAAATATACAAAGCTATTTCTAATAAAGTAAAGGGCCATATTATGGAACATTGTCCGAGTTTATGAAACATATAATAATAATCTGATTTATAAATAATGTTTAACTTTCTCAGTGTTTATAAAAATATATTTATAATTTTTAATAACTCATGAATTGGTTAAATTAATTAATTTTCGTAAAAATCTTAAAATGTTGAGAAAAAAATTTATATTAAATTCCCATGACAGGTTACATGAAAAAAACTATGCTTTGGAGTAAAAGAATGGCGTGTGTCATTGCGATTGTTTAAACCATTTAAAATTTATATCCATAATTCAAAAGTGCTTGAATCATATTAATCAAAAGTTTAAACTGTTATCTACTGATTAAGTACAAATTTCAAGTATTTTAATAAAGTATTTATTTTTTATTTAGATGTTTCATAATTGGTACAAAAATTTCTAACTAGTCCATATTTATGGAACAGTATATTCAGTGTTCCATGCTCTCCGTACAGTAATTTATTCAAATGGTCCGTAATTATGGAACAACAACACGTCAGCGCATCATTTAGTTTATTTGAAGTTAATTGTTGTTAATAATTGTTAAGTTATAAAAAATAAATTAGTTAACATTAGATAAGTGTTAGACCAGTGTATATTTTTATAAATTTGCATTTAGGTAAGTATTTAAATTTGACAATTACATAAAAATTAAAAACTAACCTCAAAAATTTGAAATAAATTGGATGAAAAGTATTATTCTATGTTAATTAAATATAATCTATAATTCTCTATTTCAGATAATAATTCAAATAGTGTAAACATGGCAAAAACTATTAAAAAATGTCAAAAAAATTCAAGCAAAAAAAATAAAGTTAAGTCTACAAATTTAAATGACAACGATTCCAAAGCTCCAAAAAAAGGTATTGTTTTAGTTAATACGTGTAAAAAAGTTTCGAAAAAAAAGAGACCTGTGCGTATAAATTACTGTCCCGGTGATTTGGCAAATGCGTTGAAAGCTATTGACACGGGTTTATCCTTGAGAAAAGCTGCTGCAGCATACAACGTGCCTATTGCAACCCTTTCCAGGAAAAAAGGGAACCCTGAGACATCTAAACAGAAAACTGGACCACCACCTGTTTTTTCAGTTAACGAAGAACAAAAAATTGTTGATTGGATTCTCTTCAGAGCTCAGCGAGGTTTACCTGTCACAAAACGGAGCTCTTGGATTCAGTAGAACAATATGTGAAGTTATTAAAAAGAAACTCCATTTATTGATAATCGGCCGAGTCGACATTGGTATGAGGGCTTTCGGAAACGACACCCTCAATTGGCAATTAGGAAACCCCAAAACTTGACTCACAGTAGAGCAGCAGTCACCGATGATGATTTAAAAGATTGGTTTGAAGAACAAGGAAAGTATTTACAAGAAAAACAATTAACAAAGATTCCCCTAAGAGAATTTTCAACTGCGATGAAACATATGTCAGTTTATGTCCTCCATCTGAGAAAGTTTTGTTAGACAAAGGCTCTCGTTCGGCGTACAAGGTGGTGGATTCTGAAAGGAAGGTTTTACTGTTTTATTTATGTATTCTGCTGATGGTGATCGTGCACCACCCATGCTTATGTTTCCTTACAAGACTGAAGTGCCGCAAAAATAGTAAAAATTGTCCTGAAGGTTGGGGCGTTGGTCTTTCAGACAATGGATGGATGACTGCAGAATCATTTTATGAGTATATAACAAATGTGTTTTACCCTGGTTAGTGAAACAAGGAACTGAGTTTCCAATTGTAATATATTTAGACAATCATTCATCACACATAACCATGCCTCTGGTGACGTTCTGTCGCGAAAAGGGTATTGAATTAATTGGACTTGTTCCTAACTCAACCCACATTATGCAACCACTTGACATTAGTTTCTTCCACCCATTCAAAGAGACATGGAAAAAGCAGTACCAAGATGGAAAAATTCAAAAATATTGCTCGAGTAAAAAAGAAGATTTTCCATTAGTTTTGGAGTTTGCTCTGAAAATATGAAGGAAGAAAAAATACTGTCATTAGTGGATTCAAAGCTGCAGGCTTATATCCTTTTGATTCTTCAGCCGTTGATTATGATGTATTTAACAAAGAAAAAATCTAAAACACCAGTTACGGAAGAGAAGATACAAGATAAATTAAGTGAAGATGAACAAAACATTTGTTAACTTTTGAAAATAATTTATCAAAAGATATTTTGGAAGCGTTCAACAATGCTTGGTTAAATCAGACATGGCCTGAGGATTCAGAGATGAGAGCTTGTATAAATATTGGCTTCAAATTAGTGGGAAACCTGGTAAAATTATTAGTAACATTTCATTTTAGTCAAAATTTTCATATTTTTGTTATATATATTTTTAATTTTTATTTGTAAATATTTTTGAAATTAATCAATTTCTTTACTGTTCTTTTAGCGATATTTAAGTATATTGATATTTTACTGTATTTTTTTAGATAATCGAATTGATATTATTATGTTAAAAATTTTTGGTATAATTTGTATAATTTAATGTGTAGGTTTTGATGAGACAAGTAAGAAACCAACTGTCAAAGAAGTGACGTTGGTAAATATAAATTTAAATAAAAAAAGGCAAGAACAGTTAGAACAAAATTTTGTGAATAGTCGTAATGATTGTGACATTAGTCTTAATGACAATAATCTTGAATCTAACGAAAGTGTATCTCCTGAGGTTATTTATGAATTTGTAATAGAAAATGAATCATTAGAAAATTTTTCTGAAGCTGATATTCTGGAACATAATACTGGTGATGAATTAAAATTTGATTCAAATGTCTTGGTCGCTGACAGTCAAACAGGTTTTATTAATTAATTAGAAAACAATATTTCATACTCCATTAGTATTTAAGAATTAAAAAATTTAATAAAATTTTTTTCTTCAGGTTCTCTTGATACAACTTCTGTTATTACAAATATCACAAATGTTCCTACCACTACTCTTACTACTCCAGTTATGGAAAAAAATTCAGATCCTCAGATAAATCTCACACTTAGTGAATCAGTTGTTAGTAAAGAGAATGACTCCAAATCCGCTAATGAAAGTGAGTAAAATAATACTTAAAACTTATTGTAACAAAACATTGACATTTATGATAATACTTGTAATATTTTTAAGTTGAAACCAATGTTGGGAACCCATTTGACCAAGCTTTCAAGATGCCAACTAAGTATTTACCGAAGAAAAGAGAATCAAGGTTGAATCATCACGTAAACCTAAGCTACCTTCGGCTGGTACGTCTGATCAATGGATGGAATATCATTCTAAGAAAGAAAATGATGAGATAATAAAAAAAGAAAAACAAGAACGAAAAAACAACTACAAGAACAGAAAAAACGGATAGCTGATGAACGGAAAAAGCTACAAGATCAAATAAAAGAGATACAGCAAAAAATTAAAGAAGAAACGAGATAGTTCAATTTTATTATTAATTTTAAGTATAATTTGTTTTTATGTTTAAATTATTTATCCAAAGACTTGTTCTTGTCATACTAACTTTATAAACAACTTTTAATACTATGAATAAATTAATTTTAATTAAAAAAATTTTTAATGTAAATATTCCAGTCCACCTTATGTTCCATAAATTGGGACATACTTGATGGAACACCCGTACATGTTACTTTTGACTGTTTCATAAATACGGCCATAAGTACGAATCTTTTTTTTTATTTAATTTAAAAATTTTTTCAACTACAACTCACTCGATAATAATTTAAACGATTCAGTAGATGTCATGTAAACAATTAACGTGGAAAAATTCAATGTTTCAATTCAAATTTTTTTTAAATGATGTAGAATATACAACTCTTACTCATAAGGTATTCCATAATATGGCCCTTTACGCTACATTATAAGCATATAAAAATCCTGTCGTAGGCACTTACTATGTTTATATAGTTTAACAATAATTTTATCGCGTGATTTCGACGTGTAAACCTCGGCCTCCTTAGCGGGCTAACCACACCAAAATCGATAGACAGACGGCCGCGTCCGCTGTAATTAACTTCGGTGGCGCCATTAGTCACCCCATCAAATAAAATGCTGTCGGGCGTCCATCAAGCCTTACAGATAACTTATACAAACTAATCTGATCCGTAGGGCTGTTTCTGTAGAAATAAAATATTCTGTACAGAGGAAACAAAATACTTTTTTATAGGAAAATATTTTTTCTTCGGCAAATTAAAACTTGGTCTCTACTTTACGCGGATAGTAAATTGTCAGTTTAAAAGTTTAAAAATTACACTCTCGTACTAAGGAGTCGATGAGTCGTCACTTTTTGAATAAAAAAAAATAAACGATCAGGTGCGAACTAAATTCACATTCGCAGAGACCCGTAGTACGATATTCACAAGTACACTGAATTTCTCCATATAAGGTACCCAAATTTATATGTCAAAATTCATTGTATTTAGATTAAAATTTTTATAATTTGATAAATATGAGACTTGTTATTACAGACAATTTCACATGATAACATCAGCGTGTGATAAAATTTTTTCGCATTGTTCATTTTGCGTTTTAATAAAAAACAATGAAACATCAATTACATACGTAATGCGCTAGTGACAATTAATTGTCATTTGCCTGAATATTTTGTGCAATTTCACAATTTTGTAGATGTCGTTGTTTAGTAAAGAGGAAAAGTTTAAATACGAGTCTACCGTCATATGTTTTTATCAATTCACACGTCTACAATATTTCATTTCACTGCGCATTCGATGAAATTGTTTTTTATTTATTATTTTAATTTATAAGCCATTCCGTTATAAGGCGCCTTTGTGCCAGTCACCGATCCCTGTATGTAGTCTTATCATATTTTGGATTTCTGCGTCAAATGATTTCGAAAAAAATCTTCTACAGTATAGTATAAAAACCAAAACAATTTCATAAGTATTAACATACACTATTCGGGTCGGACGGTTCGAACGAACGTTTAGAATTTGGTTTGCGTCAAAATAGTCCGATCGTTTAGGTGGCCGTTTCGACAGGTTTGTCAAAAGTTTACGAGTTTAAAACATGTTTTCATACAATTCGTATTATGTTCCGCTCGATGCGAGTCTGCCGTGCCGTGCCGCTTGATCGTGTCCAGGGACGCGTTCCGACGGACACGGTGCGGCTTCGCTTTACGGATTTCGCGGCCGGGGGTCGCGTGCGCCGGACGGACACGCGATAAACGGGAAACGGTCGGAACACGACCAGGTCACGCCGACCGGGGATCCTAGTCGATGCTGTTAGACGTTCCATCGGGAAGCGCCCGAATTGCTATGATAAAAATAAAAGGCTTTTTGCGATCACGAAAATCACGAATTCCTCGTGAGTATCGGATATGTCTCTACCTATTTAGTACCGAATAATAACCGAAAATCCTAAAGTGACTAGGGTAATATATATTACTTTTATTTTATTTGATTTTTTAAATAATAAGAATTAATGAGGTTTGACCAAAAGATTTTTTTTTGTTTTAAAGAAAAACTATTTTATTAGAAAGCTAAGTACAAATAAGTAATTTTATTATTACTGTTATTATAATTATTATTCAACTTTGTGGAATTATTATTATACGCTTTAGCAATGAAATATTTATGATAACCGAAATAAAAAAGAATACATTCAATACAGTCAGGAACCTCATGACGGAAGAACGTGACGGGCAAATGCACAGACCTCCCTTTATGTTCTTTTACTACGCTGTAATTACCCTCTATACGCCTAAAAGAGGTTTTATTTCAAAAATAGCCAACAAACCGAAAACCAATTTTACTATTATAATTGTATTTCACCGTGGTGACGTACCCCAGCGGCGTACAGATCTGAACCAAACGATGCCGTCATATACGTGCCTTCAAAACGACATCAAGCGGTTTGATGAAATAGGTTTTAAAATAGAACCTTTCGACCGTGTCCCGAGGACCTTGACGAATCGTGTGTCATGCCATTAAAACGACGGGACGCATACCCCATGGCAAAAAATAACGACAAGTGTGTCGAATCACTCATACGGTGCCGTAGTCATTTTTATTGAAGCGCCCGAAAGCTCAGCGGATAGAGATTTTGCAATCCTATTCCTGTACATTTCTGTTGCGCCTTATTACATACATTGTAGTAGTAAAACGAACAAGGTCAGCCAGATTAGAAATATTAAGCAATAGGTGGGAGGGTTTCCGCACAGTACGGCTGCGATAACAGAATAATGTATGTGTGGTAACACTACGTTATATGCAAATAACTCATTAACGAAACTTCGTATCACGAAGCGAACTTATGAAAATTCACCACCAATTTAGAGGTTGGGAGTTTCGTATGGTTATTTTTATAGTCGTGGTAAATATTATAACACGGTTGTGTTTTCGTAAGATCGACAACCGCGTCTATTACGATTCGTATACCAATTTTCGTAGATTGAATTATCTACTGCAAATGTCACTGCAGACAGGGGCAGACGTATTACTGGGAATAATACCGTACAAGAATAAGAATACCTTGGTTATGGCTGCATAATTTTAAAAATGTTTTTTAACGTGAACATGGCAATCTTCGGATCTTACGTCCGGTTTACAATCGACGTGAATTCTGCATCGACGTTTTATAAGTCATTTCGGTTCTAGACCGATGAACGTGTTGACATGTTTTCTGCTAGTCGTACACGCACGCATCGAAAGCGCGGTAACCATAATAGTGTGATAATGTTTGCACCGCGGGCCACTAGAGACCATTTCCGTGACCGTGTCAGTTCAGTGACGCATCGAGTGGTATTTGCTTTTTATGTCCGCCGTATGTTCACGCCATGATCGATGATGTGATATATCGTAACACGCAACAAAGTGTTCAGTCATACCCCACACTTGCGCAAAATCCTTAGATCGACAATGCTAATAGACGTCATGAAGCTTAGTGTTTTCTTTGACGTACGGATTTGGATAGTAGTAACGTATAAATATTATTCTTGGTGTTGGATAAAATTGTTTTTTCTCGGTATACTTGTAAATTATATTTTCTGTTTATTTTCGTCCTAAAAGATATCAATCGGTAATACAATATTTCTTTCACCTTTCCGATTGAACTTTGGCCCTTTGGTGTAAGGCTCAATAATAATTTGTCCCGTAACTTTCTAAACATGCATTGTATTGATTGAATGACTCGTTTCTTCGAATTTAATACTCGCCACTCACCTTTCGTTTTAATATACCGAGCAATTTTCAATTGAAAATCATTACATTCGAGAATGGAATTTTTTCTACCTATTTGGCATGTTACGTTGCACTTTTAAGCTTCTTATCCTACGTAAAGTGCATTTCCAACAGAATATGTTGCTATTAATCTGTTAAAGGACTAGTAATGACACTATAGTAAAGAAAACTACATTGACGATAAACGTCAAACAGTTTGTTGTTTATACACTTTTTTTTTGTTATTATAGTTTTAATTCTAAAATGAAGCGATAAGAACAGGGAATATTGGCGTAACGTGTGGTTCAATTTTATGAACTAAATTTTAACTGCGATTGCTATTCCTATTTTTTTTTTGACAAGAAAATATTCGACAGACGAGTTTTTATTGAATAATCAAGAGATATGAGGACACATGAGATACAAAATTTAAACCAATTTCTGGTCGGCCAGCTGATAAGACTACTATTTCAATCTCCTAAACGACTAGTGCGTCTCGTCAAACAAAATCAATTATGTCGGTCCAAAATGCAGTTTTTGCTATCGATAACCAGACTTACGTGCCACCGGACCCGACAGATATTCCGGAAAAATAATATTTTGATCAATCTTGCCGTCAAAATTTTAATTATCAAGACAGTATCCTTCGCAAGCAAAATTTTTCAAAAAATATATGTTGCAGCAGGCTTTGAATGCAGAGAACAATGTTTCCAATGTATTTTTGTCTGAAGGTTGAATGAACTCTGAAAAATACTTAAATAAATGGATTATAAAAAGATTCATTAATAAGTATTACAGCACAAATAGTGTCATATTCCGGTTGTACATGGCAATCTGTCATTATACATATTCAGTCACAGATTATAAACATCAAATTAATATAGAAAAATCAAAATGTACCCCAAGCTCGTGGTATTGAACATTTTGGGCCTTACTAAAAAATAAATATAAAAATGAATCGGATAAGCCAAAAAATAAAGTTTTTTCTAAAATAGCTGGATCAGAATTAGTCTCACATAATCTAGAATTGCCATCACAGAACCTTCTATCTCGAATCTCTTGAAAGTTGGTTACAGGGGAGTTTCTAGATCAAAATTTATATTATATGCGTATATACAGGACTAAGATGTGTAATTAACTAAATTCATGCAACTTCAATAAACAACAAAAGATTAAAGTTTGTCTCTTTACTTATTGGACAACCCGCAGCTTTTCTACGCAGCGTACTATTTGAATATACTTTTCTATTTTAATTTCAGGTTCTTATTAGCCTCTCCTTTCGGGTCACATGAGATTTTCCATTGACTGTATATCGCTCGCGGCATTTTCCATGCATTCAAAAGTACATTCATTCTTCATTACGAATGAATAGTATTCGCATAACGGGGAAAACCATTTAATTTCCAGCGACAGCCGCGTCGATGTCTACAATCATTGTTTAGGATTTCTCACAAACAAAAAGGCTCTAATTACTAAGAGTACCTGGATAAACAATAAGGCTGCACTGTTTTCCTCCGCGAAATCGACTCGAGTGACAAACCCGTCGCGGGAGTGGCTCGCGTCTGCCAATGCGATTGAGCGTATAATCTTTTATTGCCACTTAGATAATTGACCGTGTTCCGCCGCGTATTATGAACGTGCTTCCCTTAGAACCTTATCCCCGATTTGGCAACGATACACTCACGTTGACAGTACATCTTTATGTATTTTCCTCTAGTACCCACCCGTCTTAAACAACTCGTTCGCTTTCGGCTATTGTAAATGGTTGTCTGTGATCGTCCATAGAATCGCATGCGTGCATAATGGAATCGAGTTTAATTAATGATTTTTTTTTGTGCCTGCGCTTGTGAGGACTACACATATAAGACAAGATTACTCACAAACATGTTATGAGAATGAACTTGCGATGTTGTTGATGTTTATTTGTTGTTGAAACAAATTACTTTCAAAGCTCATGCCTACTTATAAAATGATCGAATTATTTAATTGATTAACCGGTTGTAAAAATTTGCATAATCTTTTGCTAGTTTTAGAAGGTTTTTTTTTTAATAGCAGAATCGAAGGGCAAACGAGCATGCAAGCCACCAGATAGTAGATGGTCACCACTGCCCATGGACACTCTCAACCGTAGAAACGAGTGCGACGCCGACTTCTTCAGTGGGAATAGGATATCTGATGAAGAAGAATAGTGGGGTGTTGGAGTGGATGTGCGCCACCGGAACTCACATTCACCGGACTAAATCCAACAGCATAAGCTGTTATTTCATATTTGTATTCATCAAAACTAAAAATATCCCGTCCGCTATAATCGTTTGGCCTAAAAATATAATAATGCGTTTTGGAATATGTTTTGACTGTCGATAATTTTCATAATTCTGTTGTAAAAGTCATTTGCGACCTAACACCAACGTTATTAGAATTAATTACTTAAGAATTTCTCGAAAACAGAAAACGTAATTCCTTCATAATTTTTATTATAACATATTAAGAGATGATTATGCTGCCTTTGAAGGTTATTCCGCAATTTACAATCTATTTAGCCATGGGAAAATTTCAAAGACAATCGCAGTTAACCATTTTCTTTGCACACTTATCGCTTACGTTATTAAATATTTGCCATTCCTTTGTTTTATAGAAATCTAACGTTGAACCTGTGAATTATGCCAGCGATCAAAAAAAAATGTGACACGTCATTTGCGGTCCTTCAAAGTTTCATACGAACTTTGAAATGTACCTACAACTAATAACGTTTAGCTTATCAGTTATATACAATAAAAAAGAAATGGCTATTTATATGTAGATGCATATGCACCTTATAATAAACAATACCATCGACGATTTTAATACTAGTCGAAAAACGCTAAAAGTCTATAAACGCTGTGTACACACTTATGCGCATTGGGGTTGCTCGTATTTGCACTTCATTGCAAATAAGTATGTTGTAAGCGTTCGTTCGACACATTCTCTACGACGCGGTACCGTTTCGCAATACCGATATGCGCTTACCTCGTCGCTGCGGATTGCAGTTGAGGTTGAAACGAATAAACACGTGCGTGTAGGTTGGTGCTCTTTAACAAGCGACGCCAATAATAACTATATTTATGTTTACTTTTCACCCGGTTTGGCGATGAAAAGGAGGGTAATGTGCTTAGCGTTTAAGTTTACTCGTTTGCGGCTCTCCGTATACCGTATAGTATGAACGCGTTCGTTAATTTTTCGACGATTATGACTAAGATCGTGATCAATAGATTCCTTCTAGTATCGAGAGTGTTATTGGCAATGATCATAATGCAAAAGGACGTGTGCCTAAGAGAACAAAGACAAACGTCAACGAACATGATTATAGCGTACACAATAGTGTCAAGTTTAAGGAAATTGTAATCTTAAACTTGGCATCTCAATTCATTTATGAAAATTTTATTGTATATATAAAAAATTTAGAAATGTTTGAAAGAAATAGTAGTCGACATAAACTCAATACCAGATATATAAATAAACTGATTTCACATGTTAGTCGACTAAGTAGTCACAAATTCATTTAGAGGGCTCTGTGTGCGCATATTCAATAATGTTCCTGAGGATATACAAGATTTACTCCTATATAAATTTAAGAGTGTTATTAAACAATCACTCAGTAAAAAGGGTATTATACAATTCCTGAATATTTAGAAGACAGATATCCATGGGCATAAACGGCTCGACTTCTTACGGGGCTGTTTCTTTCTTAATGGTTTTGTATCTTTTGGTTATGTATGAGCAAATTAGAAAAGAGCTACCCTTAACTTTCTTGCTCGTTCTTCTTGTGAGAAAACTACCTTCCGAACGAGTAAGGTAAGGTAAAGTGTAAATTTGCAATAAAAATATGACATATTTCAAGTGTTAATTTGTAACCTATGAAATAAATACATATATTTTGAATTTAAATTAGCTGTGCCCCACACGATTGGTGGTGAGCGTTACATACAAGGGTTTGTTGCGAGTCGCGGTTCCGAACCTGGATAGCCGGACCCAGAGCAGAAAAAAAAAATCATTCTCGAAATGCGTTACTCAGTTTTCTTCCCGAAACGCTACCTATTTCGTTATAATTATGACTGTGTAATGATATATAAATCTCGGTTTTCATACACTACTCTTGGCCCTGCAGTGTTGATATTACTTTGCCTGCGACAACAGTTTTTAGCCAATCAAGGCTAAAATATAATTGTCATGTCGTACGAGAAATTACCTGTCAAAGAGTTAATACCTTCTTCGAAGCATTCAGTAAATCGTACTATTATTGTATACATTAAAATGCTAACAATGTTTTTAATTTCAAGGAACCATTTGTTATATATTATATTGGCATGTTAGGACTATATAAATAAAGTTAAGTGCTCTATCTAAAACATTTTACTTGAATTGATAATCATTTTAAAAACTACATACTTAGTCTCGTATAGGTAAGGTGTTAAAGTCCTTCGTAAAGCGTCTCTGTAATTTTAATTTTCAACCTCATGCTTAAAATTGTGAAATAAATCCGTAAAAATCGTCGATTAAAATTTAAATACATTTCTATATGAAACTCAGAAAATAATTTTGTGCATATTAAATCATTTTATTCTCACTCTGTACAATATTTCGCATGTCGCCCTGCTATTGTCCTAATATGTTTATTACATTTTTTTAAACTTACCTGAAATGCTACAAGTATACCATTTCATCGTAAATATTTACCCTTCTTTATAACTCTTTAAGTTTACTTTCTTTCCGCGGGCGGGAGTTTTGTGACAACATCGTAACATAAAAAATAAAATGTTTATAACGTGAAAAGAACGACATAGCGAAGCGTAACCGTTCAAATTTTGCGACGACCGTATTTTTTAACAGGTTTACGTTTGCTTGAGATTCGAGACTTTCAAGTACGTGACTTATTTGACGAAATGTGTTCGTGAGCGACATAAGTTGTCGCATTACTAATTTTCATAAGTAGTAGAGAAAAAGCGCAGCACCGGATGGGAGTGGATAGTCGAGTCGTACGAGGCTATATGATACCAAACGGACAGATACCAAAATCCTTTTTTCATTTTTTAATTTTTCCTGGAATTGACCCGCAAAAAAAGGAATGTGAGCCGGAAAATGCAGTTATACCTACGAGTAAATTATAAATAACGATCAAACAGCTCTTTAGCCATACCCTCGACTTCGCGGATCCCTGATGATGGGACAATGTAACGAGCGTGGGTCGAGATGTGGCGGCACAAGGAAGTCGACTGAACACAATATCCTCCCATACAATGCCCACGATTTTGTGACTACCATCATTTTTATATTAATACATTTTTTGTCTTTACCTTTCTGGGTCTAAAGTCGATTTTTAGTTATAATTGTCCTTATATGATAGAGATATAAGATTAAAAGAAAAATTTTCCTCACTTTTATTTACTCCCAGAACAACCGTTAACATTCTGATGGCATCCCTGGTCTCTCTTTAAATCAATCAAAATTTTGCTAAGACTGTTTACGGGACAGAGTATAATTATAAACGGTTCACAGTTTGGGGTGACGCGCGGCGTTAGCGGAGTGGTCGGCGCGTGACCTTAAAATAAGCTACCACAGGTGGAACTTTAATTACGGGAAAACTGAGTTTTTAACTTAAGTCAAATTAAACTGCTCGGCTGATAGTTAAAAAATCATCACGTTAAGCCGTCGGTCCTGACCTTAGCTGCCCCCGGCCCGGCCTAGATCAGTTTGGAGGGTCTATAGTTCAAGCCCTTGAATTAAAAAAAAAATATATGTGTGCCAGCTCCGACGCACGACTGGACTTTACTCCTAACTAACGATTATAATATACATAAATTAGTAAAAGAGGATAAATGTATGACATTTTAAAGCTATGCACCCGTATCACGTAGCGGGGCCGTAACTGCTTTTCCACTTGCTCCGTACAAAAGTAAAGGTGCCTTGCCGATTATATTAACCATGGTTTGATCCACATGCAGAGTAGCTAAATTAATTATAATTTTATAATCAACTCGATTCTGGAAAATGAAAATAAAATGAATTTTATAAAAATAAAACCTTCAAAAACCTATTTAACAAATTAGTTGTTTTTATAGTCAGTTGCAGCTAAAGCAAGACAAAAGAAAATATAGTATATATAAACATCAATATGCAGTAAATGTGAAGTATTAAGTCGAAAGGATATTTTCTATGGAGTCACAGCTGCGCTTAGGGTTGCCAGGCGTCCGAATAAAGCCGGACATAGGCTTTTAGATTGCGTGTCCGGCCAAAATAAACGGTGTCCGACTTGTCCGGCTGAATAATACTGATACACAATATCCTCAATAATGTAGGGCGTCCGGCCTTTTTACCCAAATATCTGGCTATTAGGTTTGGCGACCTGGCAACTCTAGCTGCGCCTGATTTATCTTTAGCCGAAACCGGCTCAAATAACAATTAATAATTATTTAAATAAGTTTTTGAAGGCGGTTACTTTTTTATTTTTATAAAAGTTATTTTTACATCATAGATTATTTTGTTTTATTTTCTATATCTTAGTGATAGCGACAGATGATACGAGTTAAGCTTTGTAGATAAGACGTAATAGGTCAACTTCTCTGAAAAACATGTATGTCCTGATGTTTTATGCAAAAAATTATGAATAGAATGCTTACCCATAAATATAATAAATCCGAAACAGTTGATAGCGATCCTGAATTTTTTAAATTTATTTTCTTTTTGTATTAATGGTACACAATTTGGTTGCTAAATATAACTAATTTTAATATTTTCGAAGTCAGTTTGCGGTTTTTTTTTTAATGTTAATTGCAATATATTTAAACATATTTATACTCTCACAGAACACAGACTGAAGTAATAGTAGCTTCGGTTATTGTATTTCATTCAGTGAGTGGGAGTTCCGATAGCCAACTCCCTCCACCACCAGACATTCTATTCTTTCCTAAAACGTCGGAAACGCACTAGTAACTCCTCTGGGATTGCGAGAATCCATGGGCGGCGATGATCACGTACCCTCTGGTGACTCGCACGCTCGTTTTCTTCTTTGAATGCACTGAAAAAGAAAAAAACTACTTGACGATATTAAACCATTCATTTTTTTGTTGTTAGATCCTTGGACCGCTACGTGAGCATCAAGTGGCGAGACGTGCGCGTCGGCGATTTCGTGCATCTGTCCAACAACGAAGCCGTGCCCGCCGACATGGTGTTGCTGCACTCGGCGAACCCTAACGGCGTCTGCTACTTGGACACCTGCAACCTCGACGGGGAGACGAACCTCAAACAGCGGATAGTGGCCCCGGGTTTTCGCGAGAAGGTATATTGATAACATAAAAGATATCTTCGAGTGTTTATATATTATTTTCGGCTTTGTTAACCATTGCTTCGTTTTTCGGCTGCGTTTTTAATGTCCTATGCCTAGATTAGATGCTAGATCAAAATAGAAATAGCTACGAAGTAACATTATAACTTATATTGTTTCATAGTTTTTGTCTTACAAGAATATGGCGTTGGAAGTGAAGTTTATCACAGTTGTGTCAGTAACTCATACATAGCCTAATAAGACCTCAAATTATCGAGTGATGCTCGGAATTTTAGGCGTAAAAGTGACAATTATCTTTATTTCATTCTTTTTTCATTCTCGATAATAAAATAAGTAATGAAAATAAAACAGCGGAGTCTAAAAATAGACTTAAATATTTGGTACAGTAGTAAAACTTAGTTAACCAATGGTTAACCCTAGAATTACAACATGGAGTCACTCGCGAGCTCAAGCATATGTAAAAATGCTCCATTTTTTAGAAAAAAAATATTTAGTCTAGTAGTAAATAATATTTATCTGTCTTCCTAATTTCACATCCAGTGACGCATCGCACACCGCCGACGACGGACGTATTCTATAGGCAGAAATATCAAGTGTCGCGGTCGGGGTGACCCATGTTGTTGTTAAAGTTATATTATTGAACGAAAGTCTGTACCTTTATTTTCATATTTTTTGTGAATTGAAATAGCTACTAACCGACGACCACTTCGATGTGAAGAAATTTTAGGCATACTAAATTAATATGACGGTCAGTTAAGTAGTTTATCATGTAGTGATGCATCACACAGTGAAGTGGAAGATGGAATTCTATCAAAGACCGATGAAGAATACGAAATACAGGCGGTGTCTGACCCTGAAGAAGACGATATGCCTTTGGCAAATTTTTATTTCGGAAGAAATGGTCATTATTGGCGTAAACAACCTCTTATTAATACTCGAACAAAAACGGAGATAAGAAATTTAGTTTGGCGTTTACCAGGCCCCAAAAAAACAGGTAGAAATGCCAAAACTGAAGTAGAAACCCGAAAATTGTTTTTCACAGATGAAATCATGAATATTATTGATGATGAATTGATGTTGGATATTGTTACATTGCACATTAATTCACAATTTTTTATGAATGCTTCTAAGTTCCCGGTCAACGTTACGTATCAGAGACAGATAATAATACAATCCAAAAAAGCCAAATCGATATGGGCTCAAAATAATAATAATGTGTGATGCTAGTTCTGCATATATGATATCAGCAATACCATATGTAAGTAAATACAGCAACCAAAGAACCCAACATTCAGTATCTGCAGATTACGTTTTACGGCTTTCGTTGTCGATATATAAAACTAATAGAAATGTTACCACAGATAATTGGTTTACTTCAGTACCATTGGCGAATGAACTACTTCAACGAGAATTAACTACCGTTGGAATGCTTCGGAAAAGTAAGCCAGAAATACCGCCAATATTGCTCAGTATAAAACCCGTCGCACCAGCTTCTATGTTTGGTTTTGAAAAAAAATTATGACACTGGTATTCCATTTACCAAAGGTAAATAAATGCGTAGCATTGATCTCAACAATGCATCGCACTAACACAATTGATGATATACGCAAAAACCAAAAAATATCTTTTTTGTAACAGTACTAAAGGTGGAGTGGACACTTTCGATCAACTGTCTAAATTAAAGACGGTTGCAAGAAAAACCAGTCGTTCACCACTAAGAATTTTCTATGGTATTCGCGATGGAGATGCAATAAATGTATTTATAAATTTAGAAGAAAAAATCATCAAAATTCAGTCGATCTAGGAAAATATCTGAAAATTTTCAGCTTTAAATTGATCGAACCACACATCAGAAGAAGATTGGGAACGAAAAATTTGCCTGTACCTTTGCGAGCCTCTATGTTAGTAATTTTGGGTCTGAGTGAATTGATGCCCATCTTTCAAGCACCTTCGGCATCACGAAACCGCTGTTCAATATTACCTCGAGGAAAAGGTAGAAAAGGAAGAGACCGTTGCGTAAGTTGTTCTCGAAATTTGTGTGCTGAACACCACCGGTCCTTATCTGGCTATTGCACTTGATTCTTTTTGCAATTCTTAATGTTTGTAATGCAAATTAAAATATCACGAATATGAATCTAGTTTAATTTATAAATAAACCTGAATAGTAATTGTTTTTTTAGTTTTTTAGCTTATACTTAAAATGGGTCTCCAGTGTCCCATGTTGTAATTTATGTCTTAAAAATAGGATATTGTAATTCTAGGGTTGAAACTGTTATCAAAAACTTTGCGTTTCGTCCAGAATTTTGAGAATTTTGAAGCTCTTGAGAGGTAGACTTGAAGGGAAAGCCTTGATTGCTTTGGATTCTAAGGCGCTGTTAATAATTCTATCATATTTGTATTTTTCTATTTTTTGAAACCAAATGTGTATTTACACACAGCTGAATGTGACTGAAAACATATAATTACATTAAAGAAATCAAATATATAAGTTCCGGAAGTCAATTAAAATAAAATTTGACTTTCCCTTTCCATTGTAACGGACGATTTAGATTTTCTATACGTACTTAACGTATATAACGAAAATCAGAACTAACTACACGACACTACAACTTTAAACAACATCAATAAATCATAAAAACGCGTAATATGCACTTACACTTAACGGTGTATTGGTGTGAGTAAACAACGGAATACGACGCCGGGAGCGTGAGAACGCACGCCTTTATAATCAGGGAATTTCCCGACGGACGATGTGTAGCCTCTTTAAAGTTGTGTTCCGTTTCGCTATTAATATGAAAGTGAATAAATTGGCTACGTTCCATATGTGTTAATTTATAAATGATTTACTAATAAGCTATTTTTAATAAAAAAAATGCCAATCCAATAAAATTTTACTTATAATTAATTAATAATTTTTAATTTCTCGCTAAATTTCGGAAGGTTATTGGTTTCATCCCAATTTTCACAAATCGAGTTTTCTTCAGATTTCGACGGTTTTGAGGTCCTACAAAACTATTCTAATATTTTTTACAATATTGATGATGATATCCATATGTGTTTGTTTATGTGTGTGTGCGTACATGGATTCGTGCGTGCGTGCGTTTTTCGAATTATCCTGTTTCATTTCTTCCTAACTATGAATAAACTAATTAACGTCTAGGTGGTGAGTCTAAGGGTAAGTATAGTATAGGTAGGGGGCCCGCGTGGTCTAGGGCGCGACTGACGTCACCTCGACCATGGAAATAAGATTCATTTTGTAACGCGTTTGTTACGTATTCAACGAGCAGGTATTGATATGTTTATTATGAATGCATCTAACGAGGGGAAGTGTGTCAATATAGTCTTTTAAAAATTTTCGAAGCAAAAATAAAAATATTCGTGTATTAGATAATATGATAATATCGTTTTAAGTAACACGGTGATACGAAAAATATAAAATGCGAATGTATTTACAGCACAAAATGTTCACACCAAGAAAATTCATGAGTAAAGTGGAAGTGGAACGGCCGTCGACGAAAATCTACCGTTTCACGGGCGTGATCTCGCACCCGGACGGGGCGCGCGTGCCGCTCACCTCCGACAACCTGCTGCTGCGCGAGTGCTTCATCAAGAACACGGACTACGTCGAGGGCATCGTCGTGTACGCAGGTTAGACTTTGTTTAGATAACTGATCCTTGATATTCCCATAATTACATAATTGACTCTATTGCGCTTCCTGTAGGATCACTGTAAAAGTGTATACCTAAGTCTGAAACTATGTAACTTTCCACTCGCGACTTCACCCTAACGGACGTAGAATGTGTTCTTTCATATTTTATTTTGAGCGATCTTGCTGTCGATCCCAATGTCATTCCCGCATTCAATTCTGATCCCGGTCACCCTTCTTCATTCTAATTCCTATTCCACGCTCGGTTTCGCCTCGGTTGCCGATCCCAGCTCGATTCTGATCCTCGTCCCGCTTTCAATTTCAATTTGTTTATTCATTAATAGGTACACATACCCATTATAGTTCTAATATTTATACTAATCACATGAAGTACAAAATTCTGTTTTAATCTGAAATTCAAAAGAGTGTACTCAACATGATTATTTGATATAATTTATGTCAACAATTATGCCATAAGAAAAAAGAAATAAGAAATGAAAAACAAATATTAAGAGCAGTAAAGATAAAAAGTTATAAGTAATCAAATTTAAATTTACGTCTATTGTTGAGTTTGAATGCCAAGTATTTTAGTTATATATTGTTTATTTTAGGGCGGAGGATGCCATAAGTTAATTATTTTTTGAATGAGGAAAATCTGTGATTGAAAGCACGTCAATTCCGGCATTCATTTAGTAATGTCATTGTAGATTCTACACAATACTGTGCTAATTTTACACAATACAATTCAATATTGTTCGAATCACGATTCCGATTTTTACGAAGCCGGGGTGTGTTAGTGTTATCAAAATTAAATGTAGGCAATATTACTCTTGAATACTGGAGCTTTCTATTAATGAAATCGATAAAGTAGTTTAGTTCAAAACTACAAAACACGGACGAAGTCGGTGACAAATGCTAAAATAGATTGCAAAAAAAAAGGTTCTCTAAAAATCTAAAAAAGCCATTTACATGTAGTTCATGTAGTTACTTTCATGGTGATCAGTTAAACAATATTGGTGTTTAGTAATTATATATATATTCATTTATGTGTATATACAGAGGAGATAGGATAAAGCGTTCCATTGTTCGCCGGATATTAATTAGATCATTTCATACTAAATGGTAGAATTGCTTGTCAATTAAGGAGATGAGAACGTTTGTTAATTGGTTTTAAGCGTATATAGTTCCTTTAGGCGCTCTTTACTTTTAGCGGAAAAAAATAAGCGTTTTTCTTTCAAATATTGCTGTCGTTGCCAAGGCACATATTTTAAAGCATTTTATTTGGAATGCCTAATCTAGTACTTCCGTAAAAGATATGTGTTTGTTAAAAACAAATATTTGTGTATTGGTATTTGCTCACTAAAGAACTAAATATTTACTTATATCTTTATATTGTACATCGTGTAAAGCATTATTGTGTTTCGAAATTTTGAAATCTTTCTTGAATTAATCTCTTATGCATATTAGAGACGACGATCACAATATTAACATCACTGCACTTATTTCTAGGCCATGAGACCAAGGCGATGTTAAATAACGGCGGGCCGAGGTACAAATGTTCAAAACTTGAAAGAAGAATGAACACCGACGTGATATGGTGTGTCCTCGTTTTGCTGTTCCTGTGTTGCGCCGGCGCCGTCGGCTGCAAGCTCTGGTTCGACAACTACAGCTTTTTGACGCAACTCCCACCGTTCATTCCCTACGCACAGATCCCCGCGTATGAGGGCCTCCTCATCTTTTGGACGTTCATCATAGTACTGCAGGTCATGATACCGGTGTCGCTCTATGTCACCATAGAGATGACGAAGCTGTTGCAGGTGTATCACATCCATCAGGACGTCGAGATGTACGATCCCGAGACGAACACGAGGGTCGAATGTCGCGCGCTGAACATAACCGAGGAGTTGGGCCAGATAAATTACTTGTTCAGCGATAAAACGGGCACCCTCACAGAGAACAAGATGGTATTCAGAAGGTGCACCGTGAACGGCGTCGACTACGACCACCCGCCCGGCCCTCCGGCCGAGCCGAACCCGCACTTACCACCGCTGGTGACGCCGTTGACGCACGTCTCGCCGAACCGCCGCCTGCTGCAGCATCTCACCGACACCAACGACGGTCAACACACGCAGAAGGTAAATAAGGCTGTCGAACTGTAGTGTAGTAGCCGAATCACGGTTAGAAGTCAAGTTGGCAACATCGTCGAAGTCTTAAGGTCTTCACGATTTTTTCTTAAAATCAAAGCAAGATTTTTAAAACTCTGCTTACGCAGCCAACTTTTGAAGTTTGTAACTCCTAATCAGAACTTTAGATATAATTTGTAACTTACAGAATTTCATCGTAGAATAAAGATTTATCTAAAGATCGTCTAGTTCAGTTCACACATGTAGATTTTTGTAAAAAATGTATCATTTACTATGCATTAATAAGGTATACGTTATTTACATCGTAAAATATTTTGATCAATTAAGTAAAGTGTTAAAAAAAATGTACTTTTTTCGCAACATACTCCGTTATGTAGTTAAGAATGCGCTTTGTTTCAGGTACGGGAGTTCCTCCTGGTGCTGACTGTATGCAACACTGTGGTGGTGAGCCAACCGCACGTGGACGTCATGCAGGCCAGCGGCTCGCACAACGCCATCTCAATGCACGAGTCCGGTCCGCAGCGCGCCAACGGCACTTTGCGCACCGCAGACAAGTCAGTCGCCAAAAAACATAGAGCGTAAGAAGATAAACTCTCCACAACACGCTTCCAATAACCATCTATACATATTAAATAGTCTTTACGTTTTGCCTAATGTTTTGATTTCTACTTATATGTACATCTATAAATAGATATAAAATCGGCGGATAAAGCATTGCTAAGGGACGGCCATAACGTTGCATGCCGCTGCGGGTCAATTATGTTTCTTAACAAGCAATATAGATATGGATGTGAGTCGGTTCAAACGCCTGTCAAACACTCTTTTCCCATTATGGACACGAAAAAGACGATGTCTAAGCAATATCGGATCTGTATCGCGCAAAACAGCATTTGTCGTATTATGGATACATTTTTGACATTTGCACGAATAAGCGATACACGAAGTCGACTCGATTTTAACGCGTGATCAAAATAAGTGCTTTTGCTACTTTGTCTTAGTTGTCCAGAGTGTTTAGTTTTTTTTTTTTATTATTATTTTTGCCTAAAATTAAAGTCAGAATGGCTCGCTATGGTCTCTATATGATTCTTGGTTAACAAATTCATTCACAAGAAAGGAAAGAATTGCGAAGAAAGCGCAAAATATGGTAACACCAAAGAGAGCGATGTCAATGTGAGACAGATGTCGAGCCGATATTGCTTTCTGTGAAACGGTAACGCCATTTATCAACCATATGACTTCTATGTCGACTACACATCGCTATCGCTTGTTAAGAAAAATAATTGACCGCCTGGCGTAGTGGGTGGAAGGTGACATTGTAAAGAGGTTTTTATCCAAATTCTTTGATAATATATAATGATATAATTTTAAACAACTGTCTTTGTTTTCTGAGTTATCGACATTGAGATATTGAGATCAATGAAAATAAAAAAAAAAAAAATTTTACAATTTCAACAATAATTTTGTTAATCTCACGAAATTGACAGTCGGTAAACTTACTAGGTACGCATGTGTATGTATGGTTCGTATTTGTGTGACACCATCACCTACCTTTGGGGGATATTAATCGTTACTTAATAACACTGCTTATTTTTTCCAATTCATTTATAGATTTTTCATTTACTATTTTAATAACACATTTATGCGTTGGATTGTGCAACACACAAATAAAAATGACAAAATAAGTGGAATTTTATCAATTTTTACTCTAAAATATTGAGAATGAAAGTAAAAAGCAACACTAATTATTGAAAATAAAGAAAACACCAAATACATGTTTCAAAATGTATTCTTATCATTTCAGGTGTACTACACTGGCTAGGAATTAAATACCTTTATTATAGAATCTTTTGCAATTGTTTCATGATCAAACGTCCGTTCCGCAGATACTCCCGCTTGGCCGAGTCGCGGTCGACCACGCCGTCGCCGCCGCCCAGCGCGTCGCCGCTGCGGCTGCGGATTCCCAGAATCTCCTTTGGGATCCGTGATGATACTACTAACGGCTCTACAACCCCTGTGGAATCTCAGGTGGATGACTACTTTTTTATGCAAGAGTTTGTTACCTTTTATATACTACTGAAAACTATTTTTACTCGTATGTGTATACTGAAAACTTCAAAGGTACCGCGAGTACCGTGCAAATTTTTTCATTACTGTTTTTCGTTTATGAAAATATATATATTTTTTGGAAAACTTTGTAAATGAAGTCACAGAACAGTGCTATTGTTTTCATATTACTGTTTCTAATTTTTTTATATATACATAGTTTGTTTCTGCTAAATATGCCTTCAATATTTAGAAAACGTCTACATTGACTGTCAAACGTGAAATTATTAATCATTATGAAAATAATTTAAGAAGTGCATAATAGTATAAAATTATTGTTGAGAAAAACTTGTGCATTTGATATTTATCTAATATTTGATGATAAATACATGTTATCTTATATATATATACATATATAATAAAATCTCTTATATATATACAAGAGAATTTATCATGCATCGTTTCGCAAATATTCGGAATCTCTCTCTTTTTAGAACAAATTTGCCAAAGTAACTATAATAAAAGCATATTATAGAAAATATACTTATAAATAATATAAAATAATACAAATATAACTCTAATAAATCCTCGGCCAGATTGCAAGCGTAGGCGCGATCGGGTGGTCGGCGCTCTGCGGCGCAACCTTTATGCGTCAGCTGTTCAAAGGCTATCAATATGAAATTTCTATATAGATGTTCTAAGTTATTTTTTTCAGTAACGACTACTTCAATAACTATGGTTTCTTTCAAAAATTGTTTTATAAGGAGAGCAGATTATGAATATTTGCGAAAATATGATAAAAATGCATGATTGATATGATAGAAATGCATGATAAAAATCTTAAATTATATGCTGCAAGTTTACTTTATTTTATAAATGCATCATGGAAAATTATACAGGCTATTCATGTTTATGATCTTTTATCATGAACTATTACAAATATATTGTAGTTATTTAATTAAATAGGGACAATCTTCACATAAAAAAATGTTATCCCCAAAAGATCATCGCTTGTAATCTCGTTCACGTAATTGCAGATTGATATGTCGCTATAATAGTTACAAGTTAAAGCGAGTAGCAATCAACGAAACTGCTGTGAACTCAGACTTGTTAATAATCCTGCCAGCTACTGCAAACTACTAAATCAGTTCCGACAGATAAGATGTTTACAGATTGTCTTCATTAAAATGTTTCCAAAGTTTCAAGCTATATGATTTCACTACTACACTAGTAAACCAATTTATTTGGTATAAAAAGTTTAGTGCTCCATAAAACTAGCTAAGAATTTGCTTATTAAATACACAATTTAGTGAATTAAAATCCCAGCATAAATTAAACATAATGGTCAGACAATATATATATATATATATATATATATATATATATATATATATATATATATATAATTTTGCCCTATGACTACCCACTTACATAATTATGTTAATATTACTGTATGAAATTACGAGTATGCTTTAAACACAATATTTTAGAGCACTAGATCCCTAATTTTAGGATTTTTAGCTGAGATTTAACACAAGAATATATTTTTTCTATTATCATTTTATTTTTTATGTAATTTTTCTAATTTTTTTTTTTATCAAATAGATAATCAGATTCGAAGCGGAGAGTCCTGACGAGCTGGCCCTCGCCGAGGCAGCACTCGCCTACGGCTACGAGTTGCGGAACCGCGACCCGGACGCCGTCGAGCTGGGCATAAGAGGCGAGCTCTCTCAAATCGTAGTGTTACGGGTGCAAGAGTTTGATGCAACTCGGAAATGTATGTCGATAGCCATACAAACCGATCCGAATCAGGTAAGGAGAAATGCAGTTTTTCTTTTTTGTATCAAATATCTTAGGTAATAAATCGACACTAATTAGTGCATCTTGTTTGACGCCAATGGAGAAAATGAAATTTGTGAATTATTTAAGTTATAGATAACATGCGTGCTATAATTTTTTAGAATTCAGAACAGTCTTATATGTGACTTTTATATTCAATTTATCAGAACAAAGAATATCGGTAACTATAATTGTCTTTTTAATTCTTTTACATTTTATTCTTGGTTTTTTTTTCAATATAATCATATTACTATATCGTATTAATATAATTTTTTTAAGCACTACTAAACTGCTGACGACGTAAACAATGTCATTTTCCCATTTTTTATTCTTATTATTTTTTTCTTACAACAAGTTCCATTTCATAACAACTGATTCCGTTCATGCGATTGTATAAATTTTAATGTAACACTTTTTAGGTCATTCTGTACGTGAAAGGTGCTGACACAACCTTATTCAACGCTCTGGAGCCGATGCGCAATGGGTCCCCGGAGGCGGCGGCGTACGAGCGCACGCGCTCGCTGATATCAGAATATTCGCGCGCGGGCCTGCGCACTCTAGTCATGGCCAAGCGCACTCTCACCGTACGCCAGTGGGAGGACTGGCTCGGGAGTCACGTGCGGGCTTCTGAAATCGGAGAAGGTTTGTCTCTATTACAACAAAAATAACAACTTTGGTGATTTCTCTTTAAATGTTGATTGTCCTTGAGTATTGTGGATATCGTTTTATCTTTTTCTACTTCTATGAACCAAGATTTATTAAATTTTTGAATTTGACATTTAAACTATAACATGCTTTTCTCAATTGTTTATTTTTATGCTACCCAAATAGATTGCGCGCTGGCAACACATTTTTCATCAATATTAAATAGTTCCTTAGTACATAGTTTTGTAATGTAAAATAGAATCAATAATTTGGCAAACGAAACTTGTCTCATAAGAGTACCTAAAACACTTTTGCCGTCTCTTTTTATGAAGATAGATTCTTTATCTTTTCAAACAATATTTATGAGTAAGTAGTATCCGTGACCGCAACCGGACAGTTCGAGGTATGTCTGTCTTTGCGGGAGCTCACCCGGCACAGTCGACGCCTCGTCCCAACAGTCTGCGGCGTTCGGCGCGTGATAGTCTAGTCGTTCACTATGCATGTGTGGCACTCCTGTAAATTATATTTTTTATGAAAATGAGATTAATCCCACACCGTTCCGCGTTTTTTTTTTTTATTAAGTCACTCGCCCGCGTGAACACTCCTCTATCGAGCATCCGCGTTCGATGACACACGGCAAGTGACCGCCGCTTTCTAGCCTTAGAAATGCTATAAAGAAATTCTTTGACCGGTAGTGATTCGCTTGATATGTAAGGGTGGTAATAAACAAACAAGATATTAAAAATAAATGCATTAATAAAAAGTATTTATTACAAAAAGACAATTGCTCAGCCTTTTCAAAAATTTATGAACAAATTCTTCCAATTCTTATGTATTTAATATTTAGGGCTTATAAATTATATTTTATCCATTTATAAAAGGATTTTATTTTTAGGTCGCGAACGCAGAATACGTGAATCGCTCAACAGGCTGGAGAGTGGCCTGACCTTGCTGGGTGCGACCGGTGTGGAGGACCGTTTGCAAGAAGCTGTACCACAAACGGTGCGCGCCCTACTCGATGCTGGCATCGTCGTATGGGTGCTGACCGGCGACAAACCAGAAACTGCGATCAACATAGCTTATTCTGCAGCACTGTTCTCACAAGGGGATAAGCTGTTGCAGCTCATGTCTTACAACAAGGTATTGTTTGATACACAAAAACACAAGATTGACCAATTCATCTTATTGACAACTAAAATTGGTGCACAAAGTAAGCTGGATTAAATGACATACTGAAAAAGGTTTATATCTAACATGAATATTTTGTTCACTCAAATGAAAAAAAAATCCTGTTTTTTAAATAATCTTAATATAAATTTTACGAGTTTAATGCCATACCAAACAAAACCTAAAAAATTCATTTAAAATGCTGGGACAATTCAGGTAGGTGCTTTTATTTTTCATAATTTTGTTGTTTTATGTGTAAAAATATTGCATATCTTAGCAATCTGAACTCGCACAAAATAGTATTAGAGGTAATTCTCAATTATATTTAAACTTATTAAGGCAATCGGTAGATGTAGGGAAAATTTTATATTTATGTATCTATTAATGCATGCTTGTACTGAAATTTGAATGTGAAGCACAACGCACGAAACTCTGCCGCTCGTAATTGCCTGCGAATGGTGCATTGCGCAAGTTCAATGTTCCCCGATTCCATTTTCTCTCCCGCGTTCCTATTTTACGACATTGCGACGCTTTCGTGACTAACTTCACAGCAGCAGAGTTTCGTGTGTTGTACTGTACTAATTAGTTAATGAATTTTGGAGTTACTTTTTTATTGCTTTTCCCTTCACATAAGTATTTCTTGAAAATTCGAAAAGTTGCATATTTTTTATACTTTATTCGCAATATAGAGTAGTCAATGTTAGTACAAATTTATTAGAGCACATATACATTACGCATTATGTCAATATAACATTTGCGAGTCCATTCCTGCTTACAGATCTCACGCATAATGAAATAATTAATACCTTCTTTCAAAATATAATTTTTCGTGTTGTTTTTCTTCGCCATTAGCAACTATTTATGAAATCTCATCAACACACGTGCTCGGCTCGAACTTATGACGTTCACATTCACAGTAGTATATGCTATCTCTGAGTTACCATATATGTCATCATTATCTTCATCAAACTTATATACTCTATAATTTGATACGTTTGTTTGATGCACAGGAGCAAGCGGAATCCACGATAAAAAATTATCTTGAGCGGCTGATGAGCGAGAGCGCGGGCGGCGCGGGGGTGGCGGGGGGCCGCGCGCTCGTAGTGGACGGCCGTACGCTCACCTACATCTTGGATAAGCGTTCGGGGCTTGTAGCGCCGTTTTTGTCGCTGGCGCGCCGATGCTCCGCCGTGCTCTGCTGTCGAGCCACTCCCTTACAGAAAGCGTACATAGTAAAAGTTAGTTTATTTTATTGCTTAAATTGTTTGATTTAAATATAGAGATTGTGCCATAAATGCATATAAATTGAAATGAAGTATCAGTGAAAACACATAAATGTAGATACAAAAGCTTTTGAAATTTTTGTACATAATAAAAAGAAATATTAGAAAATTTGCCATTTTTTTATTTAGTTATTAAGAGAAAGTAATGTTTTGATAAATGACGGCGCTAAGTGCCATGATGCAATGGTATAATAAGTAACTAAGATAAAAGGTCAAAATTACCAATAACTGACTATAAAACATTTTTCTTAAGTTCACTCATCGTGAAGAAGAACATTGTTCTGTTTAATTTTTTGTTTGTGCATTTTTGCTTTATTGTATAAATTATTTTTATACCATAACAAACTTCATAATAATCAAATGAATATATCTTATTTTTATGAATAGTGACAAATTTGCTGTACCAAATTTTTAATGTCTGTTGTAAAAGCCCTAGGGTACCTAATGACTGATGCAAAGTCGTCATTGTATTTCTCTAAAAAAGCAAGCCTCTCGGCAGGTTTGCGAAAAGTACCACCCTATATATCTCCTCAGCGTTGTTGACAAACTATATGCGAAAATTATTATCGAAATGGTTGTTCACGGACTAAAAGCAAAGCATAGGATGTATAAGTTGGATTTTATAAAGAGATGGGGTGTATAAAATGAAAAGGAATGATCTAGGGAGAATGCTATTTATGCATGATATGAGTAGTAGATTGATGAGGGCCTCTGCGATCTGCACAGAGGTTTCAATGCCTGCATCAGTATTCTAATTAAGCAGTCAGTATTGGATACACATACATAGAGGTGTCTCTATGCATGTGTAACAAAGTGCATTGGAATGTCGACCAAATATTATATTAGGAGGCTGTTTAGAAAATTTGTACAATGGTATAACCTTTTTGATGTAAAGTAACCTCTTTTTAAAAACAAAAGAAAACCATAATCGTTTCATTGAATTACATCTTAATCTTTATCATAAACACTGAAATTGGTGTTCCTGTTTATAATTTGCACTTACATTATTTCATTCTGAACGAGTGTCATGCTGACGTTTCTCTCTCTCTCTATATATATATATATATATATATATATATATATATATAAGAATGACGCTGCACTTCACGATAGAATTTAACGTATTCTATAGCCCTTATTAATTTTCTTGTTTTTTATTCTTCTACAGGCTGTGAAGGAAGAATTAGGTGTGACCACACTCGCGATAGGCGATGGAGCTAATGACGTTTCCATGATACAGACCGCTGACGTTGGTGTTGGTAAGTTAGTTTACTTTTAAAAATCACTACACTACCATTACCACCAATATGGCGCCATTGATTTGTATTATGTACTATGAATGCGTTCTCACCATAGACGCGCGACAAACAAAATTATTGTAAATCTATTCTTCACTAAATTCTAACAATAAAAGGATAACACGAGATATGTTCAAGTGAAAGAATGTTATTTGCCTTTGATAATGTGTTTATGTATCTATATATTTTAGTGATTTAAATCAGTGTGTAACGCCCTATTATTTTGCTTTACTGTCTACATATCTCTCTGTTAAAGATGTCTTACTCATTAGTGATGTAATGCAAGCTAAATATATGTAATATATAAGTTCATATAAATATTAATTTTATTTAAAACCAATGAATATTATAAATAAAATATAGCATGAATTTTTTTTAAGTTATCCATCATGCAAACATTAAAACTCACCTTTGTATCAGTTTTGAAACTAGAGAAAACTGGAAAACGAGAGCTGTTATCCATATATAAGATAAAAAATGGTTTGTTTCAGTAAACTTATAAATCACTTATCAGCTCAACTTGTAATTTTCATGAAACAGGTTTATCAGGACAAGAGGGGCGACAGGCGGTGATGGCGTCTGACTTCGCCTTGTCGCGGTTCAAATACATTGAGAGGCTGCTGCTCGTTCACGGCCACTGGTGTTACGACCGCCTCGCCAGGATGATATTGTACTTCTTCTTAAAAAATGCCGTAATTATCGCAATAGTAGCATTATTTTATTATAAACGCGTAAAAGTGTTAGCTTCAAATTTAATTTCGTGTTGTAACTGCTATTTTGTCGCTTCTAGTTATGTGAATTAAACAATTTAAAAATTTGTGTAGTATGCTTTCATTAAAATTTAATACATAAAATTATCTCCGAAAACAATATTTAAAATTTTTATCTTACACTTTAAATAAATTTCATATACTGTGATTAAGTTAGTATAGCCTTGCGAATACATACTTTTTATTTAATTTCACTTTATTTTTAATGTTTAATATTGTTACAGACGTTCGTGTTCCTATTATTCTGGTACCAGCTGTATTGCGGCTTCTCATCTTCGGTGATGATAGATCAGTTACATTTAATGACCTACAATCTTATATTTACTGCCATACCACCACTCATCATAGGTAAGATCTAATTTTTTTAATCAATTTCAATTTTTATTTATTGTATAACTAAATTGTCCGCGGCTCCGCTCGCAAGGAGCAATTATTGTTTAGATTTTTTTTTATAAATAAAATAGCGCGAAAACCATGCTGTGCTTGCTCCCACCCGCCGTCCCCAGTCGTTGGTTATCGTTGACCGCTGAGTGTTATTTCAAAAACCAAAATACTTATGAGAAATTTTAAGGATTTCTCATAATAAGTATTTTTGGTTTTGTAAATTAATTACATACCCATATCTATTATAGTTTACGCGGTGTAAACTATTTAAGCGCGCCAAAAGCATCTTTTTACCGATTTGATTCACTATTATCATCGCTGCTTATTACGTACCTATATCCTGTTATAGGATAACATATATCCTATAACCTGACCAGATAACATAGCTATGAAAAAAATATGATGCAAATCCAGTAAGTGGTTCTGACATGAAAAGGACTTATAGGAACAGACAGAGAGATGTTGGGTGTTATATATGTATAGACGATGTGTTGAAGTGATAAAGTCCACCTGCGTCACATGACGCAGGGGGCATAAAATCGAATTCGTACAAGCTTGCAGTATTGATTGTTTCTCTAAACGCCAATTTTCCCATGCTTTTTAAAATTTTCAACGGGTGCTATTACTCGTCAGTCATCTATATAAAAATATAATTTTCTATATATCTCAAATGGCTGGTCAATTTTGATATGTCAGATATAGAACAATAGAAGAAACTTCAGAAAGTTTTATTGTACATGATTAAATAACTAAAAAAGAATAACACACAAAAAAAAGTTGCAAGATTTTTCGCTTTTCTAAACTTTGTGTTTGATTTAATTTTGTTTCTTCGCGACGAAGGCAGTAAATGTGCGAAAAATTCAGGCATTAAAATTTTAAACCATACGTTTTGAATGAATAAACAAATAAACGATTCGAAATAGCCAATGGTTTATAACATGTCAAGTATTCGCTCATGACCCTAAGGCGGTTGTTGTATGTGTACATTCTCAGGTTTTATTTCTTTAAACAACAAAGTTATGTTACGTTTTTAATTTTTTTTAAATTAGTCAATACAGCAACCGGTTCTTTTCAAGAAAAAAAAATGTAAAAACTAATTTTGTTCTTTGCTATAATTGTAAAAGTTACTGTAGTTGAGGTAACTGTATTTTAAATATTTAAGATAATTAATGAGCTGACTATCTATTAATATAATTGACAAATTGATGTTTTATGGTGAGATTGACCCTAATTTGTATATCGATTTTCTTATCAATTATTATCAATAACAACAGAAGCATCGACGATATACAAAAGTCTCCAACGCGCATTGAGTCAACAACTTTTATTACATCACATCAAGGTCTACTTGATCCCATGTCTACATTATGTCATCTCAAAATATGTTTCCATGTGATATATCACTCCGCAGACATGTCCAAAATAATATAACAAATAAAGATTTTTTTTACCTTGAAAAGTAATTACTAACACAGTGAATTACGTCAATAATTCTTAGAGAATTATTTTAAGTAGATGTATATCTCATCTACATATTTTTTTTAATATAATGGATTTGCAAGTTTTTCAAATAATGTTAAGTGCAAATGTTCTTTTAAATTTTATGCTCAATATTTGGTTTTTTCAAAGTCGTCTTTTATAACATGCCTAATCATTCTTAACAGTACTTTTGAAACTATTTCAGATTTCACTTTATTATGTAAACAATCACTGAAAGTAAGGGCTACTACAGATGAAAGTCATCCTATTAGTGTTAGAGCACAGAGCACCAATATAAGTTAGACTTAACAAAATGTTAGACACTAATAATTTCTTTATGATATGATTTACAGGTGCATATGATCGCATCGCGCCAGCGGCTCTTCTGCTCGAGCGCCCGGGACTGTACGCGGCGTCGCGGCGCGGGCTCAGCTATCGCGCCTACTCCTATTGGACGGTTCTGGCCGAGTGTATATACATCAGCATAATAGTATTCTTCATTAGCCTGGGAGCCTATTGGGATTCAGACGTAGATATATGGGAATTCGGGACTTGTAGTATGACCTCCTGCCTCGTCGTCATGCTTGCGTATGTCGCCATTGAAACGAGAAGTTGGGTAAGTTTATCTTATATTTGTTTCTTGATATGAATTATGTTCCAGTTTTATTGTTTCGTAGTGACTTTTATATAAATATTATGATGGTTTTTATGCTGAATAATTTAATGATAACATTGGTGGCCAAGTAGCATAAAATATGCTACTAAACAACTTGATAAAAATCAATAACTTTACATGCAGCTCTTTTACATTAAACTCGTAAGTCAATGGTGTGCTTGTAGTTCGTATGTCACTATCTCAGTGTGATAGTTATATATAGTATTCACAATCTTTACACATAAACGCAACAACAGCTTGTTAGATGAGTGATCGCACATATTTAATGAAAATCTTCTTGTAGAATATGCCATAATATATTTCGAAAACAAATCAGCAAGAATTATCAAAGCTGTTATAAAATTTCTGACAAAAAAGTTTAAAGCAAACAACTTTCTCTTTCACGTGTTTAACTTATCAATGCTTTACTCTAGATGATGTAGTTTAATGTGGCATTCATGTTTACAAACTCGTTGTTCTGTTAAACAGACCGTGATCCACATATTCGCCTTATTGGGCTCACTCGGTGCATACTTTGCATTGACACTTGTGTACCAGTCATTGTGCGTAACTTGCTTCAATCTGCCATCAACTTTTCACGTGATGCATCAAGCTATCGGCGATCCGAGATACTGGCTGGTGGTTATTCTCACTACTTGTGCCGCACTCGTACCCAGGTAAATCTTTAATGTTTTTTTTTTTATATCATTATGGTTTATAAAATCAATCGAATTAAGTACACTATCAAGTTCCTTCATTTAACATTCTATACAAGTTGAAAATAAACTGAGTTATTGTATGCTTTAAATATTTTCTGGACATATAATTTTTATTTTTGAAAAATTGAGTTTATGTTTTTTGGAATTAGTTATTTATTACATGCTTAAATTCTCTATTAAGATGTCTTTTGTTAGGGTTCCGCAGTCAACAGGTAACTCTCATAATTTCGCCATATCCGTCCGTCTGTCTGTCCACAGCTTAACTCAGAGACTCTTAGTATTAGAAAGCTACAATTTCATACGGGTATACATATTAATTATGCCGATAAAGGGAAAAACTTAAATAAAAAAAAAATCATGACTGTACGCGTAGAGGAGGTCCCCTACATGTACAGTGGATGATTTTTTTTTTCTCGTCAATCCCATAGCGTGGGAATCGTTAGATGCCTCATTCGAAAACCTTGCGGGTCTGTGAAACTATTTTCGATTTAGGGATCCGTTTGCGACATATTACGTTTTAAAATGCTAATTTTTGTTAGTGTCGTGTCTCCCACCTTGTCAACAAAATGACTATTCTTGGATATATAAAAATTTACAGTAGTAGTAGTATATATATGAGTGTGTGTGTGTGTGTGTGTGTGTGTGTGTATAATTAACTTGTAGACGTAAAAAAGCAAATTTTTTTACAAATTAGATGACGTTGACGAACTCAATTGATAGGCTCACAGTATCAAAGAAAGGTCGCTTCTAAGTTCACATATTGTGACGGACAACTGCGGAACCATACATTGTGCGTCACTTGAAACGCACTTTGTCGGCTGTTTAAATATTCACGAATATTAATTGAAAGTTAACAAATCTCAGGTATGGAGAAGACAGTGATGACGTAAATAAACTAAATGTGGCCTTACTTAGTATTATAAATAGCAGAGATTATTACGAAATTATATTTAATGGTTCATAATGAAATTGTTGTGTTCTCATCCACGTACGGTGGTGAAAGTTGAATGCGACAGAAGTATAAAATTAGCATTAACACAATGGAGATGTGATTCCTACATAATGTAATGGAGTATTAATCCATATAGACAGGCACAGGAATAATGATGTGATAAAACAATATATTATTGTATATTATTGAAAGAAGTAAAGACTAGACTATCTAACAGTACATTGAAGCAGAAAGGATGGAAAAAAGTAGACCTACAGAGATTTGAGAGAGATGCAAAGAGCACCCTAAAAAAATTTATATAGACGAAATGGGTGGCATAATATTGTGCCAAATTTTAAACACACAAAACTAACGAACTTGAATGAAATAATAAATGATTGTTCATGAAGTGATGTTTGGGAAATGTGAAATTCTATGGTTACTCATTATTCTTACGGGATATAAGCCCAAATTTATAAAATAAAATTGAAATGAAAATTTACCAAGATCACAATATGATATTGCAAACATAAAGGAGGAAGATAGATCTATTCGTTGTTTACATGATCTACCGACGTTTCATTTCGACATAAATTTAGCAGCAAATTTTTTTGTAGAATGGCTGCGCATGCGTTACGTAATTCGTTGTGGCCGGGCGCGCTAGGCCGTGCAGTGCTGGCGCGTCGGCGGTCGCCGCGCACCTGCCTGCCCTACGCCGCGCACTACCACACCACCACCGCGTCCGCACAAGTCTACAGGTATATATGTACCGTACAACATACGAATTCTGCCGGTCTGAATTAACTGCCAGTGATGCAATGCGCAGGTTCAACGCTCCATGACCCCAACTTCCCTGCATTCCTATTTTCGCCATTGTGACGCTTTTGTGACTTATTTCATAGCGACAAAGTTTCATATGTTGTACTCCAATTTTACCGCAAGTTTCGTAATTAAATAAAGTAACTCGTCGTTGAAGAAAATAGTCATAATATAAATACATATTCTTTTTCTTCACTTGCATCAAAATATTATAATACAAAATGCATTGCAAAAAAAATGGTATTTCTTTCTGTTACTTAATGAAAAGATAAATGGTATCTAATTAGTAAGATGAGTAAATAGGGTCCAAGCTATTCTTAGTGTTTAGTTTTCTCAGAATTTTGTTAATTAATATGTATCAAAAAAATTATTATAGTATAAAAATGCAAAAAGAAGTACAACTCATATTTTAAATAATCTAGAGGAAAACAAGGGTATGTGACGTGAACGAAAATGGATGCACTATTTAGAAATTGCATTGTGGTAAACGTATCACATACTTTTATACCTCGAATAAAAGACATAATATTAACATCTAAGCTTTATTACAATCCATGTGATATAATGTCTAGTTCCTATCCTTTACATTTTGTCGTCATGCAAAAACCAATATATTATAATCCGTTCTCATTATTTTTACAACGCGTAATTATGTAAATTCTTATAGATGGTTCTCGTTGGCAGGTCAACGGACGAGAACGGGCTACAGAACGGTTCGGAGATGACTGCGATCACGTGACCGCGCCCGCTGCGAATCCACGTGGCGGACAAACGGCTTATTGTGGGCGCAGAACATTTATTTATATGAATGCTATATATATATTACGTGTTTTAAACATATACAAAGGGTCATACCAATGGTGCTTTATTAGGAAGCCTTTTATGGCGATCGGTCACCGAGCTGTAGATTACCTCGATCCGTTTTTAACTTAGGCTGTGATCTGTCATTAGTACTTTGTATATTTAATATAGGATAATTTAATAATATTATTGTGCTTTTATATGATGAAGCGGGACCAAAGTGTCGGAAAGGATGACATTTTAATTGGATTGTGTCTTGGGCAAGTCTAGTGATTTGTTGAGTTGCATTTTGTTAAACTATTTTTGTCTAATTGGTACTTATCACTTGTTTAATTTGCAATCTTTTTTGATTTGTTTAGTTTTATTCGACGGGAGTTACCAGAAATCATATCGTGAAGATATTTTTATGTTGTTTATTTGTTTTATTCCTACTTATTCAAGTATCGGCCATGTTGGACCACAGAGTACTTAGTACTTAACATGTCTGAGTTGCCCAAATATTGTTTTTGTTGAGAGCTGCCAATGTAGTAGTGTTATATTTTTCAGTTGAAAATCTTATCGGCACAGTAAATTATACTTCAGCCTTCATTGCTACTTACTAAGATTAATGTCAGGTTTAAGGTGATGCAAAATAAAATCTTATGATCTGAACATAATCTAATTTCATCATAGCTGATAAGGAAATGTCAGCATTGTTATATATATCTTTTGCAACAACCAAATTGGAAACAATATTTTGTTAATACAATATAATGTAGTGACAATTTTGTCTGATATATCATTTAAATAATGGGCGGCTTTATAATTAATTGTGCCAAATATCGAACTATTTATTTAACTGAACAAAGTATTTCTGAGGCATACATACAATATAATTTTTGCTTTTAATATTAATTTGCATTAACTTAATAACATGTATTGATTGTTTTAGCATTTTTTTTATAACATTCATTGAGTGAATCTCATATAAGTTTTCACATATAAATGTGCGATATCATACATAATTTATTGATTCAATTTGTGGATGCAGTAAATCTTACTCATCTATTTAGCTATCATTTTTTCTAATTGTTTTAAGAATATATGTGGCAGGTTGCACTAAAAGTAAAAATGTAATTCATAAGAATTCATATGGACAATCTTTTAAATCTTATGGAATACGTTTACAAATCAAGTTTTTAATTTTGGTGCAACCCACTTATAAAGTACATAAGCTACAAATACTTTGACTATGAGAAAAAATGAAATAGAAAAAATCAAAAGCATAACTTTCTTGCCGATTTATTCATTTATAGATACAATTGACATACCACTCTCAGCTTTCCAGACAGCATGTAATGAATGTCTGACTAGACTTTAAAATGAATCATAGTTCTTCCAGAATCAAAACATGAACAAATATAAAATAAAAAAATATATATAATTATCAATTATGTAAATGCCAGCAGAAGCTCTAGTTTTGAAGTATTCTTTTGTATATAATAACGAAATTCGTAGTATGGTATTATTTTATGAAGGTTCAAGGATCTGCTGACATGTCAATGTTAGAGCAGTAACTGCTTCACGATCGTGATCCTGTTTCCTACGTACCTATATTTTTAATACTGTTTCTAGATATTATATTATATGGTAACAAATTATATATGTCTACAGCAATGATTATTGTTACATTAGAGACTAGAATATTTTTGTAATGAAAATCTTTGTGTAAATAACTATATTGTTCTAAGACTGTTGTTTGTTTAGAGCCTTTAATTTGTTCAGTTGATTTAATTTTTAAGGTAATGTATGATGAAAAAAAAATGTATTTTCCAGTCATTTTTCATAATGAGATGTTCTCGAATATATTTAATATTTCTCAGTTCTTGCCATACTTACTGAACAAAGTGTTTTTGATTAGTACAAGGATTAAACATTGCCATCTTAACTATATTTACAATGTGATACTTTGGTTAAATGTCATTATAAAAACCTATGTGTAATTGGCCACTTTTCATTAGGAAATATTATGAAAATATAACCAATGTCTTTTTTTACATTTACTCGTGTGGCACGTAAAACATTGTTCAGCTAGTCTCCTCAACGAAATGCTTTATATGCTGATTGTTTGATGTTTCTTTTGCTACTTTTTTTTTAAGTGACAAGTGTTGAGACATGAAACATGAACTTGTAATTTTACAATTTGATAATATGAGTCGGAAGCAAATTGTAAAATGTTTTTATTGTCCTTGTTTGTGTCATTATGATTTAACTAATATCTTAATGAAATCGTCTAAAATGTATTTATTTTTAGAATTGCATGTCATTCATTTTGCCAGCTCCTATATGGGCCAGTAAAACTCAAAACAGTTGTACATTCCACAGTTTGTAACTAAATATCATTTTAGCGAGCTAATACAGAATATGTTTGACCTAAAGTTTGCATTTTTTAAAATATTAATATAAGATAAGCTTTGACTTAATTCAAATCCTAAAATTATTATGACAAATTTGTTACCAACTCATTCACAATTATTTTAGAAATAGTGACTTAAAAAAATTTAAATAAGAAAACAAATCAGAGTTATACAATTGACTGATTATTTCATTGTATAATGTACAATATAATGCCCCATTTATGAATTTTACACGCATTATGAAGAATTATTAAATACATTTTCCCAATCCTCATAGATTAAATAATTTAATATTGAGAATTGTTGTTTTTTGTTATGTTCAAGATTACTTACTTAAACATACGTGAGCGACAGGGAGCCAATATAATTTGAACAGTTGTCCCTCGTAACAATCATTGGTAATAACTTTTCTCCAAAATGCACAACTTCCGATGCCCGAAACGAAACCTTGGTGGTCGCCGATCGGTCCATGCGCGTCGATCGATGTCGTCAAAGCTAAGAGTGCCGATCTAGATTGGAACGATCTTTTGAAATACCGCGGGTAGATTGCATTTCGCAAAAGGAGCGACGGAGCTCGACGGGAGACCAATTTCAAATTATTCACTTTTTTTTAATGGGAGTCTTAAGGAGCATGCGGGTCACCAGGAAACAGATGATCACCGACGCCCATGAACACCCACAATACCAGAGAAGTTACTAGTGCTTTTCCAGCCTTTGAGAAAGGCCAGCTCTTTTCTTGAAGGCCCATTGTCGTAGTACACTGGGACTACCGACGATGGCGTCATTCTAAAGTACCATCGTACGTGGCAGAAAATTGCGCGTTAAGCGTAATTTCTCGTTAAATGCGTTCAAAAATGAAAAAGTACTAAAAAAGATATATAATGCTCTGTTTAAGACACTGAACCACTTTCCAACTAGATTGTTTATTTAGCATTAACAAGGTGTATTACCCTCTATAAACTTTGCTATTCAAGGGCATACAAAAAATATTTGTTCAAGAAAAATTAAGTGATACAAAATGTGAGAATCGGACATACCAAAGATTTCATGACTAGCGAAAAGAAGCAAAAAAATGCAACAAATATGTAACTATTCGTTCAATTATTGAAAATCACTCTTCTTTGAATCGTAGTGTGCAAGGCGCAATTAAAAGCAATGGTTTTAGATAAAATAGATCATATTCTGGTGAAAAATACCTTAAAAAAGAAATACAAACAGAAGATAAAAGATAATCAATACAAAAGTTTCATAACAGCGTAATGCAATGAATTTTAAAATAAGTAATTCAATGTAAAGTTCCTTCGCTTATTATATTTATTACAGTAATGGCTAGAAAATACATATAATTTGTGCTGTTTTACAATAATAATAATAATGAAATGTTTAATTTCTCGTGTAACTTGTTTTATTTCACTTTGCACATACACAACTACTTATTTTATTTATCACATTGATAAACAAAAACAATACATCAATATACATTATCTAACAGTATGCACAAATAGTATAAAGGTGCCAAGTGATGCACCCATTACCGATATATCGGCGATACATCATTTTCCCGATACATTGGCATCAACCTAGAAACTTCATGGTTCCAATACACCAAGTTACTGATGCGAAATATTTTTATATTTGTGTTAACGCATGGCGTCGACTTGTAGTTGGTAAATGAGACTATGCTTCGGATATCCCTTCTACTGCTTACTAATTCCTTTCATATTAAAAAAAGTTTGTCATGACAAAATGTTTTTTTTAACAGTATACTTGCAAAATTAATCAGTTCACTTATAGTAGTATATGGGCACATTTCGAGAAAAATATATCTGATAATTATAAAGCAATGTGCATTGTAATGAAAATAATTTTCATTACAATACACATATTGATTGATTAGTTCTAAAAGTTATGACACATTAAACTTTTGAATCCACATGAACAGGCATCACCAAAATGCATTGGACACCTCTTCTTAGACAATTACCAAAGATGGGGAGGATATGGGACGTCTTAAAATATTATAAAGAAATTACAGAAAATGAACAATTAGCCTCTTTATGTACCGATACTCTCAAAATGAGGACTTCTGAGGTATTGTAGATCTCCCAATATAAAGACAAACAGATCTGTTTCTGATGTTTGCTAGTTCATGCCTGACTTAAAAATTAGTGCAAAAATAATTCAGTTTTTAAATGAGTACTGTTTCATCTGAAATATTTTTTAATGGCAGTTTTTGTTGCAGACTTGCAAAATGGCTTTTAAGCATATAATTTAAGATTGTTGTGTTTCCTAAATAAAAGATCTTCTCAACATCAATTATCATTATAAACTTTTGATAGTTATGTATGTAATTATTAACCCGGCATGAGTGAGGTCGGGTATCTTATACCCGCCTATTTGTAAAACATTAAATATTTCTTAACTGTACGATTCCTGGAACACAGCTGGCTTAGTAGCTGGAGGTGGTGGTATGGAGAGTGATTTTAAGAGACAGTAGCTATGTTGCGCCGGCGCTGGAGCGAACTATATATGTGCAAACATATAGTAGATATGTAATACCTGACTCCACACTTGGTGTAACTATTTTGTTTTGATTACTTTTTAATTTTATGCTTATAATAATTAAATTTCCTTGTTAAAAAGACAGAAAGACAAAGTGCCCTTGCATTACATGTGAAAAGCCAAGATGTATGGAACAAATTCGTTTTGTTTGCGAAAACTGCTTCGAAAAAGAGCAGTTTCTGTAGGTAATAAGTAAAAGAAGATATTAGAATATTTTATGTTGATTTTATCGAAAGCTGTATTATATAAAACAGATTCATTCTTTAATAATTTTGTGTACACAGTTGATCTCAATTCCAATTTTTTACATATTAAGCCATAGTTTCCAATTATTGCTGATTTATGCCAAAAAATTTTACTTTGTTTTTCATAGAAATATAATTACTTTTATAACTAGAACTGGGTTATTTTATCATATTACTTAATGTCCTTAATGTTAATTAATATTATTATGGTAATATTATTATTTTAAGGTCATTTCAATTATCAAAATCGACAATTTTATTTTAGGGTGTATTATACCCACCTCACAGCTGGTGTAACAATTTTTCACCTCATTCACGCCGGGTTAAACATTATTAAATAGCTTGATTTGATTTGTATCATAGTCACTCCATTTAAGTTTACCATTAGTATTGATATAATATCGACCAAAAAATGCATCAATGCATCCTTTCATATTAATGCTACTTAAAACATATATCACAAAAAATATATATATTAAAACATATTAGCCACACTTTGTGTGCATCAGAATTACAATATTAATTTAACTATAGCATTCACAATATTCAAGGTGGGGTCATTCATGAGTACAATGTCAAACTTGTTGAGGTAGTTCTGGAGATTGCTATCCATGTTTTGCTGAAGATAACCAATCTTCAGGACTGTGTCACAGTGGTCCATGCCATCAGCCATTCCGCTATCACCTATATTGTCACCCATCAGTATAACATTACTCCTATTTTTAACCATCTCGTAATATTCAGTGTTCTTTATTGCCGTTTCATTTTTATTATAAGTATGAATAACTTCTCCTTTCATGCCGACTATTATGTCGTTTTCATCCATCGCTAAAAAATTGGAGACCAACTGGAACATATAAAATAGCCAAGAGTCAATGAAATTGTCTATTTCTTGTGATTGTCATATTCAGTGTCTGAATATGAATCATTATATTCTCACAAATAATATATTTGTCAGAATATACCACATATATGTTATATTATTTGGAGATTTATTTTAGAAAGTAAGTATATGTAGATTTATAGATTCCTAATTTTTAATCCCAATTTAAATTCAAATATAATGTGATCTTAATTACTATCTGTATATGAATGTAATTAAAAAATTATTCTAAATTACAAATGAAATTACACTTGAAAGTTTTTAGGATATGACAGTTAGTAAGATCTAAGTGTAAATACAAAAGCGACTTGAAACAATAATATACAGATAAGATAAAGTTGAAATATTTTCTGCACACTTAAATAATAAATTTTTAACATCAAATGTGACTGAACTGATTACATTTTCTGATATAAACTATAAAACAAAGATATGACTGATAAAACTCAAATTGATATTTTGATATACATGTTAAAATATAGATTACATTAGAAAAATGGGATGTTCCAATATCAAACATAACTAATTTTAGCATTGAAAACCTTCTCTCAAAACTCCCAAAAAACATATTAGTAATCGAAAAAATTCTTTAATCTATCCAATACTCTGGGAATACTCAGGTTTCAAATAGATGGGTGCAATACATTTATTTCAATAACAGCTTAACATGATCTATATGCTTTGGAGATCACGTTTGGAGATGCCGTTGGCCGCGGGCGTTATCATCGCATTGATACTGGGCCAGTGTAAGGGACTATGGGCAAAACCCTCGATTTGAAATAAAACGATTGCGGGAGGGTACACCTTCACAAGCGATTTAAAACTGACAGTAAAAATATATATAATCTGGCATACGCTCAAAGAATTAAACTTATGTATATGTTTCAGTATGCACCTGAAATGAAGAAATGAGCGCACTTTGGTTTCAAATAATAAGAACAAAGAAATGTGAAAAAATCCTGTTCAATGTATAAATGAAATTAATCAATACATATTCGTGAGATCCACTTAACCGCACAGACAAATGAATATTTATGAAATATTTTCATTATAAGAACAACACATTTATATATACATTATGTTATGCAAATGTGTCTACCTGTCACCCAAAATTTTTGCAATTCAATAAACCGTGTTGCTATTTAAATTTTCATATTTTTATATAATTTTAACATTTTCAGCAAAGCACAGTGATTAAAGGCAAGATTAACCTGTCAAATATATGTTTTGAAACTGGTGTCAGAATCAGATTTAGAAGCAATACCGAAATCAGAAATATTTTAAGTTCACACAAGTGAAGTTGCAGTCAGTCGCTATAACACATACATAATTTTTCTATGTACTAAGAAATTGGTAATCAAATTTTTGAGTGGTATATGCTTTTGCAATGGGACGATAAAAACCCAATGCAACAATACCTTAAGAAATATATATACCTTAACATGAGGTTGTAAAAGATCGGCAGCAGAAAGCGCGGCGCGGACGGCGTCGCCCAGACCTGCCGACATCACTAACACGGGTACGTCGCGCGCGCCACACCACATCACCAATGCATTCACACCCAGCCTGCAAACATATCCCTGTTGTTTGCAGGCTCCATTAAAAAACTCTACAACTTCGTCGGAGATTTATCGATTTTTAAAATATATTTTATTTATAACTATCAAAATGAAGAGAATTGTCCATACATTTTTCGGTTTATAAGATATATATATATATATATATATATATAGACATTTTAGATGCTTTTGTACTGAATGTCGAAAAATTCTGAAATGCAAATACAGTTACAAAAGAAATCTCCAGTTCAATTTTCGTATTTTTGCTTTGAACAGTCTGGTTTCTGCATCGATGAGAGATCAGTAAATCAGCCAGGACATCTCTCTTTATAATTATGTAGTACATATTTTGCATTCAAATGTCTTCAATTTGTACATACATACAACATACATTTTTAATTCACACTTCACTTTAATATATAGTCTTATTTTCATATTTTCTGTAACATGTAATGTTTTGTTTTTATTGTTACAAAATGATAAAAGTTTAAATTTTTCTCAAAATACTGGAAATTTTAACCATTTTATAACAAAATAAAATTTATTAAGAAATTTAATGCTTATATTTATATATATATAAGCATTAAATTTATATATATATATATATATATATAAAAGATATATTAGACCTTTTGCAAAAGTTAAAATTTAATAAAGACCAAAATACTAATTGATAAACATACACTCCTTGCAATATTAATCAGGATTCCCAGAATTCTATTTGAAATATTGGAACAAACATTATTGTATGTTATTCCCATAATGCAATGTACCTATATGAAAGAAATTATTAGACCACTCGACATATTACAATAATATGAAAATTACTGTAAAATAAAGTATTTACAAAAGAAAAGTGTACCCACCTGTAGCATTCTCCCATCTTTTCGGCTACTTCTTTTAGTTCATTTCTTGGAAATTTAAGACCTCTGAAACCAAAATACATATCTGTACTTCGGAAGTATGTCTATGTCACTATGTCACATTGTGAAAAATCATGAAATACGAATTTTGTGGTGCAATTCCTTGCATATTTTTATACTTTAAAAAATTATTTTTATTTTGTAAAGTAATTTAGTATTATGACAAAAATTTACAAATTGCGAAAAAAATAATTGATATTAGTTATTATTATTATGTTTTAATGGACTTACAGCGGTGTGCTTCAAACTCTCATTTGAAATAATTGACTGTTAACTGCTAAAGTTAAAAACTAAACATGTTTTAATTTCACTATTGGCTTAGTTAAGATATTGATATTTGTATCATTAAATTTATGTCACAAATGCCAATATCTCTAAGATTACTGATATTTTGACATGTTTAGTTTTTAACTTTAACAGTTAGCAGTTAACTATTGCAAACGAGAGTTTGAAGCATACCGCTGTTACTGTTGTAAGTATACAACAATTGTAACAGTAACTAATCAAAATAATTAATAATAACTAATCAACATAACATTTATCTGACCATATGTTCTATTCTTTGATATCCTATGCATTATTTGAAACCCATTTAAGCAAAGCAGATGCCATTTCATTGTTGCCACTGGCACCTTACAGAATGAGCAGAAGAGTCAGAAGCATCAATTATTGTAAAGTTCAATGTCCACAGCTTTCTTTTATAAAAAGTGAGGTCACATCAAAGAAGAGGAATGGGTAAGTACTTCTGCAAGCTCACAGTTAATAGTTTCACTTTGCGGTTATTTTTTGACCTCTGGATATGCATGTGTTTTAAATCATATCTATTTTTCGATTCAGTAATATGAGTATCATATTCAACATGTAGAACTTCTTTTTCAATATAAGTACATGTGGACTTTATTTTTGCAGTAAATGTATCACAATCATCACCCTGCCTATTTCAGGGGGTTTAAAAGACAAGTGAAATTCATTATTAAAAGTACCATATTACAACCACTTTTCTCAATTTGATTTTCATCAATGTTTCTTTACTTATATCAGTTTAAATACAAATTATACATTTTGAATGAATGAAACTTGAACAAATCCCGTGCTATTGAAGTTGAGGAATATCGCACTATGAGGACACAGTGTTCTTTATGTACAAAATTTTTAGAGGTATACAAGTTCCAAGTTTATATAGTGCTCTTTGCCTCCCACAGGGGTGGCATACAACGTTAAACTAATTTTTGCTATTTTCGTTAGATAAAGAGATTAAATATAGTGTCATATACTTTGAAGGTAGAGGTTCAAAAATAACAAAAAGATTCTAATACTAACTCATTTTGTTAGGAAATGTTGCATAGTGTCTTGTATCTCCGAAGTACATATACATACATGTTAAATAACTATAGAACCAGTGCATCCATTTCTTATATAGATTTACTCATGAACTGTCTGGAGGTGATGTAGAGAAAATAATACAATACAAAAAGGTGAATTTTTAAATATTTACTTATATGTCTATTTCAAAATATTCTGAATACCCCAATCCCTGAAATTATTAATTAAATTTTTAGATTTTCACAGAAAATGTTGCTTAGTTTGGAACAACATCTAAGTATTACAACTTACCTGACTTCACTTAATATATTTGCAAATTTACAATGTCGTTCCGATTTTTTTATTATAACGCTTGACAAAAATGGGTAAAGTATTTGTGTATTGTATAGCGTTATTAATTGAACACTATATACATTAATATAATCTTATCTTTTTAAAATAGAACTTGTGAACCAATCAAAAAACAAGGCAGATATGGGAGAGAGTGGAAGCAGAAAAGACATTATCAAAAACAAGCCTTTGATACATTTTTTTTTGTGCATATGGGTAAAAACATATGATTATGCTACAAAAGTACATTGAATTCTAGAACATTTGAAAACACTGATAGACGAAATGGAAAATGTTGGTTTCGTTTGAAATTAAGACCAGAATCGAGATCAAAAACGGACTTCGGGTCAATATGAAAAGAAAATATTATAATAATTTCCTTACTTCAGTAATGTATTGCCAGCAATGTACCATTGCACCATATGTTTGGTCTTTTCTTCAACACTCAACTGTGGATCTATTTCGATGGGTTTATATATACTAGAAAGGCGTTCATCCTCTTCTTTGTAATCCTGTGGAATCGATGGGCATTCTCTAAACATACCTACAAAAAATAAAATAATGAAAACAAATAAAATTAAAACTTTAATTCATTTCTTATTTGAAAGAAAATACCAAAGCTTGTATGGACTGTTTTTCCATTATCCAATTTATGTCTTGTAAGTGTATAATCAAAATCTGTAACTATTTGAAGTTTCCCAGAACCATCTTGTATAAGTTTATTAATTTTCTGTAATAATTCAATTTCATTTTTGTATCTCACTTGTTCTTGGATTAATTCTGGAATGTCACTAAGATTTGCCAAGACTTTCATTGTTAATTTGACCTGAAAATAATATTAATGAAAAATAAAATAGTAAATTATAAGTTACATTATGTATAGTTTTTATTTATTCATTCTTCCATTGTCTAAATGGAAGAAATAACATATTACAGTTCCTTAGAAATTCAGGATTATCACTAGAAAACAAGGACATTTTTGATAACAGTAGGTAAAATAACATATGATTATTTAAAAAATGTCACTGATTTGGAAATTATTGCAAAGCAGGAATTAGAAAGTAATTTAATAATGAACTAAGTGTACAGTTGACCAGATTATCTATTCGAGCCCTAAAACTTCTAATTTTCAATGGGTAGCATCCTAAAAATAAACAAGGACAACATCACGAGGTTAGGGAATGATTATTACATAGTACATAGATTCCGAAACAATTACCACAGGCTCGCAAAGGTTCCACGAAAATATTAATTAGGTAATACCCTTACCAGTAAAATGTTCTCCACTTAATACAATCGATGAGTATCCCAAACTGTATAGATGAAATAAAAGGAAAATTTGTACTCAAAAGGTAGAATTATCAAAATTACAAGCTACAAACCGACATTATAATTCTATTTACTATGTACTATGAATCTAAATAATAATATCCACCATTGCGTAAAAATCAGTGAATATCTGAGCTTTTTTAATTAAGTATGTGTTGTAAATTGTAAATATTTTTACACTTGCCTCTTGAACTTTCCTGTGTTCAGATTGTTGGATCGTATTGTCACAGATAAATGCTATGTGTTGCACAAATGTTACCACTAACCAACGATTTGAATTATGTCCTTTTAGAAATCATTTCAAAAACATTCAACCAGGTGACAATTTCTTACCCATTTAACATCTATAACAATCTTAATCACTAATGTGTAATATTAATACAAAAATAAAATGTAAATGTTTTTTTGTTCAAAATGTTAAACTCTAAAAAATCTTCAGAGCAAAATTTTGAAACAATTCGAATACATGCGTGATTTCATATTTATATATCTAACAGTATTCATTCTTGTCTTTATGCGTGTATTTGTATTATTGAATTAAACTACAACACCAATTCTAAAAATTCATTCTTTCGTTAAAAACGCGTAATGTAGCCTATTTTATATTTTTATGCCCACTTTTGCCCCAGCTTTTTTATTTTATTTTATTTCCGTTAAAAATAAAACATCTAAATCAACCATGGAAAAAAAAATTGCGCGTTTAATATAAGATCTGTACACGACAAATAACATAAATGAGATTTTTGCGTATAACTAATTTCATGTCTACGATAAATATTAATAACAAATATAGCCCCTGTGTTTCTTACTCATTTTATAATCAATTTTCCAAATATATGATCTCTTTTAATTCTACAATTCATGCCAAAGCATATGATTTCATTTAATTATTAACTCTGAGAATCAGCTCAAGAGAAAGCTCTGAGAGTAATTAAGGCGAAAAATTAAAAACTTAAAACAGCAGGGAAAGTTAATATAAAAATATAAGGTAAAAATCTTGCCACCGGTCGTAATACAACGCCACTGGGATATTTAAATTAGCTGAAAATATTTACTAAACTAAATATTAACATACTGTTACGAAATGACACTATCGGTAGCTCACAGAATGAGATTAATGAAATGAAAGGAACTACGTAGAATAACAGAGGGCGTATATTCAGAATTGTAGAATCTCAATAGATGGCTGCGGAATCACAGTGGTCGCTTGTCGGTATGCATTCGCCTTGTTGTCGCTCCAATTGCGAGAATAAAACTCATACTCTTACGCTCCGCACTTTTCTATTTATACTTGTCAATTGGCTTCCGGAAAGTCCCTGAATCATGCAGAAAAATAAGACAATCATGACACGTCCGACACAAACAAACAAGATTCGTTACCTCTCGAAAATTCCATTCCACAAAATAAATCCACTTAAAAATAAGATTTAAGTAATCATCAAAGATGCCGACGAAGATAGGTCGGTGCACGGTGAACGTGGAGCTTGCTTATTTACAGGATTCTATTATTGGATATATTTTGTTTATAACGGAATTATTTTGCCGTTTTATTTTTAACTTGTGAGCGCAATTTGTAACAATATACATTTGTAATAATATTTGCACAATATATAATTCTGTGAAAATAATGGAAATCACCAACGCATTGACAATTATGCGTGAAAACGACCGAAAATATTTGGAAAGGGTATCTGCGGCAATTGTAAATAGAAAATGTAATTGAAAACTCAAAAATTAGATTCATTTTCGAAAAATGAATCGAATTTTTAGATTATTAAATTAAAAAAGAAAAATCCGTTTACATAGTGACAAAAACTCTGCGTCTTCATGGTGTCATTACTTTTGAAATATGAAACATTTTTATTTAAAAATAGTCCAGCGCAGAAACAAGATCCATGAATATTTCGGGCGAAGAGGGGCAACGTAAGGACTTCACTTCTTATCAACACTCGATTTTACCACTCATTTAATTTGTGTAAAAATCACGGACGGAATATAAAAATTGACTTTCAAGGAGTGAATTCAAAAAAATACGTCTAATATTAATGAACTTAAAAAGCATAAGTTATGCGATATTATTTGGGTTAGTGCTTTCTATTTATATTTTCGTGTCTTGGCTTCAATGCCTTCCTGATCATAAAATCTAAGCAAGTTAGGTTAAGCATTCAACCATTTTTTATGTAAATTCAAATTAAATCAAAAAAGCGTGCTTGTATATGTGTACACACTTACGAAGTCAAAAGTATTTACAAAATGTCATTTTTATTTTATTTTATGATTAAAATAATTAGGTTGAACAAGGTATATGCAATAAAATTACTTAAGTAAATTTAAATACCGCTATTTTAATAACAAAATTAATTTCTTCGTAAAACTGCATTGGTTAATTTCAATAATTTCTTGAAAATATGAGTTTCGAATTAAGTTAGTAAATTATACAATTGAAACCAAAAAATGTCTAACAATTCCGTCTATTAATAATTTAAATTGTTATTATTTTTTTCTATTTAACGTAGTAGAATTATTAAATGTTTGCATGAATGTCCTGCTTGAAAAGATTGATAGATGTCAGAGAAGCAACCTTAAAAACCTTATAATTTATGTGACGTAATTTGTGAATGGACCTATACTTCTACCCACTCTAAATTCCTCTACTACATTGTCAAAGAATGTCGAAGAATTTCACTTCAAAAATTTAATACTAAAATAAATCAAAATTAAAAATACTCTTCTACTTTGTATTTCATTAGTGTATTTTTTAAAATCTAAATTTTATTTAAAAAGAGCGGATTAATTGTGATCTGTTTCGGTGTATGGTTTGATAGCACGATGGTTTTGTGTAACGGTAAATAGAAAATTATTTGTGGTGTAAACTGTGTGCTAAGGCTTCAAAAGTCTCCTTATAATCGTGCTACTACATTTTAGTATACCTTTTACATTGTCTAAAATAAACTATATGATTCATGTTTACATTTGAAGTTATATTGTATCAAAAACTGTGAACGATGGTGATTTTGTTTTATAAGGTAGACTGTGTAAATATAGTAGAAATACAGTTTACCTGTTACAAGTGTCCCATAAACAAATATTAAATTAAGGTGACATTGCTGTTTTAAATAGTTTAATAATACATAAATGATAATGACGACAACCGACATAAATCCATTAAAAATATTCAAAATATAGACAAATACTTTTATTTTTGTTCGTCAAATTTTAATTAAGCAGTTTAAAATCACTCAGTTCAAATTATCAAACAAATTAGACCAAACCATTATAATGCTCGTCACCCTGTTGAAAACACCCAATAGATGCCAATAAGAAATGATTGTATTGGAATCTAATGTGCTTTTGTCGCTGCAAATTCATATCCACACCCATAAAAACTTTCGAAGGGACGAAACGGAAAGTTTAATGGAACTTATATGTCTGCAGAGTTCTTATCTGGATTTACATATAGAATACATCATTTTTTCCGATTGTAGAATTGTCATTAAAAAGCATTAAAAACATTTTCTATTTTGTATTCGGAAATCCACATTGGTTTTTATGTCCACATGGACTTACGATAAAAACGGATACAAACCTACAGGTAAGGTTCAGTTAACCTGTAGGTTTGTTCTGCAAATTCTGCATAGAGCAACTGGCATAGAGATAAATTATATCATGGAATAGGAAATAGTATCCTTTTGAGCAAAAAAAATGTACATATATATATATATATATATATATATATATATATATATATATATATATATATATATATATATATATCAGAAATATAGTAGCAATTTTGATGAGAACTCGAGATCAGAATCGGAAACAAACATTGCTAAATTTAAAGTGAAAAATGACGAAGTGGTTGAGAAACGGCTAGCAATATTGTAAACTAGCTTTCCGTCCGCGGCTTCGTTGTTCTCTCAATACCGGTCCCAGTACTGGTTTCTGATTCTGCTCCCCGCCCCGTTTTTAATTCCGATATTGCTCACATTTCCAACACGACAAATGCTAATATCAAAATCAAATGTAGGCTATATTTCTCTAGGATAGTGTAGCTTTCTATTTGTAAAAGAATTTTTGTACTTAATGCAATACCACTATTAATTCCTCATGGGAATTAGTAGTGGTGGTGAGAATAACTTTTTTTTCGGACAACCGATTTAAATGAAATACAGCCTATATTTTTATTCAAACCAAGATCTATCTACTCATGAAAACTGCATTAAAACTCGTTCAGTAATTTTAGAGATGTGTGTAAACAGACACATAGAAAATTAAAAATCATTGTTTTCTTCTTATTATTACCTTTTTCTTATCATACCAACCTCCGATACACACCCGGTTCCAATGTTTTATTGTGCTATAGATGTGCAAAGTAAATTCGTTTGTTTGCTTGTTTGTCCTTCAATAACGTTTGAACGACTGGAGGGGCTGTAAAAAACATTGCATGGCGGTAAATTATGCCCTTTATTAAGGGATACTTTACATATAATATAAATTCTAGTAAAAATAGTAACTGTGAGGTAAGGGCCATATAAGTGAGGATTAAGTATTCAGTGTTGGAATCTGGAGCGGCACTTCAATCGCAATCTGGAACACGATGAGATCGGAATCGAGATGAAGAGCGATTTAATTTCGTTTAATTACAACTACCCACTAAGCCATAAACAAATCTTAATTTGTCTTCCGAGAGCTGCAAGAATAAATGAAATTCTTTTGAGGTAAATAGTTAGGTGTAAAAGAATTTGTGTTCTCTTACTTGCGGCCTACATATTTTGATACTTTGCTTTATTGCATTATTATGTCGTGACCTATATTATACTATACTAGCTTCCCGCTCATGGCCTGACGACGTGGATATGGGATGTGTTCCTTTATCTTTTGTTTTGAACGATCGTCCTGCTCCCAACTCTGGTCCGGTACCTTTCCTGATTTCGATCTCGTTCATGCTCCAGATTGCAATTCCGGTCCTCATTCGGTTTCTAATTAATTCTAAATTTTCTCAATAAATTTTAAATAAGAATAATGTAGATGAGAAGGTGGTATTATGGCCCCTTGCTGCTAATATGGCCCCCCAGATTATTTTATAGATTATCTACAATTATTAAAACTTAGCCTATGGACAAAATCGATGTATCCTTTACATGTATACAAAATTTCATTTTGATCGGATGTATAGGTCAATAGTTATAACGGAACAATCAAAAAAACCTCTGTAGATTTGTATATTAGTATAGATACTTTGTTTTGTTGTACTATTTCATTGTGTTGTGCTAAATTAATTGACATTTTCACTGTATACGGTAAACTTAAATAAAACGATTCTTTAATGAGATGTCTTTAAGTAAAATCATTGTGATAATAAAGCCATAGCTATCGCCTTTCAATAATTTTTTTCAGGAGGAATTTGACTGACCACTTACGGGCAACTCGTTTCTCTCGTATTTCATCTAAACAGTGTCGGACTGGTCATATAGTCGAGGTGGCGTTTGCCAGCCGGGCCCCAGCCTGCTAGGGCCCTACCTACCACACCTACCCTCAAGCTTACGATCTAAATATAAAATAATTCATTCATATTTAGAGAGAAATCAAACAGACAAATCGAAAAACGGTTGGCCAAGAAACCATCCATCAAACTTTCCGGTATTTAGCTCAGAGATTTCTTGTATGGCGCTTTCTATTTGTTTTTTGAATAACAGTAATTATCGACTAATCAATTTGTGGAATTCAATGTCGTTTTACATTAAGAAATGATGTCCTTTCGAGAGTATTGCTTTATCTAAAAATTTGAAAGTCATTTTAAAAAGGCAAACGATAAAGCCGATTTTGATCTATCTGTTTTGCAACTGTCGAGGTAGTTTTCGTTGTATTAAATGATGAGTATCAAAATCTACATGTCAAAAATTGGAAAGTTATTTTGAAAAAACACCTTTTTGCAAATTTTTGGCCTTCGGAAACTTTTAAACGCATCAACCAATTTTGATCTGCTTTGTGACATTTGACGTACGTTTTTAAGCATTAAAATTGTGTATTCCATTTACCCTTATCGAAGCCTTCTGGGGAGGCCAAAAATTTATACCACCCGGACCCTTCAAGCTCAGTCCGACCCTGCATCTAAAAACAAAAGGGAATTGACGCGAGACATATCTGGTCAATAAATTGATGTAGGCCCTACTCGATGATGTATTGAATCAATGAGTTCAGTTTGCATTTATTGTAAAAACCCACAACATAGGATTTCTAATGTCCACTTTGCAGACTTCCTGTCAGAGTTCTGAAAAGTTAAACAAAGTAAATGGTGGCAATTATTTGTTGATCACCTTTAATCAGCACGTGTGCGATCTCTACCATACAGCCGATGTGGTAATAAAAGCACCACTTCAATTTATTATAGAAAATATATATAGAAACGATTTAATCCATACTGCGAGAATGTTCAGGGAGTATTCGTAAATGCGAAGGCTTTGCTTATGATCGGAATGCTTTGAAGCCGTATTCCGTCTCTAACGGATCAAGTGAGAGACGAAATACCTGCTGCTATATCCTATTTCCTAGGTGGGGTTGGTTGGATTTATTTTGTGGCAAATAATTCGATTTTAAGGAAGAATAATAACTCTGGAGTAATCCCCTTCGCGTTGCCATCTCCGTGGGCAGTGAACACCCGCATCTGGAATGCCGGCCGTCTCGCTTTGTTCGGTGGCGTACATGTATTCTGCTATCCATACGGGATATACGCTCTTATTAGAATCCCATTGGCAACATTCTTCTTGTTCGTGTCATTTTGGATTTCTTAAGGGCGTGTTTGCTATTTTGGCCAATCAGCAAAGTGGACTGATTAATTTAACCGAATGAAGACTATTTGAGGAGTCGGAGATGTTCAGGTCATGAACATGACCAGTCAGGTGTATCTTAAGTTTTTTTTTAGTTATACCTAACCCGAAGATAGGGAATTAGGTGATTCTTTTGAACACACTAGGTATCAGATCTTTAATTGGCTTCGTCTTCCATCTCCATCATAGTATCATTCACTGCAGACCTCAAGTTTCACATCCCTAAGGTATTTGATTTGCTTTTTGGTGTAGATATCTAACGGACACTTCTATTGTCCGTCAAACAAGTCTTAATGCTTATTAGTTATTGCATGCAGTTATTTTGATTTTGTGATAGGATGTTTCATGTCCCTCAACACAAATTTATAGATGCCGAACTTCTAGCAACCCTTCTATTCATGGTATCGGCCTTGTACTAGAAAGGGAAGGGTTGACATGATGATTCATAGATATTCTGATCTCGATTCTTCCCTCATTCTGACCCTGACCAACGACGATTAAAATCAGCTAAGTCAAGTCTCACAGTTTCTAGCGATTCTAATGTTACAATCGTACCAGTATTTTAGGCATCATGCCACTTGAATATTCACACGCCCTGTGAATAGCGTGTGCAATCGATTGTTTAGCAACTGATAGACAAATCCAACAAATTGTGGACTTCGCTTTAGTTTAAAATTGCTTCCGATGCATCGGGGAAAAGAGCTCTTGGCAGAGGATTTTCAATCTGTGTCTCAGAGTTAACATTTTCTAGAAATTTAGGTAAAGTGTTCTATACTGAAATGACTGATTGTTCCTTAATTTCTAAGGGGCTAGTGAACAGAATTTTCAATTTCCTTTGTTCTTTAAAGATACTGAATATGAAAGGCCCTTTCATACTAAACCATTTTACATTGTATGAAAAAAAAAGTGAAAAAAATGTAATAATCTGGCAAAGACTTTGCTTACTGGGAATATAGCCAGTGACTCATTCATATGTAATTAAAATTGCAATTTTATACTGCTAAACATTAAAGACATAAAATTAAAAAAAAATACATTGCTTAATATAAAATATATTTCTTATCAATAAACACTGTCAATAGTTTTTACACCATATTTTACAAATAAGTATTAACATTTACATATTACATCAAAATAATGAAGCTCTCAAGAGCTTAATTTTTCTTTATAAAACATGGATATGGGTATTCACACATTTTATAAAAAGAAAAAAATGGAGCCATGGATAGTAAATAACTAAAAGGTAGGTACAGACAGTTGTATAAACACTAAAAAACAACCTATTATAATAAATCGGATCAAGTTTTCATTATCTTCAGAATCTTTTCAGTTCAGATTGAAGGGCTTGGGCCTCGAGATCTCCACGCGCGACCCGTGCCTGTTGGGTCTGTGACGGCTGTCGTAACCGATGAGATCACAAAATCCGGGGCCTGATGGCTTTTCTTTGAGGCACGAAACGGGTGATTTGATTTTGCCGTAACTTAAGAACTCGTTGGTCAATTCGCGGTTCAAAATTGGACCCGGTACCTTTCGGCTGGGAGACACTTTTAATTACTGAGACATACACGCTCGTGAATTCATTATAAATAAGTTTAATTATGACACTTATATGATTTATAAACGAACAAGTGACAACTGTGCAAAGCAACTAATATATACAAGGTACCATTACAAAAAAAATGTATAACAAATATGTTATGTATTGAATGAACAATGACTGTAATAAAATATAGTGTTAAATGAATCCTTATAAAATTGTTTTATAAATATTTAGTTAAGTACAAAAAAATATTTATATTGTAGGCACAAAATCACATTTATACAACTTTTATAAAGCAAAATAGCTTTTTGCTAAAATATGTTTTGAAAATATCAAAAGAATACATTAAGTACACAAAACTCTGCCTCTGTGAAATTAGTCACGAACGCATCGCAATGTCGTAAAATAGGAACGCGACGGAAAGGATCAAAGAGCGCTGAACGCATAATTTGCAGGCAAATCAGAGAGGCAGAGTTTCGTGCATTCTACTGCAATGCAAGCTTTAAGCAAATATTATTTCAAACTGAAATTTAGCAATATTTTATACAAATGTCATGTATTTTGTTGATATACCAGTGATTAAAATATGTCTGTCATTTATTGCTGATAACAATAGGAATGCAAGATAATTTTAAAAGTGAAATCTCACAGAACATAAACAAACCCAAGTAACTTTCTTATACATGAGACCAAACAATGCATATAATTCAATATAATTTTTTTTAACCATCAAAATTTTTTTTCATTCACAATAATAACAATTATAATAGATATAAAATTATTATAGACACAAATAGTATAAGCATAAGCTGGTGTAGGATGTAAATTGAGCATATTTTATATTCCCACCACAATCATCTGGTTCCAACTGCAATTAATTACACAATAGATGCATTATTATATTAATAAAATCACTAGAATATATTAGAGCTTAAAGTAAAAAAATAATTATAATTTGTAATAGAAATAACCTTTTTGACTATCTTTCGAAATCAAGATATTTAAGGTCAAGGGTTGCGAAAACAGGTTTTTGGAGTTTGCTCCTAAACCATTGCAAAATTTGATTCATCAATCATATTGATGTATGAAAACGTAAAGATAAATATTAAGAGAATAAATATATATATTCTTTGTACATATCCACAATGATCAATAATAATTAATACACAAATAGTATATTTTCTAGTTCCTGGTCAATGATTTTGAGTCATTTCTATTGGTAACTTCACATTTGGTCAGTCGTCTATGCGCCTGCGCTTACTTTTCATTTTCTTCTCAATTGCTTCCTGACGCATATCTTCTAAATCCTCCATTATACCTAGAATTTATAATGAAATCAGTAAAACAACTGTATTACGAACATAAAGATAACTAAGGTAACAAAATTATCATTTTATATTATTTACATCTTTGTATACTAATAATGTATGTCAGCTTTTATTCACCTCGTTATTATGTCATATCCTAACCACAGTCCTTGTATTTCAAAGGGGCCTGGTGAAGCCCTATAGCCTGGCCCAGTGCGGGTTGGGGCTGCTATCGACCGTCGCCATCAAAATCCGTCGTACGGAGCATATGGTTTAATTTTTGATTCAAGTTAAAAATTCATCAGTCAATTTGCATCATCAGTCAGTCAAGTCGAAGCTCGTAACCGCTGAGCCACTAGCAATAGCGTACTAATATCATACATAAATTAGATAATAAAGATATTTTATTTCTTATTATGTGAGCCCGTTTTGAATATTATTTGACTAACTAGTTACATTATTGGACATTTAATAAAAGTGACGGTGAACATGAGAGCTGTTTCATCGTAAAATGTAGACATATCAGCATATGAAATGTTGACATATATAACATTAGCAGAATCTTTGTAAAAGATAATTGCTTATCCTTAAAAAAAATCTGATCATCAAAGTAAAAATTCAACATCTTTCTTGGATTTAACATGAATTTAATATGTCTTAATATGATTAATCTATTAAATTTTCACAGTTTATTAGTTTATCCTAGATAAAATACATATGCACAAATAAAATAAAACTGTGATAGTTGTATATGTATATCAAAAATATTTGCTGGGTGCGAGAAGTGCAACAAAATACAATAAGATTATTTGTGAGAACTTTGTTTGCTGAACATGTTAATCTATAAAACCGCTAGATAAAATTTTAATGAAGTTTTCACAGATAACTTGAGCATAACATAACCAATTTGGTAATGTTGCTCATGTTGCAACATATGGTTTATTGGTTCATTCCAAATTGGTTCAAGGAAAATGAAATTCTTTTTTATAAATACATTCCACACAGATGAAACCATGGGCACATGGGCACAGCTAGCCATAAATGATCATATGTACAAATAGACCCAAATGAGAGATTGCATCGGTTTTGCATTTGATTCAGCCATATTTGCCGAACTTAAACTACACACATCACAATTTGAAGTGAAATTTATGTAGATCAAAAATTATTAAAATCGTTTGTGTAGTAATTAATTTTATATCAAACGTGAGCCATATTGCAACATTGGTCTTTGCTGTGCTTTATTTGATTCTTAAATTTCATGTCAGGTGCATCCGCGGTCTTACTTTTCATTATCCACAAAAATATTTGAAATCCTCATATTTTTTTTTCTTTATTTGATAATAAGACTTGTTTTTTTTTTTTATTTATTTCTTGTTTTCATTGATGAAAGTCAAATGTGTGAGTATCCTTTTTAAAAGTTTATGAATCTTTTTTCATAAACTTTTAAAAAGAATATTTTCAAAATATTCAAAAGGAAAGAGCATGACCTATAGGATTTTCGCAAAAATTATAAAAGCAATTTTAAACAAAAGCATTGATTAACATGAATGAGAAATATATGAAAAACATTGATTACTACGGTATAATAATGATAATAAATTTAATTAGGCCCAAGGACCAGAAAAAAATAATCGAATACGGCAAAACATGTTAAGTTGAACTTATGAAATTATAACACAAAATTGATGGATATTTAAAGGAATTTATTTTCCAAGTTACTGCTTCAGCAGACAGCAATAAACGAAATAACGTTTATGAAAAAATGCCAAAATAATTCCTATTTTTACTATAATCATAATTTGTAGTATTTTTTTTTTAATGCACCACAATTAGGAAATGAGAATTAAAATATAATGATAACATGTAACAAAATTGCGTAGCACTGTGTAAATGACAAAATGGAATCATATTTTATTCTAACCTATAGTGTATTCCAAAATATTTTCAATATTAAATTTTTCATTATACATTAATTTTTTACTGCACAGATAAAATAAATCTGCCCCATATTACGTTAAGTCACATTCAGCCATCTAGTCTAATTTGCAGAGTCCCGATGCAACCCGATACCTATCTAAATGTAGAATATACAATAATTCTTGAAAAAACAATTCAAATCACATAAATACTCACCAATTTTCTTACTGATGAACTCCTCACGCATTTGACGCGAGAAGCTGGACTCCATAGTTGGGTCATCATCATCATCCATATCTCTGTACCTGATTAACATTATCTAGTCAAATTTTCTCATAGACTGATACATCATTGAAATACTTTAAAAATTAATCATATCCATAGAGATAATACTTTAAAATTACCAATGTTTGTGATTTTTATAAGTATCAAAACATAAACAAAAGGCTATCGCAGACAAACTACTAGCTATAATGGATCTCCTAAATCATAAACAAAAGATAGTAATAAAGTAATTATCTATGGTCTTATATACATGTACCGATATTGACATGTTCATGAAACAAAATTATGGTAAAATGATTAGTGAAGAACGCACAATACATGTACATAGTGAAAGTGAATCTATGTTTAATTTAAATTTTTGAAGTTAATAAATGATGTTATTTAATTTTATTTATAAACATAAAGAAAAACTTACTTGGACTTATCATAACCGAATATCTCTTTAATATGTTTCGAGTAGTCTAAATCTTCCTCTCCATCGTCAATAAAATCATCCATTTCTGAATCATATTCTGAATCTGAATTCATAACTCTTTCTGAAATCATAAAATACAATTTCGACTATTAGCAATTATAATTAAAAACATTGTACAAGCTAAACAATTGAATCTCATGAATAATTCATTATCTTTACTCTAAATCAGGTATGGGCAACCTTTGACATGTTGTGGGCCGAACTTTAATGTGCAAGTACATTCGTGGGCTGCGTTTAAAAGGAGGTGCATTTTAAAATAGTGTTCATAATTTTTAGTGATAGATATCAGACATGAAATTTTTCTAAATGTCTCACAGGTCAGATGCTGCCCATGGGCCGGGTGTTGCCCACATATGCTCTAAATAATGACTGAGTACAATATAATAAATGTGTTAGTTGTTAATGTTATAATTAATGTTAAAAGACTCGTGGCAAAGATTGTAGATAAAATAAAGAATTACTTTTTTGCATTTGCTTTCTCTTCTTCTCATCTACTGGATGTTTTCGTTTTACATCAGCTGGAGGAAATTGACGAGTACTATCTGCTTTCTGCAATCCAGATCTATCACCTGTTTTCTGAACTGGTTTACCCAAACTTTTCATATACTTATCAAAGTCAAAATGATTTGGCACTTTCAGTTGTGTTCCAGGTTTGGCACCCATCTCATGACTTATTTTCTGTTCCGATTTCAATTTCGGAGCTAAACTTTTAGGGTCTGGTGTCTTACTTTTACAATCAATAGTCTTAACGCTGCCATTCACCGGTTTCATACTGTTACTCAGTTTTGAATTGTTCTCGTTGTGATTTCCAAACAATGCTTTTTGTTTAGCCAATATTTTACCCTTGATTTCTGCGCTTTGTTTACTTGATATTTTATCTCGCCTTTCTGTATTCTGTTTATCTTGTATTTTATCTCTCGCCTCTACACTTTGCTTACTATTATTCAAATGTTTCAGAGCAGGTTTGTCTTGATGAGAATGCCCATTCATAACTTTTGTTTCTTTAGTTTTATTTGATATAGAAATTTTCTTCTCGTTTGCATTTTTATCTATCCTGTAAGTGTTTTGAATTTTTGAATGTATGTTTTTGTTTGTTTCATGTTTGACTATTTGTTCTCTGTTATTAGAGTCTGATTTTTGTTTATTATTAGGTTTTCCAAGTATATCTTTACTTTTTTCTGATATTTTTAACTCCGATTGTCGAATGTCATTATTGAGCTTAGGACGGTCCGATTTCCCTTCATTTAATCTTTCTTTTATTTTCTTATCTTTTTCATGTTTATTAACCTTGTCTATAGATTTGTGTTTCTCTGTCACTTTAAGTTTTTCCAATTGTTCTCTAGCAATTTTTTCCCTTTGTTGTTTTTCTAATTTTTCTTTCAAAAAAGCATATTTTTCTGCCTCAGAGTTTAATCTATCTTTACTTTTCTCAAGTTTTTGGGAGGTAGTATTAGTAGTATCTATTTTACTAGTTACATTCTTATCACTTAATTTTGGAATGCGTGTGAAACCTGGAGTACTTGACTCTGATTTTCTCTCCTTTTCTTTTAAAGGTCTTTCATCCTTTTGAACTGAAAAAAGGAAATATTTTAAATACAAAAACCAAAAACAGCTTTTTTGAAGTAATAGTTGTAGAAAATGGTAATAATGTATATAATTAAGAGAATAAGGAACATTTTTCTCCAGCATATCTTATATGACAATACGAGTAATAGTATTCAGTATCATCAGAAAGGTCTTGACTTTAATTTGTGCATTTTGATCATTTCACAAATTTTTTCACAATAGAAAATTTATTATATTAAGCCGTCAAATAATGCACATAATATATATGTAATAATAATATATGTTGAGTCCGAGTATTGTAAAAAGAAGCAATGGAACAAGCTTAAAATGTTGTTAAATAATTTTATTTCTTTATCTATTTAAATAAAACTTAGCACTGCCAGTGATGCAATGATGATTAATAAAGAGAAGACAATGTCATTAACAGAGATTAATTTTTTTATGTTTAAAAGATATTGAAATAGATTTCAATTTCAATTATATATCAATATAAATCAAATAAACAATTTACTATGTGAATAATTTTAACACTACAAATAGTAAAAAATATATCATTAGAAAAAATAATGTAATTATAATGTCTTAAAATAATGATAATATTTTTAGATAAATTTTATAATTAATATATCTACGACAAACTCATTTCATCGTATAAATATGCTTGTGATAAAATTTTCCTTATTCAGTTGGTTTAATAAATTATATAATTCTTTTATTGGTTGTACAATGAAAAGACACATACACAAATAAAACTAGCCTTTAATTCTTAATAAAGTTATCAACAGTCACATAGTAACTGCTGGCTACTAATAATAATAAACCATACTAACATTTCTGATCAGATTGCTCTAAGCGTTGTTGACGCCTCATACGCCTTGCCATTTCTTCTTCATATTCTCGTTTTTGTTTTTTAGTCATTGGCCTTTCAGTTTCAGTTTCCACTACAGGTTTTTTGATGGCTACTTCTAATGGTTCACTTTTTTTTTGTTCGGCTAACTTCAAAAGCTGATTGAAGTCCATGGGTGGTGGGGCGATCTTCTTTATTTTAGGTTTGACACATTTCTCTTCTACCTCTTTATCTGCTTCCAAAGGGGAAACTGGACTTGCTTCCCTATCTGTTGATAAAATATATTTTAAAACTTTAATACTTATTCATTATTTTATAGAAATGCTAATTTTTTACTGTTATTTTTACACCTGTTTGATCAGCTGTTTTTCTTTTCCTCTTATGAGGAACAGGTTCATCTTCATGTTGAAGAGCAAACTTAACACGTTCTCTTGTTCCTGCTAAGTCTCGCTTGGCAGATTTATCTGAAAATTTATATTTCCTGAAAATTGATATTTGACGTTTTGAATATATTAGTAAGATAAAATAACACTAACTGCTCATGGGAAATTTGGGTTCATCTGGTAGCTTGCTGTATTTTTCCATCATCTTTTGATATAATGCAGCAGCTTCTTGAGATTCATATCCATAATCATCCTGATCGGGTTGGTCCGGTCCTTGAAGTGTCACTGCAGTGTTATCACGATCTACAGCGTCAGCTAATACAGACTTATTAGCGGATTTAATAACTTTCAATGTCTTTTGTATTTTACGCAGCATTTTAGGATCTCGCATGGCCTGCAATTCTTCCTTCTTTCGTTTTGCTTCAAGCTGCTTTTGGCGTTCTTCTTCCTCTTTTTTAGCTAAAAATCTTTTTATATTCTCTGAAAGCCGATCCTTCGGCTTATGTTCTTTTTTAGGTGGATCGAAACGTGCCTTGTAATACATGCTACCCTAATTAATACACATAAAAAAAAAATTGAGTAAAAACAGCAGTTTTCATAAAAACATCAATACTTAAATAACATGAAAAATAATTTATAATCAAATATTGGTAACTAATGTAGCACATTTATGGATTGAATCCAATGTTTTATTTTACTAAACAAAAAGTACGAAACTTACTGTGGACTTCTCCTGTTGAATGCGTTGAGCAGCAAGTAATGTTTCACGAAACTCCATTGTTATTATCCTATAGTCAAAGTATCAATGATAATTAAAAATTTGTGAGCATATTAAAAATTCAGAAAAAAACACGATAACTACGAAAAATACGTGTTCCAGCAAAATCTGACAAACAACTTCACCATTTTCTCGAAACGTACTAAAAACCACAGACACCTAATTCAATATATGAACGGCAACCAAACATTGCCAATTTTTTATACACAGAATAGTAAACTGAGGTAAGCTGGTATTTTCTTGTTTAATACTGTGTCACATTAAAAGTGGGAAAAAATTAAGTTCTATATAGCTATGTTTTGAAAAGTGACATCACAATAAAATTTCTGTTGATGGTTACATATATTTTTGTTATAGTATTATTAAGGACATGGTTTTTTTTACGTTGTTTTCGAGTAATGTTCTATTGTATCAGTATCGAATTAATTATTACACCTACTTTTATATGATATTGTACATAATAAATTTAGCCTTCTCATACTGCTTATTGGGACAAACTTCCTTATCACAGATTACATTCCAGACATTTGACGAATGAGATTTAAGCCGAAAAAAGTGTAAAACTTGAACCGTCATGATACTTTTGCTGTAACTTCGCTATCTTCTATACCATATTGAATATTCCGATTCTCATCGATTACCAAAGCTAGGCAGCGTTGAGAGTGGTTACTATTTGAATGGGTAATCGCCCAAAAACATCGTGCGATATTTGCTTTTAGCTCTTGCACTTTTTTGAAGTGAATCTTCTTTAGGTACACGTAGAGAGATAATCATTGTAATTTTTTTAAGCATTTTAAAATGTTACGTTTGCTTATAATTTTTACCGGTCTCATTCTTCTATCACATGACTCTCAAATGGTGTTGAACAATAAACATATGTTTTTAATTGTAGCGACCACAATTGTTAGATTTCAGGCTGTAATTATAACTCTATCATTTTAAACGAAGTTGAATAATAATAAACTAAAATTTGTTATTGTATTTATTTCTCCAATAAAATAGCTTTTACTAAAAATAAAAGAAAAGTCTGTCATTCAAATTTTAACCACACTTAACTTAACCACAATTACTTTCGCTAACAAATAAAATAAAAAAATACTAATAAAACCTATTAAGTTTCAGTTTTTCAGTATGTACACCAATACGATTTACTTCATTTGATTGCTCTTTAACCTTTCTAAGTATTTCCTTATTCCTATTACTTAATAATATACAAAAAAAGACATTTTCTATCTACTGGGTTTTCTACGACACCTTTCTTTTTTTCATTTTGAATGTCGATGTCAAATTCTAACTAAAATGTATTATTCAATTCATCTTGCGTTTGGTTATCAAAGGATTTTTAAACCTTCTACTAAAGCATAAATATTAAGCTGTTAGAGAATGCGTGAGCCAATGTTTGACAATTATGCGTGTTTTGCTTTGCATTTATGGACCTTGAATACGGCCTTAATTTGACAGTCAATGCAATAATCTTGACACTTGTGCTTGACAGTTTGTTTCTTTCCCGTTTTGACGTTGTGTTGAAAATGGTTTGTAAGATAAATGTGAAATATATCTCTTAAAATCTCTTTAATCGCTCAGTCAAATGTGTTCTAAATTCGTGTTTTGTGTACTTTGTATTGCGTGTTAATATAGCCAACGTCATTTTCTGTATTAAACGTAATTTTACTATAACCTAACCTTTCATTTGTTTATAGGCTACCTCTAAGAAGAAGACAAGAAAGCTGAGAGGTCATGTTAGTCATGGCCATGGAAGAATTGGTTCGTATGAACGTAAAAAACGTCATCGTACTAATGTACTGGATATTTCCATAGTTATACTTGATATTTAATTTTAGGTAAACACCGTAAACATCCGGGTGGTCGAGGTAATGCCGGTGGAGAGCACCACCACCGTATTAATATGGACAAATATCACCCAGGGTATTTTGGAAAGGTAAAACGATGGATATTTATTGGTACAAAAGTTATAAATATTATGTAGTTGATACGATTCACATAAAATTATGATTCAATTTTAGTTGGGGATGAGGAATTACCACCTGCGTCGCAACAAAAACTTTTGCCCGGTTTTGAATCTAGATAAACTTTGGACCTTGGTGAGTGAACAGTCGAGGCTTCGCTATGCTGGTGCAACAGACGGAAAAGTTCCAGTGATCAATATTGTCAAAGCGGTAAATTTATTGCTATTTAATTTTGTTTTTTTACTAAATATATAGTGAAGTAGTCTTTTGGTCCTCATTATGTGACACCATTTTTTGTGAATGCAGTCAGATAAGTTTTGTGTTAATTTTTAAGTTTGTTAATAATTCTCGTTATCAACCAAAATTTTTACACATTCTGCATTATTTTTAAAAATTATATTAAATAGATGTATAGTCATAAATGACTGTGAATATTAAATCAGAAAAATAGTTTTGTTTAGGGATTTACAATGATAGGAAAATATAGATATTGATTAATAATATTGTTATGTTGTACTTTCTTAATGGCTACTCAAGTCAAGGTAATGTAGTACTCTCGGGTTATATTAACACCTTTGTCTTTGTAATCTATCAAAAGTATTTCTTCCGCATCCCAAAAAATAGAAACCATTAGTTTTCACACAGATTGTGACACTTTAAATTTCTTGTGTAAGGTATTCCTTTTTTATGCCATTGCATATTTCTTACTTCGACTCAGAATTATAATAACGAACCCAAGTTTCATCTACAGTAATGATTCGTCTCAAAATTGCATCTGCGTTAACTCATTGCTTTTGAAGTGGGGTTAGCATTTTCATCACCCATCTTGTGATTTTTGTTATATTAAGATGGTTGTGTAAAATAGTCAAAATAGTTGAAGGTGTTGCTTTAAATATTTCTGCCAGTTTTTTCTTCTTCAAACATAGGTTCTCCTATATTAATTTTTCTACTTTTTCGACTTCTAGAGAGTGGTCTCTACAGGCCACCTGGGTCTGGGGTCATTTTCAATTGACTCTCTTATTTAAATATAGTATGTCACTTGTAAATCTCTGTTTTTTTTAGGACAGTGATCTCCGTAAACTGATACCATCTCCTGCGTAAGGGTTTGCAGTGATTTTCCCTGTCTAGTGAAGAACTTAATAAAAGTGCGATGCTCAATTTTGTCCATAACTGTGTTGTGTGTGCAGATCGACTTGTTATTCATGCAGTAGCTCACAAATGACTGAGCATACTAAATTGGTACAAGTTGCTTATATATCCAATAACCACACAGTAAGCCAAACATAGTAGTAATCTTCCCTGTTCCCGTTTATACCCTTATTCTGCAAATTCATTGACCTCTTGTAATTTATGGTGTTACAATAGAATAAAAAATTTGCTTTTGGGCTGTGACAACAACTTAAATACTCTAAAAAAATGTACTTATGATTTAAGAATACTAAAGGATTATTATACAATTTACAGTAGAAGTTGAATAGAATAAAATATAAAAATAAATGGTGAGAATTAAGAACTTTTAATATCAAACTAATGGGAAACGCTTGGCATTTTCAAATGCTGATGATCAATCTTTAACATAGTGCATTTGCATACATTGTCATATTTAGCAGATTAAAAAGTTGGAGAATAAGAACTGAAATGTTAATATAGCTCCATGATGCTTTGTTTGACTTAAGAGTTACTTAATGTACAGTTTTTATAGCCAAAAGTTTCAAAATGTTAATAGAGTTAAAATAGTATTATTTAATATAGAATAAAATTTTTAGTATGTATGTATATGAAAAAAAAAAAAAATTTTTACTACATTGGAAACTCATTCGGAAATAATATATTATGACATGCATTTGGGCTAAATTTCTAGTTGTAATTTAAAAATAGGTATTTCAATTTACATTTATATTTTGTAATCATTATTAGCTAAATAATTAATTGTTAAAAATATTTCAGAATCCAAATGTTTGCTTTGATAATTATATGAAATGCAAATAATTTTCATACATTTTGCATTTCAAATTTCCATTTAATTTCACAAAATGAGGAAATCAGTGATGATCAATAATGTAGAAGCAAAATATAAATGTAAATCCAGGATATTTGGCATAACTTTGAGTATAACTGGTCTGTGTATAAAAAAAATGTGTGAAATAGAAAATATCAATGATCAATGACTGCAAAATATTTGTTCAGTCAAATTCACTGGTTTATAAAAGTCAAATTCATTTCAACAGTTTGATTTCTCATAGATATATTTATAGTGACTTGGGCATTCCAATGTTTCTTCGCTAAAGCATCTATTATTGCTGATAGCACACTACTCAGTTTTTATTCTTTCAATTTTGCTCACTAGAGGGCGTCATTTGTGAAAAAGTACTATTGTCTAAAAATCCACAAGTATGTACAGTTTTACATTTAAAAATATTGATATGGAAAAAGTGATTGGACCCCTGTCTTCTGGCAATAAACTTTTATATGATTTAATAAAAGTGTGATTATTGTAAAATTCATATTCATTGTAACAGCCCTAAATTTGATTTTAATATTTCTCTACAGCAGTGTTTTCCAATCTGAGGGTCGCGACCCCTTGGGGGTCTCGAAGCTTTACTTGGGTGATCGCCGGCTGAAAGAAAAACTCGAGGTTCTTACACAACAAAAACACAGTTTTAGTGTAAAGGATGTGCTTGTTTAATTTTCAAAAGTTTATCAAATTGTGGTGCTATTTTTGAAACGTTAATAATCAAATCGTTTTCAAATTGCAGTCTATTTCTCTTTTTAGTTTTAATGTCTACCATTGAAGAAAATGTCAATTCACACAAGTATGAAGTGGCGAATGGCACTAATAATTTTAGAACTTCCCTTGCCAGCTCTAAATATTCGTGTTTTCTTTTTATGCAAAATACGTGAGCGAAAGAACAAAAGAATGACGTCCATACTCCTCGGTGCGCTCAACTGAGTGAGAGATGCGAGTTGAAACAAAAAACATTGCGGGTGGCGCGCGCGCGGGCTTACTGTCACCGCAACGACAATACGGTGTGGCAACATCACTGTTGCAGTTGGGCCCATGTGAATAAATAGATAAATGTATCAAAATAGGAAAAAAATTATTACCTAACGTATGTAGTCATTTAAGGAAATTATTTTTTTTGGCTTTCTAAGAGACGGGGTCGCCAGAATATTTCAACCTGTAAAGGGGTCGCGAAATCAAAAAGATTGAAAAGCACTGCTCTACAGTAAAAACCATGCATGAATGTTAATCAAACTTGCTACTATTGACTGCCAGATGGCGTTTTTTATCCAAATAAAGATGTGATCTGTCTTAAACCTTTACTGTCGCAAGCCATGAAACAGTGTCAAATTTCCAAAAAGGGTGGAAAACAAGATTTATCATGTTACCTTAGTTTTTCAGGTGGCCCAATTGCCTTTATAATTTAAAAATGTCTTGCCTAATTAGTGAATATGTTCTGTTGCCAAATGATCTATGATATGGTGTGAACTTAAGAAATAAAACATTTTAATCAAAAACTAATATAATTGAATTTTTGCTCTATTTATGAAGTATCTCAAACTTCCTTATGTACTTTGAGGCATAGGCCTTTTTCTTTAATGTATTTTTATGTGTTGCTAGCAAAGCTTCTCTAAATTTGGGTCTGCTCACAAAAATTTTTTCTCTTAGTCTATATTCCCTTATTACTTTGTATTCCTTAGAGTGCCACTCTATTACTGCCTTATTTAATTTTCTTTGATGTTATTAATCAAGTCGCTTCTACTATCGTTTTTGTTGATTGATTTTGATCAGGATGTCGTTTAGTTTTATTTTAGATTTATTATTAAAAGAAACCGAATAATTACTATGATATGCGAGGAAACCATAAATGTTTAATTCACTAACTAATAATTTTTGTTTTTATTTTTTTCCAGGGTTACTACAAATTGCTCGGCAAAGGCAAATTACCTAATCAGCCAGTCATTGTGAAGGCTAAATTTTTCTCAAAATTAGCTGAAAAGAAGATAAAGGCTGCGGGTGGTGTGTGTGTGCTGTCTGCATAATTAAGATAATAATAAAGAATGTAAAACCAGTTTTTGTTTTTCTTTTCATTTTATTTGCCACATGTAACAAGATTGTCTCAAATGCAAAACTTGAATTACTATAACTGTACCAATAATTTAGTTGCATAATAATATTCAATGAATCAATTTAAGGGACAAATGCTTTCGTTTTATATACACACGATATACTTCTACTGACACAATCACCTTATGAAATTAACTAATATGCTCAAGCAAAAGTTCGCTCACTGAAATTTGATTTGGGTTTGTGATTGTCTGATATTTATAATTTCACTTTTGAACATGTAACATTTGATAGAAATGCTATTATTTTTCACATTTAAGCTTTATTAACCTACAAATTTAAAGAGGCAACATTAATCTCTACTAAGTCAACTTTCATTTTACTTGTATGGTTTCAATTACATTTTAATTTGTATCTAATTTTAGATAATCGGTAATATTTTTGCGGGTGGTAATATTTTTCTGTTTTACCCGCATTTTATTTAGGGTAGATGCCGTTATTTTTAAAGATTATCGTTATGTCGTTCAAATATAATCGACGTCATTTATTATTTCGACCTGTGGTCCATTTCGCCGCCGATGGCGATGTCCTCTATGTTGAAGGAAAAAGAAGTGGCCGATTCCAGCGTTGTATTTGTTCGGTACGTATTGGTATTTTGTCACTGCAATTTAATTTTGAGAGTCCAGCGATTTTTGTTTGTGGTATACCTTAGGATATTAAGTCCTCGGTGCTCGTGTTTGGCCATTGAGCTCGTCATTCAGTGTTTAATTTGCATATCCAGGCCAACGAAGTTAGAATGGCTCCTGTTCGTCTTAACGATGTTTGCAGGTGGCTCAAAGGCTTTCGCGGAAACCGTGGAGCATTCGACCGAATTCGGAGATGCGGTCAATCGGTTTTGCGCGTCATTTTATATTTTCCCTGATAGATGATTGGCCATTTGTCATAGTTTCCAAAGGTCGAATGGATGCTACATAGCGTATTATATAACCTTGACCAAATCTCGCACACGTTGGTTACTTTTTATTTTCTAAAAGGTCCCTCATTTGTGGGAACAGCCATTGGAACGACCATTGGTAGATCGTTTTGTACTGTCGGTCAAGATGGCGTTCTGATACTAAGCGCTACTCTAATTAAAGCGGCTTGCATCCAACGTCATGGCGATCAAGCTAACATTTCGAAAGACTTGAGGGGGACGATGGAACTCGTGATGGCTGTGAGCCATTGTCGAATAAGGAGTGGATATTTACGCTCCCTTTAGAGCCCGACAGACATACCGAGATGATCTTTAAATACGTCTTCTATGTGTAAAATATGCTGAGTTTGGATTCTTTGTAATAAAAAAAATGCTCTTATTGCTGGAAGTCATTAATCTATTGCAACAGTCGCAGTGAGGTATGAAGTGTCTAAATATCGATACATGAGTATGCGTTTGCTCCTAGTTGTTGCGTCATATTTGTATGACCTGTACTACTCTAAAGCCTTCGTTCCGACAAACCTTTTATTAGGATGGTAGATACTTCCCTTCTAACTTTCCGCTATGAAAATTGAAAGAATTTTATAAATTGAAAAAGTTCTGTTCATCTCGATTTTAGAAAATTCAGTTTTCAGCAGATCTTGATGTTTTTCATTCCTAAGAATCTAGTTCGACCTTTTTTCCGAGCGTTGTTTGTATATATGTTATGCGTGCATGTCTGTAAACCTCATAACTTTTGAACGGCTTAATCGATCGAAATTCCCTGCGATATTCGAAAGGGATCCGCTCAAATTAGACTTGCTGAAATATTAAACCAAGTGTTTTTGTGATTATTTTGTAAACTACGTACCGATAAATTTCAAAATCTATCCAGTTCTTCAGAAAAAACAACATTGATCGTTGTTAAATGCATTATAATCGGTTGATTTGTTTAAGAGATACTGATGGAGAAAAGTTTTTCAAAAAGAGGTTTAAGTAGAATATTTTTTAAACCACTACCAATACTAAAATCAGATTGTTTTCTCTAAAAAAAAAAACAGCATCGATCGTCGCAAATTACATTAAAATTGGTCGGTTTGTTTGAGAGATATGGTTAACATAGAATTCGAATAAAAAGATTTTTTCATAATGCATAGAAAATGTTCCATAGATGTTTGATATTGTCATCTTTTCCTAAAATTGCGTAGAATGCCATTAAACTGATCAAAAATCGAACAATGCCTTGGAAAGATAGTGTAGTTGAAAAATTAAAAAAAAAACCGTTTTGTATATATATTAATTTTTAAACTCGAAGAACTTAAAATGTATTGGAATGATTTATATATTTTTGAGCTCTAAAACTTGGTAAAGCACTAAAATCGTTCTTTTGAGCGTAATGAACTTAAAATTTATTGCTACTTTATTTTTGAACACTTTGAGCTCGAAAGGAGGAGAAGTTTTAGTGATGACCTGCAGGGTCAACAGTTTTGAAGATTTTTTTTTTAATTTAGTCCTATTACAAACATACACGTACACACAAATCAATTGAAGCCATTATTCAATAAAAAGTGAGACTGAGTATGTGGCCGGTAACATATCAAATGTTTTTTTTTTTATTTTAGTAGCGTTTTATTAATAAAATACTGGCATGTCTTATCTCTAAGCTTAAAATTAATTTCGTAAAAAAGCTCATCTTGAGCACCTAAAACTTCCTGTACTGCAGCAACTACTGCTTCATCATCTTCGAATCTCTGTCCTTTTTGAATAAACCTTCAACCTTGGAAATGGATAGAAGTCACTAGGGGCAAAGTTGGGTGAATACGAAGGATGCTCAAGTATTGCAAAGCCGCCATCTCGAATTGCAGTTATAGCAACGGATGACCTGTGAGCGGAGTCAATATATTGATGGCACCAAACAATTGTCGTTGCTTCGCTGTATCGCAGATACAGCGAAGCAAACGCTTCGCTGTATCTGTTTAATTTTATTACGCAATTTTTTTATTTCTTCTGCATACAAAGAACCCGTAACAATAGTTCCATAGATATGAGTAGTTCCATGGTCAATATGTATTATCATGACCACCGCTTAACTATCTCAGAAAAAAAAAAGCCCAAGAACTTTTCGTCAGAACGACCCGACTTAAATTTTTTTGGGGTTAGAGGTGATCGTCTTTTATAAATCATAGACTATATTTAATTTTGTTCCTGATTGTGATGGTGAAGTCACGTTTTATCCATGGTTGTAAATCTTGCTAAAAACTGTCCGGATCTTGTAACCAAAGAGCTTCAAAGAAGCTGATAAATGTTCAGCCTGGTTCGTTTTTATGCATCGGTAAGCATTCTGGGGACCCAGCGTACGGACTTTTTTTCATCCCCAAATATTCAAGTAAAATGATAGCACACTACTGGTTACTATCTTTGTTTCTTCGGCTATAAAACGTACCGTAACATGACGATCTGCTTAAACAATTTTCTCGACTTTTTTACCATTTCTTCAGTCACTACTGTTGTTGGGCGTTCCAGCGAGGATTATCTGTGGTGGGTGTTCTTCCACGTTTACATTCGGCGCATCAATTGCAACTGTAGAATACGATAGGGCATTTGCTCCTCAAGTTTCTGTAAGTCTTGATTAACTCATTCTGTACTGAAATTTTTCAAACATAAATACTTAAGCGCACGCAATTCAATTTTTTTTTCATTTTCAATAAGACGCTATGAGAGATGGCAAACAGAAGACGCATCATTTACATCTCCACAATTCGTTTACACAAAGGGAGTCCTCCGGCGATGCGCGCGAAAGACGGAGGGTCAGGGGGCAAGGGGGGGAGGGCGTCCTTATATTAGTTTTCTTATTGTCGAGATGAGACATCGGCGGAGGTGCGAGGACGAGCGCGCCGCGGCAGCGCCACCTCTATACGTGAGCCGCATCATCGAAAGCCCTATTTCAATTACGGGATCAATAGACAAATTCCCGGAGGCCGCCCCCCGAACCGTCTGTAGGTTGAGGAGTCCCGGATTGCGGCCGATTGTTCCGACGAGCCTTTTCTCCTTTCGCGTCTTCGACTTTTAAAGTTTCTACGGGAGAGCCGTTTCCCCAGTCTGGGTGGCGTCGACCGCGAATTTCGACCGATTTGCGGAACGTCAACGAACAAATCGATTGTCCAGGAAATTCGCTTCGATTCTGAAAACGTCCTTTGGTAGTTTTTAACTTTGCATATTTGATATCTGTTGTAATATATTTTTTGGTTATGCTTATCATGTATAATTTTAAAGTTAATAATGATGATGGTACATGTTCAGGGGAACATAAAAGAAACTTTATATTTTAGATTGTATAGATTTAATGAATAGTAATATAAAATCAATTTCTACCCCTTCCTATTTTCATTTCCACATTACGAAGTTTCACTTCTTCCGCGCGGAGGGACTCCACGCAATATTTTTTTTCTTTACATTTTGTTCATTCATTATCTATTTCTAAAAAATACTGCGAAATATAATTTATTGTTGATTTAAATAACTACTCATTAGGCAATAATATATAACTCGATCATAGCACACAAGTGACAAGTGGGTTGTATTTTTAAAATAAGTATATTATTATTATGCCCCTCAAATCAGGTTACGCTCCCTTCCTAACCCTACGATTTTCTAGCTGCGTTTCTCCGCATACTCACTTCAATGTGTTTCCCAATTTCAACGGTCAGTGTCGTACCTTATGCATTAAGAAAGTGTAAATAAACCTACATTAAAACTACGTTAAAAACTTGCGGAGACAGACGTAAGATTTCTCGTGGAAGTTCTTTAGAGAACTTTTGCGAGAAATCCGCAGACATTTGCGGAGGCGGAGACAAGATTCTGTTGAAACACTATAGTTATAAAAATGTATTGTGGCACAGTGTAGGACTGGTCGTATGGTCGAAGCTGTGAGTCGAGGTGGCGTTTACCAACCGGGCCTCATCCTGCACGGGCGCCTATCACACCTACCCTCAGGCTTACGACCTACATGTAAAATAGTTTATTCGTATTTAGAGAGAAATAAAACAGACATTCGAAAAACGGTTGACCACGCGACCATTCCTGAATCTTCCCGCTTCCAGCTCAGAATATGACTCTCTTGTACATATATGAGCTCAAAAATTATAATGGCGCTTTTTAGGGTACTAAGTCAAAATGGCAAAAATGAAACCTTGTAGTTTTATCATGTCCATTCGTCCGTCCGTATGTTACAGGCATTTTATTCAAAAACTACAATACGTACCTATGTTGTTGAAATTTATAATATAGGTGTCTTGTGTGACCTGCTACTTAGTTTGGTGGTTAAATAATAAAAATAAAAATTTCTAAGGGGGGGTTCTCCATACAGAAGCTGAAAAATTTCTTTTTCAGCAAACCTCAACGTACAATACACGCTTCGACAGTTCTTTTAAAAACACTTTATGGTTTCCAAGCAATTTATCTGATTAGATGAATTATTTCGGAAATAATGCTCCGAAATTTGCAGAAATTGTGTGTCCCCCCTCTATTTTCAAAACCGTATGTCCAAAAATATGAAAAAAATAAAGAAGATAACGCTTAATAAATATTTTCAACAAAAATTATTTTGAACATGGTCAGATATACTGTTTTTGAGTTATTGACGAAAAACTGCGCTTCTCAACAAAATGACGTAAGTGCCGTGAAGATACACTTTTTCGCTGATGCACTTTAGTTTACACTATTTTACAGTAATAGTCGACATACCTACTTGTTTTTCTAATTATAGGCGACTACAGTGTTTAGAACTATTCTGTGCGAGAAACATGGAAAAAGTGTAACAACGTACTTTTTTCGTAAATAGTACGTTTCTTTGTAATAATGGCTTCGGAACCCTATAATGAGCATGGTCCGACGTGATCTTGGCCATGTTTGTTTCAAATTTTTTTTTTTGTTTTTGAACAATAATATTTATTGATTATTTAAATTGTGGAGTTCGTTGCCGTTTTTTGGTACAACAATGATGTCCTATTAAGAGTAATGCTTCATGAAAAAATATGAGTTATTTTAAAAAGGATTTCTGTTTTAATTTTTTAAAGGTCATATGTTTTGAAGGAAATAACCGATTTGGATCTGGTTTGCGGCTTGTGAGGCAGTTTTTTTGATGTATAAACTGATGGATGTATTAAATACGAAATATCAAAAAATTAGAAAGTTACTTTGAAAATGCACATTTTGGAAATTTTTGAACTGCGGCAACTTTTAAACGAATCAACCGATTTTAATCTGCTTTGTGATATTCGCCGTATGTTTTTAATCATTAAAATTGTGTATTCCATCTACCCTTATCGAAAGCTTCTGGGGAGTCCTTAAATTCATAATACCACCCGGGCCTTTTAAGCCCAGTCCGACCCTGTTGTGGCATATGGACAAACCGACAAGATGATACTGTAAGGCTACTTTATTACCTTTGGCTACGTAATCCTAAAAATCTGCGATGCTTTCACCATAAAGACAACTTGGAAACCACACATTAATATTTTTTTTCCTTTTGAGGAAAATGATATCCATCTTTCTTGGGAATAACAGATATTTTATTTAGAGATTCTAAATAACACAGTTATCAATAATCGCATTACTTAAATCTCTGGTTTTAGCTAAGTGCATTGAAAATGCTCACCAAGACCACAAAATATTCCCTTACCTAGTGTATATTTCACTTTTAGTCTATCACATTTTCTGGGCCCCAGGTATGCACATGTGCGCGCACACACACTAACACATGCACGGACACACGCATCCACTCACAGACACATACACACCACACATGCATACATATAAATCAGCTAAATATTGTGTATTTGACAACAATAAACGTGTGTACATACATATATTTATTATTTCTCAAAATGTGTCTAGCTCACTAATTACTTGTATTTACTATCATTTAACTATGTGGAAACACAAAAACTGTTGCATGTAACTGTTACTCGCTGTTTATGGAAAACAAAATTAATTTAACTAAAACTTTTTTTCATGTTTGCATGTCGCTTAAGCTATATACGTTGTATACCTACTAGTGTTTCACTTTATAATTATTTTTGTTTTGAGGACCCCAGAAACATATTACTTTGTTAGTAGCTACTATTCCGATGTTACTTTTATTCAGTCAATCATTCAGGCATTCGAAATATTCTTAAATTATAAACATTGGAATATATACATTCCTACATACTAGGGAAACTAGTATATCAAATTCAACAGTTTGTAATGAAGCTATCTCTCCTCATCCAAATAATTTGTTTGTTTATACCTAATAGAAATTACATTTCTCATGTACACATAAGGTTGATTAATAAATATTTATTATTATTAATATAATTAGGGACAGGTTGAACATTCAAGTGAATGGTAACAGTTGTCACTGAAAAAAACAAAAACAATAAATATTCAGATGGACAAACAGACAAAAAACAGATAAAATCTTTACAAAATTTCTAAAATATATAATCTGACAAGTATTGCATGTTAATTGCATCATGGGAAAGATAAACTTTTATCTCAATTGAACAGCTGTCTAAAGAGTGGAGATACCATGTATTCTTAAGACATACTTTTAAACAAATTACTCTATTTATATATATATCATTACTCTATTTGAATGTTCCAACATAGGCTTGTCATTGCTGCTACACGTATAATATATAAGTACATGTATAATAATATAGGGAGTGTAAAATAATGTTACAAAATAAATAAGAGTATTTATTACTCCATTATTTAAAGTACAAAATCTCTCGATGCTTCGATCTATGCTAATATAAATAAATATAGGCTATAAGTATACCCTAGATAAAATCTAACCACTTGCATAAGTTTGCATTGCAAAAAATGTTTGATCAAAGCACATTTGATAAATTAAGTGTAAATAGTAACTGTATGCGTTTGTGGAATTTGCTGAACAGGAGGTTGAGGCTGAACATTTTCTGGAGATCTTTGTTTAGCTTTCTTTCTTGCTGCATCACTTTCCGCATAATACATTCCAAGTCTTGTTTTAATTGCTGCCAAAGCAGCTCCATTGATTTCTTCGTGAAATATATTAGTATAACGCCATTGCTTAACAAGGGGACCCCTCTTTCTTTCCTTTTTCTGATTTTTTTCGTTTTCTTTCAGATCATTATTCATGTTGGTTGTAACACTATTGTCTGGAAATGCTGAATTAATGGTAATAGATGTTTGTGGTTCTGGTTTAGCTTGTACTAAAATGTAAGCTGTTGCCTGAGTAGGTCGAGCTGGTGCTGAGGGTTGTAGTAGTATTTGTCCAGTTTGGGTTTGATAATAATTAGTTGGTGTAGCTGTAGGAGTTAACGCTGTTGTCTGGTATTGATTCTGGGCAAAATAGTTTTCTGCAATATTGACCAAATGTCCACTACCTGGATAAGGAGTTATTGGTGTGAATGCTTCTTGGACTTGTGCTGTAGGTTGGGTTTGTTCAGGTTGAACAGGAACCTCAATATTACGTTTAGATTTTGGCAATGTAGCACTAATGTTATCAGGATCATAAGTTTTTATGTAGTCTTTCCACATTTTTGAAATATTTATTTCTAAGCCAGCAATTTTATCTAGTCTGATGAAATCTTTCAAGTGATGTGTGTGAACAATAGAGTAAATATGATTTTTTATTTGATCGATTACACCTGAAGGTAAACGAACCTCACCAGACCTACGATGACTGTTTTTACCACGGTTGTCACTCGGAAACATAACACCATCATCCATTTTTTTACAAAGCACCCTGACCTTCCTTTCTGTGATAGCATGAATGTTTTTAAATGCTGTCTGACACACTTGAGTTTCTCTGCCTTTGACTCTTACAAAATACTCAAATGTGCAGGTTCGTCTACTACTTGCTTTAACTCTTTTTCTTTTAACATCAACTTGCCTCATTAATCCAAATAAATAAGCATTTTGTTCATCATGAGTTTTCATGGAATAAAAGCCTTGAAATGTTTTCAATCTAATATCTTCTGGAACCTTTTGAAAACACCTTCTGCGACAATTACAATCAGGACCAGGCTGTTTAGGTGGGACTACTTTACCATTCGCATTTATATATTCTAAGCCAGCAATTCTTAGTCTTTTTTGTTTCTGCTTGTGCCATTCTGAAAACGAAAAAAGAAATCAAACAGATATTTAAATTTCAAATTCACATGTGTAACTTGCATAAAAGTATTTTTTAATGTAAACATAAATACCTATAAGTTTTAAATAGGAATGATGATAATGTAACTACTTAATGCTATTTTAAAGGCAAATATCTAAACGTATAAAATCAACATAAGTAGATAACACAAAGTTATGAACAAGAAATCGGCACTTATTTCAATTCAAATTACAAAGCAACTTCATAATACGTGTCAAGAAAGTAGTAAGAGGCATAATTCGGCGAGTTCATTTATCGTTTATCGTGAATATTAACTCGTTGAATAAGGATATTTACTTTTTAAATAAATAAACTAATTTAAAGTAAGATTGTATAAGATACCTTCTGGATTTCGAGTACGTCTTTTTACTACTTTTCCGTTTTTAGTAAGCTTTATTTTTCTCTCAGATCCTGAGACATCCGCCATTTTAATATCGAGGCATACTATATATCCATAACCAAAGCATCCTATGAACCAAAGTATTGCTTGGTATTGCTTACGACCTTATTGCTAAAGTAGATACAATAACAATAGACAAACATAATATAATTTAAACTATACATAATATTATTTTTGTCGGAATTAAATGTAGCCGACAAGGATTGTAGTGTATTTTTTAAATAAATTTAATTTTAATTTCCAGGACATAAAAAAAACCTTTATAAAATATGAGATAGCATTGTAGTTTAAATTCAGGTATTTTATATCAAAGGTCAACATAGGGACAAAAGTAAACAAAATTTTAAATTAAAATGTTAAGAATTTTTGTAGTTTTATCTTGTTTCGAAATATTGTGTCTACAACATATTTTCTACAAAAGTGAGATGAGATTGAGTTAACTTTATAAAATTAAACGTACCGACAAACCATTAATGCAATAACTTAAATTTTAAAATGAGTCGTAATATAACTTTCCATTAAGGAACAAACACATTGGGCAAATAGTTGGCTAAGATGGGTTTTTTTTTTCATCTATATAGATGAAAAAAAAAAAGATGATTAGAAAACCGTCCATATGGACGGTTTTCTAAAAATGATCAAAGAATTCAGTGTGCATATTGCAAAAGGTGTCTATACAAAATACGTGTAAATAATTTGACGGCCAGTGGTAGCCAAGTAGATAAGAGCGACGCCTTCAAATCAGAAGAAATCGGGTTCGAACCCCAACCACAGGCAAATTAACCGATTAATTTTAAATGAAGTTAAATTAAATCATTCGTTCAAGGCTAAACCATCCGAATTGGACGCTGTTATCTCATTAGTGGCTTCAGTCGTTACCAGCACCAAACCTGTACTGGGCCAACGTGGAAAACTAACTGTATATTTTTTATTCTTGTGTAGTAATATTTCCCGTATTATTTTTTGTGTAAAAATTTGCTTATTAACACTGGTTTGGCAACGTCATTCTATAACTAGTAAAATTTGATTTAAATGTCTATTCGCTTTTTCAATATATTTAGTTATATTAAATTAATATTGAAAACATATGCAATATTATGACATCACGAGGTGTGACCTTAAGACAACACTCTTTTTCTTATAGAATTCTAAATAGTACCAACGATTCCTAACCACAGAAATTACAATCATAGTGTCAGAGCTCTTTAAAAATATATATATGTTATTGTTCTGTATTATATATTCTATTAAGATTCTACTCTACGGTATAACCTTTCATGTATATTATGTGGACGTAATTATTTAAATGTTTCTTAATTTTGTCTTTCGTTGGAGTTTCTACGTTAGTGTTTTTCTTATTAAATGAATTGTTATGAAATCAATTTCCTATTGTAGTGAATCCGTAATTAAATAATTCTCATTTAGAATGATAAAGAAGCGAAAACATAACTAATATATTAAGCACTTCAGTGTACGAACTTTTTGAAGTTGAAACTTTATAGAAATCTCTATATTTTTTACTATTATCGTAATGCCTATTGTCATGGAAGTCCTTATTTCTTTATTTTATGCTGTCCTGTTTTTTTTAGTTCTTGTTTGTGTACTTGCATTGATGGTAAGTTTTTTATTACTATTGTCATTGTAGAGTTTAAATTTGTTGAGTATAATAGGATGTCTTAATTAAAAACCTTATTGTATATTTGTAAGCTATGAATATTCAAGATTAAAAGTTTTGTAATTTTCGAAATTTTGTGATAATTTTTGGTCCAATAAATCGTCCATAATTTTAAATGCCAACTTTCTTTGTTGAATTGTATTTCTTAAAGAACCTAGGCTTTGTGATTGACAAAAGAAAGAAGTGACCGTCTTTAGATTCTTCAATAATTTTTTGAAATTAGGATGCATATCTATAAAATTCGGGAAATAACTGACACAAAACTTTTATTTAGAAGTTAACTTTGCTTTATTTCATAAAATATTGACTGTACTACCTGCCATGCAAAGAGATTTAAATAATATAGACTACTTAATGAATATATTTTTATACAAAAATTATGAATGTTGTTAACTTTTGCCTAGTTATGCTTAGGCATATCACACAATATTGAATGATTCCTTACCAATATTTCAAATTTGTCTGCATTACCCACTTTACTACAATACTAAAATTTAAGTCTCTTTGGTCCATCAACAGTTGAGGCAAATACAGTATTCATACAAATGCATTTTTTAGATACTTTTTCCAATTCACAGATATATTTATTTGCATCATTAAAAGATGTTAGTAGTATCTATATTATTGGTAGTAGTTTGCTGTTTATATGTATAATATTAATAATAATATTTAATTTATTGAATCATTAAAGTTAGCCAATAAACAGACAAAACAATGGTTATAGTTTGGTAAATGAAGTAGGTCACTTTGTTTTGATTACAATACTGAATAAAACTAAAAAGAAAAATAAAAAATTGTTCACATAAAAAATCATTGTTTATTTGGAAATATTGTATTTCAAACAAAACATAAAAATAAACTGTAAATTCGCTGCTAATATATGATAAATTTTTATTGTCTTATTCTTGCTACAATGCTGGTCACCTCTAGTTATTTATATTAAGCAAAGTTTACAACAAGAATTAAATTTAGAATGTATTGAAGTTTTGTTATCTGTAGCCTGTTCTCAGGCAATATACTTAGTTGAAATTGCTGCCTATTGTAAAATTTGTTGCCTGTAGTATACGGCTAAAGTTTTACGTGACAACCACTTTGAATGGTAAAATCATTTTAATGAATATTCATTCTATATAGGAAGAAGGATGAAATAATAGTAACAATTTAAAACATTTATTTATACAAAGAATTATATTTAAAACATTAATTTATACAAAGAATCTCGCACTGAATTTCATATTAACAAAATTTTATTTTACCTTTACAACATAACATATATTACAAATATACATACAATAACTTGCAATACATTTGCAAGCTATGCACTACTCTAGCGCTGAGCGCGCGCAGACCGATCATAGTTGAGTGGAGAGAGACGCAGCGGCGGGCCTCTCTCTCGTGACTCATCGTTACGTACCGAAGTTACACCTTTTCAGTGACTCCAGCCGAACCTAATTTAAGACGTTGTCACGTCAAAATCAGCAGGCAAGATGATATAGACAAAAGTCTCTTTATAGGACTGTCCTTTTCATTCATTATGTTGTATGAGTAGGATAATCATGTAGACAAACTCTTCTCTAAAGCATCGTGCTATGCCGGCAGAACCATTACATGCATGAAAAACAGGCTCTCTGACCATTACATATCGACTGACAGATGATCAGCACTCTATTTTTAGAAATGCATATGTTAATCATAGTTTGCCAGATCAGTATCTGTTCAGAGATAGTTGTGTCAATTTTTTACTTTATTTTTATGTTCAGTTCGGTGAACACAATTTTCAAAGAACTAGAATTTATTAAAGCTCATGGTTTCATGTGATAGAAAACATGGCTATAAGAAAATTGTCTTTAAAAGCTTGGCAATGATAATGATAGCCATTAATTTCAAATTTTGTAAGTTTTATCAAAATTTGTATTTATGAACACTTTTTCACTTCGTTTCATCCTGCATTTATGTGTATGTGCATTTATTTAAAAGCTAGTAAATAATCAATTGTCACGTTAGACAGGTATAATGATTTAATGCAAAGGTATGGGGTTACAATGCGGATATCAGTTTGACAACTTACCACATCACACGTAGAGCATTGCCAGCGATTGTAAAATATTTTCACTGTCAAATTGCTTGTGGTTCGTTCATGGCACACTACAGTTGTAGCTACTAGTGGGGGCATTGCTTGATACTAATTGAAACATACATATTTGTTTGTATGTATTGAAATGGTTATACTGCTCGTATAATAGAATATAGTGAGGAGTAACCTTAATAGGTTCATATGCTGTTTGCATTACAAATTTTATTATGAATTCCAACTAACTTTACTTTTAGCCTAAATTCAATCTAAATATCTCTTTTAATACAAAAACCATCGTCTGATAATAATTGTAGAATATATTCTTTATTTGTATCAGAAAAGTTTTCATAAACTTTTAATATTTATAATATTGTCACTATTTTACTGTGATAATCTATGTATCTGATGATTGTATTATCATATGCATTATAAATTTACTTGCAGGCAATAATTTTAATTAGACGCACTACGAAACCATATGCAGAAGTAAGGAGATTTATGGAAGAGGACTATTTTTATGATTCTGAAAAGGATCGTAAAGAAAAATTCCCTTCAATTTATGATCCTTATATGTTAAATTTATCCATTGTGGTTCCTGCTTATAATGAGGAAGAAAGATTACCACCAATGCTTGATGAAGCATTGACATTTTTAGAATCAAGGCAGAAAATAAATCCGAGTTATGAATATGAAATTATAATTGTTAGTGACGGTAGCAAAGATGGCACAGTGAAAGTTGCCGAATCATATTCAAAAAAATTTGGCAGTGACAAAATCAGATGTCTGAATTTAATAAAAAATAGAGGTAAAGGAGGAGCCGTTAGACTTGGTGTCCAAAGTTCACGAGGTGCTGTTATATTGTTTGCTGATGCTGATGGTGCATCAAAATTTGAAGACATCACTAAACTTGAATCTGAGTTGAAAAATTTAACAGGCCTAAATCCTGATATTGATTCACAAAAAATAGCGGATTCTCTTTTAATTGTGATTGGATCTAGAGCACATTTAGAAAAAGAATCTTTAGCCAAACGTAGTTTTTTCAGGAATATATTAATGTATGGATTCCATTTCTTAGTGTGGTTATTTACCGTAAAGGGTATTAAAGATACTCAGTGTGGGTTCAAGATGTTTACCAGAAAAGCTGCTGAAGTGACATTCCAGAACCTTCATATAGATAGATGGGCATTCGATGTTGAGCTTCTTTATATTTCACAAAAATTAAACATTCCCATATTGGAAGTTCCAGTGCGATGGACAGAAATTGAAGGGTCAAAAGTAACTCCAGTCTTATCATGGATACAAATGGGATGTGACTTAGGACTTATTTGGTTGAAATATAAAATAGGTGCTTGGAAAATAAAATACAATAAAGCATAAGAACTATATTGTTTCAAGAATATTTACAAAATATATTTAAATATAAGTTTAAGTACATTAATGACTTCTAAAGCACAATATTTATACGTACGAACTCAACATGTCAGCTTATTGATTTTTTTATGATTATTCAAGCTATAAAAAGATGAGTGTCAGAAATATACCTAGAGAGTTTTCGATTTTTACTTTATTGAACAATGTTTATGTCGTATATTAAGGAGGTAATGTTTGTGCGAAAAAGTTAAGACCCTATCCCAGAGGTTAATTTAGGTTCTGTGCTTCTGGAGCATGGCAGATTTTCCATAATGCCAACTAGGTCCGGGCCTAGGGTGGCCAAACATTAGAGGGGGCTAATAGCGGCAAATATACTGATACCAACACTAAACCATACTAAATAAAGTTGAAAAGGAGGCAGCTGGTACTACAAAACCTAGGCCAAAACTACTAGTCCACCTCTGTTTTGTAGATATAGTAAGACGTGTGCTATCCACGAAAGAGTGATGTTCAGAACGTATCTTTTAACAATTTTCTGCACATATATAAGCTAGCATTATTTATAGACCCTGGTAGAAATATTTCTGCATAAATAAATGGCTGAAATCTTAGAATATATTTAGTTGTTTCTGAATTTTTGATTTTATTTTTACATGTTTCTTAAAAAGTTTTCATTTTAAATTCTAAAATAGTGAAATATTTTCTAAAGTTTTTAACTAGAAGTATTTCCACCAGGGTGTCCCGACTGCCTGCAGTGTTATCAGATCACATAGTAGCCAATCAAGTTAACTGAGACCATGATGCATAGCTTCTAAAAAGTACCTACTTATCTTTCTCTTGCTCGCTCATCAGTTAAAACTACTGCAGCTACTGGTATGGGACTTTGACCATTCCACAGGCAATCATTTGAAGATGGTTTTAGGCAGTGACAGATTTGCACATTTGTCACCAGTAAGCTATTAAAATTTTGCTGCCCCTACCGACCTTCACAATTCAATACCCTAGTTAACAATCATATTTATTACATTTTTTTGTCAATGAGATTGTAATTTTATGATTTGTGCACTATCGTTCTGATTACATTACGTATTTCCCTTAAATGTTTGTTTGTGAAGTAGGGGATCGATGTGTCATTTCCTAAATTATTTTTACAATCTAACAATTTAGCTAAGATTGTACAATAAATAGTTTTTGGATATATTTCTGAGCTAATAAAACTCGTTCATGTACTTCTAATAAGGGGGGGATAAGGTAAGCCTTAATACTATTTATACAATAATGTATATTTGATAAATGTAATCAAATAATTTTTATTATGCTTACTTACACTTTATAAACAATATGTTAAATTATCTGGTAACAATGTGACTCATAATGATGATGAAATTGAACTATGAAGGTTTTAAAATGTTCTTTTTGTGTTCTTCTTGCATTCCAAACGCGTCTATGCAAATTGTTAAAAAAAAAATTAAATTGTGAAACAAATTATACGTTAAATTGATTGTGTGAACCTAATTATATACCTGATTTCAGTTTTTAAATATTATCTTTTCAATTTCTGTGAGACATAAAAAAATAATTGCAACCCTAGGCTCCAGCCTGCTGGTAAATCCCGCCATGGATTCAGGCCAATATTATGTTTGTATTTTTGACTTTTCTTTCAATTCTGGAGGGACTGTAATCAAATTTTGCATGTACATAGATTATGTCCTTCAATAGGATATATTTTTTAAATACCAGTAAAAATGTTAATTTATTAGCATTAACATTAATGCCAAAAGAAGGATTAAGATTGAGACTGTTATTGAAATTTAGAGCGGAACTACTCGACAGTGGAACCAAAATTGACATTGAAAACAGGACTGCGAACGAAATCAGAATTGACAACGCTGATATAAATACAAAGAAATTCATTCTACACAAATGCGAGCAAAACTATGAACATGTTTGAGGGTAAGAGGTAGTTTAGCGGCTCAACGGTCCAAAGCACATTGCGCGCTCAAAAAATTAAATTGACAATTGACAGGTGATAAGATAATAAAAAAGATTCATGGATATTTTAAAATGTTCAAAATCATTGAAATAGAAAAGCGTAAAATTATAATGTCGAACAAATTTACATACATTCGTGGCACAACTTACTCAAATGTAAATGAGGATATACGACACATATTTAAACCAAATGAATCTCTTACAAAGGACCTTATTATTATCTTATTTAGATGTAATTTTGAATGACAATATTATTTCTTAACCGATGATAAATAACGAAGACACTCTATGACGACATAAAGAGAATGAATAAGGACACGTAGGAAACATCTGTACGGCGGCGAAGCCAATATCGTATGCCACGCCTACTACGAAGCCAATTTCGTTTGGTCATTTTGTTTACGTAGGAATATGCTTTTCTATTTCGTTTGTTCAAAATAGATACTCCTTGATTTTTTTATTTATGTCTATGTTATAAAAGAATCAAAATTGCAAAATAAAGTGATGCGTGTCAATTTTGACGCAACTGAAATGTACTCTTTATGAACAATTGTCTTGTAACATATACAATTGATAAGAGGCATTTATTGTAGTACTGAAAGCGTGTGTACTTTTATTCACACTTATTTATATTGATTTGTATAATACATTTACAGTGAGTTGTTATCCAAAAAAAAACTTGAAATAAAAGTACAAAAACCCACATTAAATGATTGAAAATAATGACAATGATATTTAACACCCCATAAATCGAAAGCTTAACTTACAGTTAAAATTAAAACGTCTATAAATCAGCAATGGATGCAAGATACGCGCATTCAGAATAAAATACGCAATTATATTGCGTAGAGAAGCAACTATTCAACTTTTTGTAACACTCGATTTCGCAACCCACCCAATTTGCGTACCACGGGCTACATATAAAATTCGATTCCTAAAGAGTAAATACTAGAAGTATTTTATTTTTAATCGAGTTGTATTTTCATTTACGAGACTAAAATTACGCAACTTCATCTCATTCGTCGATTGTTATAAGATTGTCAGTTTTGGGGAAAAATTAAATTAGATAAACATCTACATTAATTTAAAGTGTTGCAATACTTGGTTTCGTAAGACCATTGTATGCCATTGTCGATGGTTAGCATAAAATTCCCAACGCGTTTCGTGGAATACTTTCATATTAGTATTTCTTCGTTATTCAAACTTCACTTGCGGTAAAAATTTTAAATTTAGTAGATACCCGGGCAACTGATATTAATTTGTTTTTATCTTTTGAGTTTGCTGTAAGAATATGATAACGTTCCACCGGAAAACATGCTCATTTTCATTTCCAACAAAAATTATTTAGATTCTAAAATGTATCTGGGTTTTACTTAGATAGTGCCATCTGTTAGATCAATATATCTGTGTTTTATTTAAATAGTGCCATCTGTTAGATCACTTAAATATATCTGTTTTATTTAAATAGTGCCATCTGTTAGATCAATATATCTGTGTTTTATTTAAATAGTGCCATCTGTTAGATCACTTAAATATATCTGTGTTTTATTTAAATAGTATCATCTGATGGATCGTAATATTTATCTCGGTATTTCATTCAAATAGCGCGATCTGTTGATCACGAAATGTATGTGTTTTACTTAAATAGTGCCATCTGTTAGATCGCAAAATATATCTCAGTGTTTTATTTAACTACTGACATCTGTTAAATCGTAAAATTTATCTTAGTATTCTATTTAAGATATTCGTATATTATTATCATTAAAAATCAAGGTAGTAAGTAGAGCAACAAAATCTTTTCTTGCTATTGTATAATTTTTCCAGAAGAATCTGTCATACAGTAAAGGTCAGGTGGGTAAGTAATGTTTAGGCTTTTATGATAAAATTTCAACGAAATTCAAAATTTGCCAATAAATTAATGTAAAATTGCCATTTTAAAAAGCTATATGATAATGGCTATCATACTATATTTAAAGAAATTAATGAATATATTCCATGGGATTGATCTGCTCGGCTAGCGGGACTGTTTCATGTTATTTGTATATATCGCAATAGTTATATCAAATAATCCATATTTTTGTAACTTAGATCGTAAGTACAAACCTTCGAGTTTTTTTGTCATCCCTCTCAATATAAATCAATTAAAAGAATTCAGTAATGACACATACCAAGCATAGTTATTATCTACAAAATAAAGATATTTTTAATTCAATTTCAGTTCCAAGAGTTGCCACCAGATATTGACATTTTAATAATTTTCTATTTACTAAACATACTTAGGTATTTTTAATAAAACTATTCTCCACATGATAACCTATCTCCCATATACTAGCATTCGCCTATATGCAAAGATTTAAATTTTAGTGTACTAGACAGTGCCAACAAAACCTTTATCTATTTTAATGTGATATATATATTGTATATTACTAGGCAACAGTTAGCAGTGTTTCTATATTTGTATTCGGTATGTTCACAACATTAGTGCCATCTAGGGTCTGCAACTTCTCAGGATTTATCTAGTATCTGTGTTCATGAAACAATAAAAAGATTGATCATCTATTTAGTTTTTATAATTTTATCTTCTAGTTTCACTTGTTTTCATGATGAAAGAATTATGTATTGTTGCTGTTTTCACTATAGCAGTTCATAGTAGACTATTTGCACTTTGATCTAGAATAACTTTAATTTCATAGTTATCTGCCTACATTTTTGGCGATTAAATGATCAACTAGTTTGTATTTAACAGTCAATCTAATGTTGTTTTTTCCTTCAGATACATGAAATTGAAAGAAACTCTTGTCGAATAATAACAATGACAAGTTTTGCTGTGGACTTCTTTTTGGAATCAGAGTAACTATTAATACAATGATCTCTATTATTGCTAATATTACTATCATAATGTTAATGTATAGAAATATTAGTCAATGTTACATAATTATTCATAACTAGCTTTTGCCCACAGCTCCGCCCGGAAGGACTACAATATTTAGACTATTTTAAAAATGCTTGTGGCGTTTATTGATATTTTTCCCACACAACCATTTTAAGTGACCTTCCTAACTTATGAAAAATGGTACTACAAAGAGCTCAAGCTGAATCTTTGGTTCTACCCAACCGAAGATGAAGTATGGGTTAGATGTTAAGTTGGAACCCAAACTACCAAAATGTGAAAACCTCATTAAAATCCGTCAGCGGTTTTTGCGTGATGTGGTAACAAGCATATACACAAACAGACAAAAATTCTAAAAACTGTTTTGGTTTGTGTTGCTCTAAGAAAGATCCCCCATATCAATTTCTTTTTAATATCTATAATGGACAGACATCGGCCTGTTACAATTTTATTGTGTAGATACCATAATTTTCATTGAGATAATCATTTGTTTATATTATGTTTTTTTTTACTTCACAAAAATGTTTATGTTGTAATAGTGTGTAAATATAATAGTAAGTATAGTAATGTTTGGTGGAGATGATAGAACTTGTTAACATAAAGACGATAACTATTATTAAATGAAATAACTAGTACATAAAACATATATTTTATTGAAATATAATTAAAGTTTATATAAATGAGGTTTTTCTTGCTTAAATTTAATTTAAAACACCTAGCTATTTGATAGCATTAATTTTTGACACATTTGACCACCATTTTACAATCCAAACAATCGTCTAGTACTATATTGTGCAGTTACAGGTGAAAGAAAATATTTTTAATGTGGGTGAGGTTGAACCCAAATTGAAAGCAAAAGCAGAAACTACACTAAACTTGAAATCGTGTTCAATATTAGGCCACAAGCTATATTTTTCAGATCATCAATATTTAAAAAGTAAGATGATGTTCTGACAAACATTCAGAGAAACGAATGCCACTTTTTGCTCACTAAATCAAATTTGTGAGATCTGATTGTTTTCCTAGCTATGTAGCTATTGGAACTCGTTCATTTAATGTGGAATATAATACCTTTAGGCCAATATGGTAAAATATATTTTACCATAACTAAGGTGAATCGTTTCATACAGTACATTTAATGTTAAGAAATAAGCTCTTTAAGGGCTAAACTTACATTACATAATTTAATTATATAAACATAATAAAATGCATGTTCTCATTGACAATAATAATATATAAACGAGTTGAACATCTTTATTGTAATCATAATTCAGTTTTTGCAATATTATTACTTAGATGGATTTTATGATGTAACTTTTGAAGCAATATCTGGCATTTCTTTATAGGTGTTTAACACTCATTTTTCAATAAGTGCTTTGTTATACAAATTAATCCTATACGACCACATCCTTAAAAGTCATTTCCCAAAAGTTCAGAAAACCCATTAAAATAGTATAAAAGCAATTCCAGTATTTGAGATATTTTATATGCTATACTTATCTACTAATTGAGAATAGACAATTTTTAGCTGAGCATGTATTGTTGCTATCTGATAACATACAACATAGCACATTAAATAGTATTATGTTGTATATTTTATCTACTGCAAGAACTGCCAGATGAATTTTGATGTTTTCTGATCTTCCCCACAATCACGGCCAACACTACGGTAGAAAGTTTGTAAATTAATAACTCTAAGCAGTACAGCACCAATTCATAATTATAACAATTCTTCAGAATACACTTGTGTATAGATCAAGCACATATATATGCTCCTTCAGACATTTACATAGAAAACAATATCCTCATAAATGTTTTATTATTATATTAATTGTGCCTATAAATAAGTTTATAAAATATAAAGCTGTCTTTTATCATAATTAAGAGTGAACAATTACATCACAATTTTACAAAAAGAAATACGAGGTAACAATAAAAAATTTTAAATTTATAATGAAAACATCACACTTTCGCACAATGGAATACATCAAGAATGTTATACCTTCAAGCCAAATACCATAGTGAGGAATTGTTCATAATGTATTGTGATCACACCGTCTTGATCAGTGTCATATTGGCGAAATGATGATGTCAACATATAGAGGGTTACACAACACTGTATGAAGTCATCAAATAATATAGTCCCTCTGCCAAATCTATCAAATTTCTGAATCATGACATTGACAACATTATCAGAAAGTCTGTAACCAAATGCTGAAAGTGCATTTTTTAGTTCCTCTTTATCAATATTTCCTGAATTGTCACGATCAAATGATCTGAAGCAATTTTGCCAATCTGTTACATATTTCCATAGTGCTCCAAAATCCTCAAAGTTTATGACGCCTCTGTTTTGCTTATCGAACATACCTATTAAAGAAAAAGATACCAAATAAACATACAATATTACAATCTTTCACTCTTGTAGTTTAAAATTGCATATAGAATAGAGATAGACTATTCATATCTGTTTCATATCAAGAATGGATCATTTCATTTCAACCTGATAGTTGTTTTGCAGGTAGATAATATCATTGATATCGACAGCAGGTTGCACCAAAATTAAAAATGTAACTCATAAACATATTCCTGTAAGATATGACAGATTGTGCATATGTTATCTGTCAAATTTACATATTACATTTTTACTTTTGGTGTAAAAGTTTTTCATCTATGTATTCCATTTTCATATGAACTTAAAAACTAGAAACCATGATTAAAATTTGATTTTCATCATACTAATCATCCAAAAGCAATATTAAAAGAAAACTCATTCTACAATTAAAAAAAATTATATCTAAAGCTTAGCAGGATTTTATATCTCTCTATACAAATGTATAGTTACATACTGTACATCAGTGGCAAGTGATAAGTGATTCATGTCCAGAAAACACATTACCAATAGTTATCCTCTAATACTATTCCACTTTTATATATCAACCCAATAATATTAATTGCACATAAATTTAATGTGAATATTTCAAGGGCACCACCATCATCATATTTGTAGTTAGGAATACAATGTTGACAGAAGACTTCAGGGAAATTAAAAAAAAAGCTTTGAAAAAACTATCTAAAATAGATTTATAGCACATAGTGATTACACCAAAAGCAATAATAAAATGTTTTTAGGTACAAATACAGAACAGTGATGGAACTGTTTATGAGAGGTCTGTAAGAAAATAAGAATTATTGTTTGCTTGGGAATGCACCATCAAATTTATTTGTTAAAGGGACAGTGGTGGTCAGATTATTGAATTAAAAAATATTTACATATCAAATAATTGAATTCAAAAAGAATTTGATCACATTCAGTAGGGCAGATAAAATGCTTCATTATATTTATTAGATTTTATATTCAGCTTTGTATGTACTCCTTTACTAATTATTGTGAGTCATAATTTTATGTTATGTAGAATTGTTTTTCCTTTGGTTGATTCATGTTCTTTGAATGATAAAAGTGTGTTTGACTGTTTGAATATTTACACTCGATAAACTTACATAGGTAATTTTATTTTTTCTCATATTTAACAACCAAGAACAAAATTGCATAGCTCCCTTTCTTCACTGACATCCAACAATCTTTTTAAGCAAGCTCATCTATTTCGGATGTTTAAAATTTAGCTCTTTTTTAATATACCATAATATGGTCTGCATAGGATTTTCTAAGGTAACCCTTGCTGATCTTTCCATCACACACATTCTCTCTATAGATTTGTTCTGTCAGTCTACTTTCATTCATCCTTTCCAGATAGCCAAACCACCGTAACATACCTTTTTCTACTCTAGTCACTTCATGTTTCTTCAAACCACACTGTTCTCTGATGCCACTGTTCCTACATGAATTTTTTTGAGACACTTCACACATACTACTTAGAGATCACATCTTAACTGCATTGATCCCACTTTAATCTTTCTTCTGCCATACCCAGCTTTTACTACCATACATAAGCATAGCGATCAGGATCCCATTACGGTTAGTCAAACACGCTTGTTCTGAAACTTATTTACTATTCACAATAGTAAGCAAAGCCCCATTCACTTTATTTCCCACATTCTCTTCTTTCAATATTTCTATCATGTTTACCATAATTTCTTACCCAAGTCTATAAACTCTTTCACTTGTTCGACTACAGACTTCTAACAAAAATCATATAGACAATAATTGATGTAAGGGTTTATAATTGACATTCTGAAAATAAGTAGAATTATTGTAACCACACAAACTTATTGAACTAGAAAACAGTGAATTTTAGCATGCATATCAGCCGATAAATTCTTACAAAGTCTTATAATCAATATTTTAATATTGGCTACATGTGTATTATTGCAATTTTGTATCTGAACTGCTGACAGACCATAAAAAAATAATTATTTGTTTGAGAGTCGAATATCAATTGCTTGTAAGTTATGAGTAAACAAATAAATGTCAATTTTAATTTCAAATATGCAGGCACAGAGTTGATTGAGAACACCACAAAAAACCTGATAAAAACCAAATCTGCCAACAAGCTGAAAATACCTTTCATCACCAGATTTACACATTCAACTAAAATAAGTAGAACAGATTCATGAACTGAGTTACTAGAACGTGAAATCTGTCATTCAACCACATACTAAACAAGTCCAAGTGTTCCATTTAACGTTTCAAATGTGTACACTGATTTTCAGATAAAAATAAAACCATACTTTTCTCTTTTTGTGAAATATGTTAGTCCAGATGCTATTAAGAATCATGTTTATTGACAATCATCTTTAAATTTTAGGCAGTACCCATGGTTTCATTGCTCTTTATGATATCCTGTAAAAATAGTTTGAAATATTGTTGCTTTTCTATATGATTTCTTTAGTGTCTGTCTCATTCTCATTTGATACTAGTTATTCAGGACACTTTTAATCTCACTGCATTATCCAGGCAAACTAATTATTCTAAATAAAACATTATAAATCATGCTTCAGCATCTCTAGCTGAAGTTTTGATAGTGATTGCTATAAATAGTTTTAACACTTGCCCTCTAGATAATGCTTTTCATTTTAATTATATAATACCAAAAAATAAAAATAAGGGAGAAAAAAAAACCATTGTTTTTCCTGATGAGCACAATATGATTAGGGTGTTGTATTAGATAACAAGAAGCTATTGCCGCCTGCCCTCAAATTTTATGCATGCCATTAATCATAATATTTAAAACCACAACAACCATAATATAACCAGATAATATAAATCTATTACCAAACTTCTGAAGTCAATATATTTAAACTACAAGGTTAATTTAACACGATCTGCTGACAATGTGACAGTTTCTTTTATGGGTATTATGTACTAAGGTCAATTAAATAGTTCACCTTCTATAGACAGTACATGAAGGTTTTATAAAGATTTACTCCCCAGCCCCCATTGTTTATACTAAATTCCTGGTATAGTGATACTATTCAAGAACGATGATTGTTTATTTTCAAAGTTTAATTACACATTTAATATAATTGTGTTGCAATAGTATTTATAAACTTATAATGGTAAGGCACATTGGTTTGTACATGTTCACTGCCACTAATATAATAATATATAAATACTTTGTTTAGTTCAATATAGAATCCCACTTTTTTAATAATCAGTGTAATTACTTATTTACTCATTATTAATAATTAGTGAATTTACCTATCATAAGACGGACAGTTTCTGGATTAAAAGGATTCCATGTTCCATTTGACAATGCCTGCTGCAGTTCATCTGCAGATATATAGCCACTTCTGTCTTTGTCTACCCTGTTAAAAAAAATAAAAGATGAGTCTGTTTTTTATTATTTAGCATTTCGAATGTACTTACATATCTAAATCCTTTTCTGTGTATAAATAAGAGTAACTCATATAAAAATTTTGTCATTGTCATATTCCAAATTATCAAAAATAGGTTTCGAAAATTGAACATATGCAATAAAAATAATGTTTAAATAACATAAGATGTTTACATTTTCTTTAACAGTTAAGCTACATATACTTTTATCACTTGCTAGGTGTACAAGATTGTTGAATTAGTAACGATAGGATAAAGAGATAAAATTTAAACAATGTAAAGAAATAAAAAATAAAATTGTTTAATAGAGATTGTCAGATTTAAGTAAATCGAATAGACATTTCTCATTTAATTTTAAATCAAAAAAGAACCTTCGAAAAATATCCCACAGGAACTCACGACTGGGCATTGGAGACTGAAACGTCATTTTGATATCTGAAACGATTTTGTTATTTATTAATCAATTAATATAAATAAACAATAACATGAAATACAAACATCATGAAAAGTTACTTACGGTCTCTCGATTGAATAATAAATAATCCTCTTTAATACAGCTTATAGGAAAAAAATATATTAGGATTTATATTAAATAGCTATCACCATTGAACGTAAAACGGTTATGTGAAAATAATGTGCTCAAAACTTCTTCTAATGTACAAGTACACAGTTCTTTGAATTGTTATTATACGTCGCTTGGAATGATTTAACTTAAATTCACAGAAAGAAAGGTGCGTCCGGTACGTCACTGAATCATAATCGGAACTACGTCATCACTTAATTCCATACGATTTCATAACGAATTCCGCAAAGTGTCAATATGAATCTGTGTTGAATATGAGACATTACTATCGAAAACTCGATATTTTGTCGTTTCAAATGTCGATATTTGTTATAAGTGTTATTATTTGATAAATATTATCGTATTGCCGTAAACATCCAACGGCAGTCGAAAATATATAAATATCAATCTATGGTCGTCGAAGAAACATGGCGGGTTATATTAAAATTTTAGTTTTAATATAACCCGTCATTCATAAAAATAATCTGCAAAGTTGACGGATAATGTATGGATAATCCGTCAAATCTTACGTATTACATTTACAAAATACGTTTTCACTTTTGTTACAACCCGTCGTTACTTCGACAGTATCAAAAAATCGACGAATAGATAGAAAATACATAGTGGGGTAATAGTAGTAGATACAGAAAAACGAAAATCGTTAACCATATGGACTATCGAATTATTCATTCGTATTATTCACATCATCGGAAACGCAAAAATTCAATGCGACTTCGAAATATAATTTATTTTCTGTCAAAAATAAGATAGATAATATAATGATAAAATATGTATGATAATGTTTTATAAGGATTATTTGTCCTTATGAAATATTTTTTTTTTCAATAATGTGTAATAAGAGAATTACTAAAATTAATCGACTAACGTAAAAAAAACAACAAAACTTTATTTAATTAGTCATAAATTTATTGCTAGAAATTCCTATAATATGTATTTTAATTAATGAAGACGAATGACCCTTTTGCAATTTTCGTCAACATAAACAAGGATGTAGTATGTGTCTTCCAAGGATAGGTACTAATTTGTTATTTGCTTCTAGATACACACTATTCTTTGGTTTTATTAAGTAATTCTTCAAAGACATATTATGTTGAAGTTTTAAGTAATCTATTCTTATATGAAAAGCTTTACGTCGACCATAAACGATTATTTCATAGTAATACTGACATGTCGTAGATAGATTTACGATCTCTGGTAATATTATAAAAAAAAATGAGTGCGTCAGGGGACACCCGGTAGATGTGAAAATCAAAACTGTTGTATACTGTATTATTTTAATTGGAATGAGATGAGAATGGCAGATATTGCGAATGAATACAAAAACCTTATTATTTTCATGAACAACATTTGTTATTGCATTTGATCAGTAAACTCTATTAAAGTAGCGCTAGAGTTTGTTTTTTGTAGACTGATTCCTCTGACTGAAATTCCTCTGACTGAATCCTTTGATTCTATGAAAGTTGTAATTAATTGGTCGATGATAGTAAAATTAGGAAACGTACGTTTTGGATGTAATATTCACTATCACTCATTTTGGAAATTTTGTAAACAATAACGAAACTTAAAAAATAGAAAGCACTGTTTATTGTTATAAAAAGCTTCATCACATGAAGAAATACACGATCAAACGCACACAGCGTAGGCCAAAACCAATCGTCTCCTGAATGTTGTGACGTTTTGCCTTTTCCCCAGTCCAATGTGCTTAATATGTTTCACATCAAAAATTTCTTTATTTTAAGTCTTCCCTACGTCATCTAGTTTATTTGTATGAATTCTAGTCAATGATCTCTCATTTAGTTGCATAAATCGTCTTAAATATTGATTGATGCACACGATACGATGGTTCGCAATCGAGCCGTAAGGTTGGAAAATAGTTTCAACGAATCAACCGTATAACTTTGGTCACACAGACTATTTTATATAACATCATATAAAGTCAAGTCTGTGAAACGATTTGCACGACCGTTGGAGCGTGTATATTCACCTTTAAAGCTTAACTATGCAAAACCTTTAACAAGTTGTATTTGATTCGATACTTCGGATAGAGTACTAATAGGCGCAGGTAGCGACTAAATTCAAATAATGTTATAGTTAGATCTTATTTGGAAGTGGAATACAAAAAATAGAATCATAACACAATCATTTTACTGGAGATTTTTTTACGTTATTGAATTAAAGGGATTAGTTCAGCAGCATATTCAGTCAAAACAATTTGGCCTTTTACAAACGAAATACCACTGGATTAATTTATTTTAGTTTCTTTTACAGTGGAAAAACTGTTATGGGGTTATAAAATGACATTAACACATTTTTTGTGCTGTAGAAGTGAGCTATTCTTGCCATTTACAATTTAAGACTAAAAGCGTCTCTTAGAGAAAAATTTAAAGATCCTAACATTTCAACTATATCATCACAATACACCTCAGAGTTAAATAACATTTAGAATGAGTCCTAATGTTAGTGTCAAAGGATAATAAAGTATTTTAAGTGTATTAAATAAAGATATATTTTATTTGATTTGGACGAAATAGAGAACAAATGCTTCACTATTTTAAGACTATATGTTAAATGTTATTCTGATATACCTATGAGCTATGTTACTGAATGTGAAGTATCGTAAAAACCCGTTCAGCAGTTTTTTTTTTTGCGAAAGAGTGTTACTCCTTCACAAGTAAGAAACGTCCATATATTCTCATAAATATTCATATTTATAATATTAATAGGATACGTGTATGCGACTAAAAATTTAGAGGTCAAACATCAGATACCACGTGTTCTGATAGAATAACGCTATCTGCGCTCAGTTCCGGTTGTTCATAGTGTATTATCTATGGGTTGTTCCTCCGTTGCGATCGGTCGCCTTCGGTTCAGTCCCCTGGACCACCCGTTTAGTTTAGTGTGTTACTGCGTATCAGTGTTCCTTCGAGCCGCGTTCCGTAGTGTCGGGCTCCGCGCGTGTACGAGTATGTGGGGTGCCGCGCAGTGTAAGCCGCGCGGCGGCAGTTAAGCCACGGGCGTCCGTCCCGGCGACAAGCTCCGGCTACCCTGCCGTCTGCACGCCGAGCCCGCACACGGTTTCTGCGCCTAGGGAGCGCTCTCGTAGTTTTCGCACTCCAAATACCGATCGCTATTTTAGTTATTTCGCGTGTTTTTACGCGCGTAAATGGTTTTTCCATTAACTGCGTGAGTGCGACCGCATGTTGACCAGCAGCGGCCCTTTGGGGACGGGCTTCGCTCAGCGTCACGGTTAGCGGTCAAACTCTGTTAGTGATGGTTAATCCATTTCGAATTTAAATTCAGTTATGTTACGTTACGTTTTTACATAACATTTATAGGTCATTTTTGAATTTTAATTTTAAATTCAGTGATTCAAGGGCATAACGCCCTCAACCGGAACCGTTAGTTTTATAACCGCCTTTCGCGGTTTTTTGCCACTCCCTCCACTACTCGCTTTTTCAAACGTCGTCTACTATTAATCTATTACTCAGTGTAATAGGTACTTCAGTTATTTTTGCCTCTTCCCGGGGCAACACATTCACTCGGACCTTATTATTACGTCCTGGTAACCCGGAAGGGTTTCCTGACCTTCGCGCCGTTGGCACTCTCTAGTGCCTTTTGGCCGCTCAGATCAAGTCTGAAAAGCCTACGGGCTAAAGGCAAGCGCCTTAATGCTTCAGGGGGTTTTTAGTCCGTGAGAGTCGGACACACCCCGTGCGTCCGGGCGCACGGACTGTCCATAATGGTTTTTTACCCTCCTTGCCCTTCGCACGGGCAGAAATACAAAAAAAAAGCTACCTGCGCATTTCTTGTACTAATTATTTTTATTACTGTGTTGTCTCCGTTTAGAAAATTATAGATAGATAATTACTATTACTATGTAGTTATGATAATTATTTATCGTAACTATATAACTTTTAACACAAATGGATGTCGATCTTATTTTATGGTATTCTGTACAAATAATAAAATCATACACAAGCCATGTCTATACATTACATATTTTCTGTAAATAACAATTTATACACGTTGTATTTATATTACCGAGACCAAAAAAAATGTTTTTAGAATCTTTATTTGTTTGTCTGTGCGTTTGTGCACGCTAATCTCAGAAAAGGCATAATTGATTTGAATGCGGTTTTCGATGATATTATTTTGAAAGCTTCGCGTAATATTTTATGTTTTTTTTCATTAGAATCGACTTACAAACAAAAAAGTTCTGTTAATCGTTTATTTAAAAGTATTATATCGAAAAAATTAAGAACGAATGTAAGAATATTTTTTTTGTGTGCAAATACCATTAATATATTTAATGCCGCATCAATGAAATTTATCGACACGTTTACTTACGTTTATTTTTAAAGACATTATCTGGGAAAAATTAAAAGAATTATATTGTCACCGTCTTGAAATATAATCTTCTATAACATACCATATATAGCGAACAGGCAAAATTGAAAAAGATAAAATTAATTGATATGAATCAAAAAGGTTTCATCGGTGCATATTAAGAAACTCAACCTCTCTCTGCGTGTCTGTTCGTTTATGTCCTTACTCGAGAATCACTTATCTGATTTACACGGTTTTTTAGGGTTCCGTACCTCAAAAGGAAAAACGGAACCCTTATAGGATCATGTTGTTCTCCGTCCGTCTCCATTATGTCGGGAACATGTAGAGGTATCCAGTTGAAATTAAAACCATATACTCAAGTCTACACTTCATTGAAGTTGTAAAAATATCAAACTTCTAAGTTAACGTGAAAAAAATATACAGCACTTTATGCCGCAAAAAACGTATATTTTGGCATTCTCAAGGGAATCAAAATTTATAGAGTATTTTCCGTTGACCTAGAACTATGAAATTTGCCAAGTAATACCGTCTTATACTACAAGTATAGGAAAAAATCTGAAAATAATACATTTGTAATTAAATCATAAAAATAACTTTGATTACCTTTCCTAACTAATTTAGGTATGAACTGTTCGTATAACCACAATTTCCAATAAGTATGTAATTATAAGTTTTGGAAATTTAATTTCTGGAAAAGCTCGGAAAAAACGACGAGACTAGATCCGTGAACTATTTATAATATGTACCTGCAAATTTGTACGTAACCCTCGGTAGGTGAGGTCAACTCACACTTGGTCGGTTTTTTTTAATTCATAACTATGTTATTTGACTAAATTATAGGATCTATTTTCTTACATAAAGTACCTAACTTAAAATAAACAGTGGTGATAGTGGTGAATCGAATTGAAACAAAGACATTTTGGGGCGCTTAAATGGCGTACGATGAGTAAATCATAAGAAATATATCATTTTAATGTGCTATATAATTGTAGATCTACAATTATATAACAAAACATCATGTCATGGAGGGTATATTTTTATCTTCTAAAGAAAATCCATAACAAGCATTTTTATCTTTGATGTAACACTCAGCTGTCGACGGCAGGGAACCGACTTGCATCCATTGAAATAACGAGGAATATTGTATATCGAAAAGTCTTGATATAAATAAAATATTTTTTTCAAGTTAGAAAACAAAAAAAAAATACTCGAAATACCTATAAAATTTCAGTGTGTTTCATTTGAAAATATTTGTGTTATTATTATTTATAGCACAATTCAATACCCAAGTAAATTCTATTTTATTTATAAAAAAAAATTTAAATACCATTTCAGTAGCACATGCGAGCGGAGCCACGGATATAATTAATAATTTATGTAATTATCGTAATATGCATTTTTATCATTTATATGGAAATATCTTTGAATCATTCCCTTAAAAAAAAACATATTAACGCAATATGTATTAAAAAAGAACAGTCGTTTTCTGTCCTAATTTTTTGTTTATTTTTCTTGTTAACATTTTTTCTACATTTTATAAAATCGTTTTCAATCACAATTCGTACCTTCTTGTTAAGCGTGCTGCACTTTTTAGAAATTAATGCTGGCAACTCGTTTCGCATTTTTCAGTGTTTATGAATGAGGTGGTCATTTTGATCTTTAGAAAAGTTGGTCGGTCAATACTATCATTTTATATCTAAGTAATTCATAATGGACGATTTTGGAGATAGTTTTGTACAACCAGAAGTTGACCCAGCTGCAGAATTCTTGGCTAGAGAACAAAATCAACTTGCAGGCTTGGAGGATGAATTAGAAACTAGCGCTCCACCCCCTATTATAACAACTTCCTCTACAAATGGTTTAGCCGATTTTTCTGGTAATTTTGACTTATATAATTATCCATTTCTTTGTCCGTAAATTATAACGTTATATTAAACTTTATTTACATTAAAATTTAATTTATTGTAAAGATAAAAATAAAATCATGGTACTTATGGTATGTTTTTAGAAATCGGTGTTTTGGAGACTAATGGCATACCCGAGGAAGAAAGTCTCTCAACTTCTGTTTTTAGACAAGAGAGAGAAGAACCAGAAAAAATAAGATTATGGAGAGAAGAACAGAAACAAAGATTGGAAGAGAAAGGTAAAAATAAATGGATTAAACATGGGGCTCCACACACACACACACACACACACACACACAATGTAACATTAGGGCAACTAATGTCTAATACAAATTTTACATAGTGCATCCATAGACAGATTGCACGATTATTAAATTTATTACACTGTAAGGTTGCAGTTTTATTGGTGAATTCTATGTACAATTCAAAATTAAAAAGGTATTGATGAAATTAAAAAAAGTTTGAAATGTACTGGAAAGAGTTCAGTCATGAGATTTACGAAGATGTCTTCAGATGAAAATATTTAAAGAATTGAAGTGCAGTATATTATAGTAAATTTATATGGTGTTAGTGTGCGATAATAAAAAAAAGCACATAGCTACTCAATATTTTCAATAAATCTCCACAGTATATATTCATCCATGTTCTGTTCGGTGATGCTAATATATTAATATTGTGTGTACCCATTGTCATAATATCTTTTTCAAAATCCAGTACATTTTTTATATTTATTGCACTTGCATGTCTATTATCTCTATATTAAGTGGAAAAATTGCAAGTTGTATGTAAAAACATTACAAGAAAAAGCAAATGTGTAATAAATGAAGTAATTAATTATATCAAAACAAAGTGCTAACAAATTTAACAATTAATAGAATATTGGAATGTCAATAATACAATGTAAAAGTGCTTATAGGTGTTACAAAAACAAACATTTTTTTTAAATGAAAGGGATTTTTCTTCAAAGTATTCCTTTTGTACAAACAAATAACTATGAAAGTCATAAAACCCGTTTCTTTTTATTTATTTTTTATTCACTAATTCACCAGCAGTTCCTGCTTAATATCTGTTTAATATAAATCAAAATTATGAAAGATTTTATATTGTGAAATGAAATTTAGTCATTAAAGTTTCATTATTGCTAGTAAAATTATAAAAGAGCTTACTGGTTTGGTCAGAAATGCTTAAAGTTATAAAAAAATTCTGAAATGGTTAAAATTAGATAAAGAAATATGAAAAATATAGATAAATTGATGGAAATTAGAGAAAAAGAACTACTGTAGCATTACTTTTAAAGATCTATTGCAGAAAAATTTAAGAAAATGAATTAAAAAATGAAAGTCCCAAATAAGTTATTTGATAAGATAACCAAATTTTCTCTTGAGTCTGTAATAAAGAAAAAAATCTTTGCAGAGTTAACACATGAAATGTTCAGTTTAAGATGTCAAAGCAATAAGGAAAAGTTAAATGCAAGTTTCCAAAAAATTGACACTAGTGAAAGTGATATATCATTAAAATAAGAGTTCCATAAGAATCATACCATGGGTGGTATTTTCACTTCATTTAATATATCAAATGATATGATCCTTATTTCATGAAATTAAGATTGGCAAATAAAATATGTAATGAAAACAGTAATTAATATTCACAAGTTCCTCATATGATACGTTTACCTATGCATCTAAAGCAGAGTCTACACAATAAAACATTTTGTAACAAAATGTCCATTTAGTTTCATTTGTGCTGAATATTGTAATACTATAGATTGTTTGATATTCGTTACTATCTGTCTATTGACAGTTTGACAGTTTTATGATTTCAAATCAATCTTTTCCTTTTTAGGGTTCTGAGCCAAAATGGCAAAAACGGAATCCTTATAATTTGTCATGTCCATCCCTCAATGTGTCAAAGGAATTTTATGCAAAAACTACAAGACGTATATTTTTGAAATTTATAGTGTAGGTGTCTTGTATAAGCTGCTGGTACTTAATTTGGTGGTTAAATAACAAAAATAGATATTCCTAGGGGGAGACATACATGTAATGGAAGCTGAAAAATAAATTTTTCAGCAAACATCAACAAGTGGCACATATTTTGACAGTTCTTTTAAAAACATTAAGGTTTCTAAGCAATTTTTCCAATTACGTGAATAATTTCAGAAACAATATTTCCGAAAGTTACAGAAATTGTGTCCTCGCACTTCTGTTTTCTAAACTGTATGTTGAAAAAATATGAAAATAATGAAGGTAATGCTTAATAAATACTTTAAATGAAAATTATTTTGAACATGGTCGGATATACTGTTTTTCAGATATTGCTGAAAAACTGCACTTTTCAATAAAAGAACATAAATGCCATGACTATATGCTCTTTAGCTGATGTACTTTAGTTTACACTAGTTTAATAGTAATAGTTTTCATACCTACTTGTTTTTCTAGTTATAGGCGACATACTTATAACCATTCTGTGAGGTAAACGGAAAAAGTGTAACAACACACTTTTTTTATCTGTAGTGCATTTCTTTGTAATAATGGGTATGCATTAGTAGTATTTTTTTTTTTTATATAAATTGTTACTTATCAACTTCTTTTCTGTTTCCACATACACTTGTCAGTTATCAAAAATAATAGTTAATAAGTAATAAATTCCCAATAATTCTCAATTTGTATTACTGTACCATAGCAAATTTGGATTTTTTTAATGTACCCATTTCAATTGTGTCAGTCCAATAAAATATTTGTGTTGTCTTTTATTACTTGTTCTGTTGCAGTAGAAAATGTTTATTAAAAAAATTTAACATGCTGTAGATGACATACAACTAGCCCACTGCCAGTTGAAAGGCATTTCCTTGTCTTTGAAAATAAGTCATGTTTTTATTTCCTATTGCTGTTGTTGGTGATGAGCCAAAAAAAAGTATCAAAATCCCTTTTAAGAGAATATTGAAATTAGAAAACCAAGTGAAACCAAGAAATTAAAAGAATGAGTGCACTATTTTTAGTCTTGTCAATATTTTTTTATTGCATAAAAATTTCCCATACCTACCAGAATCAAATCAGGTATCGTTTCAGCATTTTAATCCATTTTATATTAAATTTCTTTAATAATAAATTGCATTCTCATTTTATTCTACTGTCTACCTCATAGAAAATATATACATACTTGCAAAAGTTCAGAATATAGATTATACCAAGTATTTGTAAAATTATATAAAATAAGTACTAATTAAATGCAAATTTTTATTTTGCATCATTATATATTTTCATTACTTTCGTAGCAATAACTTTCTTAAACAATACAAGTGTATGGAATGTTTTAAAACAAAGCCATAGTAGAGTTTAGTAAATTACAAAATTGTCATAATAATCATTGTCTCACTTTATCCTTACAAAATGAGAATGTATCTTTTCACTTAATGTGAGTTTATTGTATTGTGTATGTTGATTGTGCCATATTTTTGCATTCAAAATGTGAATTTTAATATACAGATGCAGAAGAAGAGATGAAAAAAGAAGAAATGTTGAAGGTTGCAAAGAAAGAACTTGAAGACTGGTATAAAACTCATGAAGAGCAAATTGCAAAAACAAAAGCTGCTAACAGGTTTGTTATAACTACAATTACAAAATCTCATTATGCAACTAATGAAGTTAGATTATGTTCAAATACTCCTAGCACTAGCCCCTGTCTAGAAATGAAATTTTATTTGTGTATGTTTAGAGCTGTAGAGTATTCTTTTAAATTGGACTTCTGTAATTGAGGAATTATTAAAATGTAAATGGGCAACTTTACAAAAGGTTTTTGTACAAGTTTTTGTACAACTGAATAAATTTATAGTTTTATAAAATTGCAATTATAAGAAAGATTGCCGAAAATATTTTTCTGTGAAATTAGATTAGCATCACCTCAATACTTTTTGATAATCACAGATTTATATAGAAAGATATAGTATTAAAATTTTTTTTTTTCATACTTTGTGAATTTTAAAGGGGCCAAGTATGTGTTGGGTATGTATATTAGAAATATTTGTAATTGAAGTCACTAATTTTTCTGTATTGTTTTCACCATGTACTTACCACTATCTAGTTTCAGTGCTTGCTTATCACTATTACTTCTTAATTGATTATTATGTCACTGAAAATTTCCAATATTTATACTCGTCAAATTGAAAATAATTATTATCTTTCCTTTTTTATGCTGAATCTAGGGAATCTGCCAAGTAAGTAAATTTTGAAGATCTTTATTTTTTCAGTTATTACTAAGTATTATTGTTTATTTTAGTTTGATGTATGATTGATCGAGCTTTTGAGTGATTTTGTTGTATTTATTAGAATACAAACGATGCTAATAGGTATTTCAAATTATGTCTTGAAGATAAGGATATATTATAATTTTCAAAAAATTTTTACTGTGACTTGATAAATCATTCAGTTCTTGTAGAGTTCCATTTTCATTAGTTACTCTGACAAATTGACAGAATGTTTTATAGTGATGGTTACATTTACCATCATATATATCTAAATTGATATATATGATATACATTGTATAAAAATGAATGTTGGTGTATATGAGAATAATAAACAATACCAACTTGACAGAATACCATGAAAGTTGGCACATTTGGGTGGTTTTTTTTTTCATGGAGAAAGTTTGTATGCTGTCCACTTTGATATAACTCGGCACTACATGATGTTGTGTTGCAACAACAATTGATATTAATTTACTAATTTAACACATGTACACATTTATGTATTAATATAGTGCAAATTTTACAAACATAATAACAGTGCTTATTGTATATAGTCTGTTATCGTTGTCTGACATTTATTTTTATTTTCTCCTGCCTTTATTGAGCATATTAATAAATCTTTTTCAATACCTACAGATTTCCTTTTACTCGTTATGTTCACAGTTCGGAAGTTTGTAAGCGACTAAGATTATGATAATGTATAACCTAATGATAGTTTAGTGGCCGAGGTAAACATGAGCAAGTTCATCACACAAGAAACAAAACAGTGAATTTTTTAAAATCTTCAGTATGTCAGTCGAGATAAACATGTGCTAGATGATAGAGCAACAAATAAAAGAGCATACATAACTGGAGTTATTACTAATTTTGGCAATTTAAAAAATACTGCTTAATAATGCTGTATTGTTGTTATTGTTTGAAGGAGTTTAAATTGAGTGTTGTTATGAGTTTACACTCTATTACAATTATCGACAGAAATGCTTAGGAAATGGATGATATCAATATATCAACCATTTCCTAAGTATTTCTGTCTGTAGAATTTAAGAATTCTGCAATTAGAATTCTTAAATTATTAGATTCGAGTGTTGTTATCTATTGGAAATATTGGATTTTCTAATATTTTTATTGTTTCTCACAGTATATTTCGAGATTCTCTTATACTTATCAAGTATTTTTTTCACAATAATTTTTGTTCAATAATTAATTCTATGTATAAGTGATATTTAATATTCTGATTAATAGAAATGCTGAACGAGCTCTTGCACGTGGTTCAGAGAGCAGTGTTGAAGAGGGCAATGAATGGGCACGTGTATCCGAACTCTGTGATTTCGGACCACGTCGTGGCCGGGACGTAGCCCGTTTGCGCTCCATTGTTTTACAATTGAAACAGTCCAACGTGCGCCCAAAATACCCGCCCCGCGCTACTAAAGTGTAAATATTGGTATTTCTAAATAAGATATATAAGTTGAATTTTTATGTCAGTGTCTGTGTGGTTTATAATCGTTTTATAAAATTGTGATTTTATAACTCATAAAACAGATATCCTTTATTTAAGATGAGTTTTGATATTAAATATAGTTTTTCTTTTATTTTTGATACTAATAGATTTTGAAAAAATATAATATGTGCATTTTAATGGCTACAGAATGATGGGTAATTTTAAAAAGAGCAAACAAGAAAGTTAAAATATTAATTTGCTGATTAAATATGCAAAATTAAATATATAAAATGCTTGGTCTCTTGAGTGAATTTGTGCGATGGAAAGATTGGTAAAAGTTGATGTAGAAAAACCTATACAGACCAAATTAGTGGCATATTCAAAAAGGTTTAAATTTTAAGCACTCGCAATCAACGAGCTTTTTTGAAAAGATTGATGATAGCAAAGCAAGAGCGATATACAAATATCGTACCATTTGGAAAAAATCTATAGTCCTTGCATACCCTTCTGGGAAATAGACGTGATATACAAAAACGAGACACAGAAAACAATAAAATATTTGCTAATTGGTGAAACTACAAATTATGAACTTAATTTACAATAATTATGTATATGATATTATAAAGCAGATAAGAGCTTTGATAAACTTATGATGCAAGTTGTATTGACCAATTTATTTTTAATATAAAAAAAAATTTGAAAAACCAAATGTGCATACCTTAAGCGCTCATGTTAAACGTATGTTATTTAAATTAGAGGTTTATGATAACATATGAGCTTTGCACCAAAAATCAAAAAAAAAAAAATATTTCAAAATCAAAAATTTTTATTTTTAATTTTGAAATAGTTTTATAGTAAACTTAATAGAAAAAAGGATAGGTAATTTTTTTATATTTATTAGACATTATAATGCAAAATTATATGCGTAGTTTAATGCATGATTATTTTTCTCTTTTAACGAAAATATTTTATATTATTAATGTCATCTGTTGGCAATTACAAAAATAAACAACTTTACGCTCAATTTATTTTGTAATTGTCAACGGATGGCAGTAATAATATAAAACATTCATCTCAACCTCTATTTTAGATATTTAATTGAAATGGTGGATCAAAACATGAATAACTGTCAGTTAAAAAATTCAATTACAGCTAATCGGTGCTATATCAAGCTGTGATTTTCAATACAGTTATTTCCAATCTATTAGTGATGAGATTGAAATAGAAATTACTTTAAAAGTCAAATAGTTTTTTAGTTTTCGTGGTCACACCCAGTGTAGACTGGATTTTCAGGCAATAGTAGAAGCATACTTAAGCTCGCGCTTAAGGCATGCTAATAAATATTACTCAATATTTCCATGATTTTCACAGATTATAAAAAATATTAACTTTGAACAATTTATGTTACTAATTTGTCTTTAATTTTTTACAGAGCTTAAGTTGGTCTGTAGCAGCCACTAGGATGCAAACCGAACAGAATAGCTATTCATTTAATGTGTATATGTAGCTATATGTTTATGCTTGTTTATGGAATACAACATTATATTAATTTATAACTTAAAAGTCTTTCATTTTTTCTATTGTTGTTTCATTTTCCCTTCAAATTAATGATTTATCAGCAAACTAATCTTTGAGTCAGTCTTAAACAACTAAGTAATTTAATACCGTACTTCCTCAAAAAAGTGTCAATAATTCTTATGTATGGAAACAAACATGGTGAACGGCTTAGTTTCATCAAGTTGTATTCAAATATAGCGATATACATAAAACTTGTATGTGGTGCATTATGTTATTTTTATTAATTTAGGATATGCATGTTAATTTTTGGTTTAAAATTATACCAGAGAAGAATATACACATATCATACACTTTAACAAACATGAAATTGGAAGTCAACCCACCAAAACGCGGGGTGTCTAATATTAATAACCATTACAACCATATTTGTTAATTAGACATGGAGTGTGTCAATGCTAATCACTCAATTAAGTGCATTCAAATGTTGCCAGATTTTATTCATGCACATACAACAAAAGATAGCTACAAAAAAATCTATACTAGAATGGCATAAAGCTGAAAAGTATTAGCAATTAGCAAGCATTTAAATACTATTTTTTTTTATTATATCACACTGTTCATACAAATAAAAACAAATGGATAGTGATTGTTAATTCATTCTAAAAAACAATTTTATGATGTGGTTATAAAACATTTATTCTCTTAAGAATTAAATAACAATAATATAATGCTTTTTGGTATTTACAATTGTCTTTCCTGCCTTTTTTTTCCTGTAAATGTCAAGTATTAAAGTTTCGTGCTATGTCTATATGTTTTTTTTTATAAAATCTTTCTGTGAATTTCAGTATCAAAAACATTAAGGTTATAATTAAAACAAATGGCCACACACCACAGCTCAAATAATTTCTTAATTGTTTACCTAAAGATTTGTTATTATTCAGCAAAATCCTGTTATAGACTATTTCAGTTCTTCTTGTTATATCCATCCAGTTGTACATTTTTCTTATATTTTTATTACATGTAAAAGGGCAAAGTGTTTTTCCTTCTTCAAGATTTTTCATAGCATTTTCAATTCCAATGACTAGACTGTTAACATTTGGTTCAGTCAAATATATCATATTTTCTGGTAAAACTTCAGGTATACCACCAACTTTGGTAGATACGACTTGAAGACCACAAGCTGCAGCTTCAACAATAGCCATACAGTAAGCTTCTGTCAAAGAAGTATTTAAAAATATATGACCTTTAACTAAAACATCTCTAACTTGGCAATGTTTCAGACTACCTAAAAGTGTGACACAGTGTTGTAATCCTTTCCGTTCACGAAGTTCTTGAAGTAACCACATCTTTGGTCCATCACCTCCAATAATGAATCGTAACTTAGGATATTTTGGACACATATCTGCAATGACAGCTGCCATTAAATCCACTCCTTTCCTGTAAACTAATCTCGAAACAATAACAATAGTAATAGTGTCAGGATTTCTTTTAGTTGGATCTGGAGTAAAGGTGTATGTATCCACAGCATTTGGTATGACTGACACTTTGTGCGCCTTTACTTTTGCTCTTAATACTGTGTTCTCTTTACCTGTATGTGAAACACAAATACAGTGGTCACATTCACACAGGCATATTTGAAGATATTTATTTGTCAAAACTGCTGAAGTATCAGCAAACCCAAATAAGCTATGATCTGTAAATACAGTTTTTAGGCCTAATAATTTTGCAATAATTGAGACCTCATGTGCTAAAACACTAAATGCAGAATGTCCATGAACGATTTCAACTTGCTCCCGGATCAATATATAACGGACTAGGGCTATATTACATATCATAGTAGGTAACACACATTGATTATAGAATACTGTAATTGGTAAATAATATACTTTCAACCCACTTGTCATATACCTAATTCCCACTCTGTCGCCATACGAATGAGTAATGACGATTACTTTGTGGCCTCTCTTGATTAAGCACTGTGATAAATTAAATATATGTTCTTCTACTCCACCAGTGTTAGGGAAGAAGAAATCGGACGCCATACATATAACATGGCGCCTTTTTCCTTTTCTTATCTGAAATTAGTACATGTAAGTTATGAAAACGAATAACATAAATTCAAGAGTAACTTACTTCAAGACCAGACTTACTTCAATGGATTTTTCTTCCATACTGATTTAAATAGGTTTGAAATTCACAATTGTATGACGAAAGGCCTAATGTTTATACTGTTAATTAACATTAAGATATTGTTTCATATTACCAGATTGCTAGCAAATTAACAAAACGACATTGAAATTGTGACCACAGTCACCTAACTAATTTGACCTAAGCCTAACCATAATTTTAAATTTGAGATACGAAAGCATAGAGAATATGAAAGTCAAATTCTCGTCACAGACAAAGCTACTATCATTTTGTTGTATTCATAATTATCTATGGACCAGACGGCAATAATTGAAGAGCTGAATTTCAAAAGTATCTTTTGATAAATTAAAAAAATATATATTTTTAACACTTTGGTAGAAGGTCTTAAACCTCTATTGATATTTTGTCATCAATAGAGGTTTAATCAAGATTTATGAATTAATCTTTTTTCAATTTAAAAAAAATTAATTATATTTACACTTGGGATCAAAAAGATATCTTTTTGTAAAATTGAATAAATAATTCAGTATTTATCATTATTATTAAGTTATATGAATAATATTAATATATTTCTTTATTATTATAATGTTATTTATGTCTTGATACTAATTTTAAATTAAAAATTATTATTGAAATTGATACTAATATTAATCTTTTTAAGGTTAATATTAATTTCTTTTTATTAATATTATTAAAAAAAATAAACTAGTAAGCGTTTGCAAATAATTCTTTCAAGCAGTTTTGCCTGTTTGCAAAAAGAATAACAACTATCAGTAAAACAATTTTTCTTGGAAAAGCTATCACTTTAAATCAAAAGGGTACTTTTTTTCATCACTTTGGATCAAAAGAGCTCTTTTTCTAATTTTAAATATTAATTACACAAAGATTTTTTCAATAAACATTGAATACTACAAGCACTATGTAAATAAATAAAAAAAGATATAGTTTAAAGTAAACATTTCTTTATTTATATTGCAAACAGTTAAAAATATTTCTAATATTTAATATTTCTAATTTTAAATATTAATTACACAAAGATTTTTTCAATAAACATTGAATACTACAAGCACTATGTAAACAATAAGAAAAAAATATAGTTTAAAGTAAACATTTCTTTATTTATATTGAAAAAAATTAAAAAATAAAAAGATACCCTTTTGAAATTTAGCTCCTCAATTACATTGTAATAATGTTCACAATGTATTTTTGTATTATTAGATGAAGAAATAAATTGTGGTATCTTACAGTATTTTTTCTGTTTCTTTTTTAATTCTTACGCCTGTTCACTCTGATTTCATAATGTATGGAATTTTAATGAAAAAGCACGTATGACATGAAAATACATAAAAAATTTAGAAACAAAATTACTTAAGAATAACATGTAAGAAATATATTTATAAAATGATTCTGTATTGTTGAAGATATAAATAAAGAACATTGGAAAATGCTTAAACTACAAAGAAAAATGTCAATAATAATTTGTGAAATTATTTTTACTTAACAAATGGTTTTACATCGAAAGCTCTTATTAGTTAATTTTAAAAATTACTACGATGAAAATAAGGTATATATATATATATAAAATGTATATGTATTCTCACATAATAATAATAATCATAAAAATAATAATAATAATACACGTACGAATTATATAATAGTTAAAATAAAAAACTAAAATAATTAATTTTAAAATAATCACAATAATTTGTATATATATATCTAAAAATTTGTTCTATCGAAAAATAATAGTGCAATATGAGTATGGTATTTATTTCAATTGAACGTTACTACCTCAAATAATTAACCTGAATTATTATAAATATTAGAAATGCGCTAAGCAGATTGAAATAAACCTCTGTTGTTATGGGATTACATGTAATTTAACCACGTAAACAACAAACACTACATTTTAGCGCCATCAATTAAGTATCATATGACGTCTGTATTATTAACCTTTATTACTGATTAACCTTAAAATTAAGGGTTAATCAGTCTCCAACATACAGACGACACATTTAAAGTGGACGTTCATTATTGTGATTGACAGATTTACAGTTTAAACTAGAATATTTTTATTTCTTTGAAGATTGATGTAAAATTATGTGATTGATACTGTCATTCAATGTATTCTGTGATGTAAATCGCTTATTTATGAACATAGATGAATATATAAAATAAGAATTTGAAAAAAAAAAATCAGAAATAATATAATACAAATATGGATTATAAAAAAATAAGCAAAAAATTAAAAAGGTTTGCTTCACGTCTGAAAGAAACCAAAAATTTAATTTGTACTGATTCACCTAGTAGAGTAAGTTATGTTGGGTTATGTTTAATCATTCTTCAATTTATAATTCATATTACTATTTGGCGTTCTTTGTTTTTAGTATATAATATTGTGTAATGCTGGTCAAGCAACAGGACTACGAAAGAGTGAAATACGTACTTTTATTCATGAACTTCTGCCTAATTTACCTTTACCAAAATTCATACCAGTCGTTGGAGAAACTTATTCATTTTTAGATTTTGATAAGACTATACATGCTGAAGTTTTTCTCAATATGTGTAATAATGTTATGATACTTAGTAAAGATGTGTCCCCAATTTATATGACTTATATAGAGTCTGGTAAGTGTTGTTTTAATGTAAGTAAATTAATATTGAATTTAAATAATGTTGTGAAATGTTGTGATAATTTATTTTCAGTTCCTATTATACAGAACATTTGTGCGGATGATGATCCAAAAGGACTCGTATTATTTTGTGATTTCATAACAGATGAAGAACAGGACAAATTTTTAAATGAGTTTGATCTTCTAGATAATAATTTAAAGAATAGACAGGTTAAACATTATGGTTATGAATTTAGATATAGCAACAATGATGTTGACTTATCATCACCAATGTCTGAAAAAGTTCCTGAATCATGTAAATTATTATGGCAAAGGTTGCATAAATTAGATGTAAAGTTTAGAAGGAACCCTGATCAATTGACTGTTAATAAATATATGCCTGGACAAGGTAGGTAAATTGAGAAAATGTCACATGTTGTTAGTATTCCTAAACATGAATGCATGCATGGTGCATATTTACACATGACGCTGAAGACAGCTCCTAGATTCAGCTCCTAAACTCATTCAAGAGAATTGGAAAAATTCTAATTAAATCTTGCAACATGGAATTTTTACTCAAATTTTGTTGGGGATACTTGAAAATAATGTTAGTAAGAAATGAACAATAGTGGAACCCAGGGCGAGCATTTGTTTATAAAAATTATGAACAAACTCACTCGAGAAAATTGAAAAAATTCTAATTAAATCTTGCAATGTGGAATTTTGATTCAAATTTTGTTTGAAATACTCGAAAATAGTGTTAGTAACAAAAATTCCACGTTGCAAGATTTAATTAGAATTTTTCAATTTTCTCGAGTGAGTTTGTTCATAATTTTTATAAACAATTGCTCGTCCTGGGTTGCATTATTGTTTATTTCTCAGTAACACGATCCTCGAGTATCCCCAACAAAACTTGAATCAAAATTCCACGCCGCAAGATTTAATTAGAATTTTTTCAATTTTCTCGAGTGAGTTTAGGAGCTGAATCTACGAGCTGTCTTCAGCCTCAGCATGCACATAAGTTCAATTTGTGTCCACTTCTGTCATGCAGTAGGTAGCGTCGATTCTTGTGATTACTTGTAATTAGTACATTATCATGATTGGATTCATATTTTAAAAAGGGCTGTTGAAATCTCTAAATGTCTAAATCTACCACATGTATAAGTAATTTTTAACTATTCTAAAACTTTATAGAATTAAACTAAAATGTATTCATAATAATGTATTGAAAGCTGAAAGTTTTTCAAATTTTTAAGATAAGCTATATCTTTTAGATGATTAGTAATTCTATTAAGTGTACAATTTTACTTTTCATTTCTGATTATAAATCAAACTATTTTTCTTGTTGTTTTAGTTTGTCCAATTTGTTTGGCTTTGCTCTATAACTGTATAGAATCCTAAAATATTTAGTGCTTTATGATGTATGTGGCAGTTTTCTGTTTTATGATTTTTTTACAATATATGAATTATTTATACATGGGTCCTTATAAATGATTTACATTTGTAATCAATAATAATTATTAATGAGAATAATAATAATCAATCCATTTTTTTTGAGAATTATTTTAAGGACTCAATGTATAACTCTTGTAACATATTTTTTTACCTACCAATTGTTGGCAAATCTGCATGCTTTTATATAATTTTGCTTTTTTTACAGGTATTCCATCACATGTTGATAAGCATAGCCCTTTTGAAGACACAATATTATCACTATCTTTAGGTTCAGCTATTGTGATGGATTGGAAACATCATAGCGGAAAATATGTTCCTGTTTATGTGCCTCCAAAATCCTTACTTATAATGTCTGGCGAAGCAAGGTAATTGATGTAATACTACATACATATATTTACCAAGCCTTTAGGTACTATACACTATTTCTATGTTTGGGCATGTTGGCTGTTCTCCTTTTTATATTTATTATATGCCATTTCTACATGCTTTTGACATTAAAAAATTTTAGATTAATGAAATAACCTAGCATATTAGAAAACTAATAAAAAGCTTATCTATTATCCATCATTAAAATAATTTAAAGTGTGAATGGATTTAATATTCACGGACTGCTACTTTAATCATGGTAATGTATTTTTAACATGATACAGAATACACAGAAATATGTCATTATAACAAGCTGTAATTTTGATTCGAGACAGATTTTTTTGAATGTTAAATTATGTATAAACTAACTTTTACCTTTGATTCCACCCGCATGGACATAAAATGGATTCCTTCATTTTTATATTGACCAAGTACACTTTTCAACCATCATCTTAATCTCGGTCCACCTCTCAATTTTGATCTTGGTTCTGCTCTTGATTTCCATTCCTATTTCCATATAGTTACCAGTTCCGCGTTTAATTTAATTCTGACGAAATGAACCAACCACCAGATGAATTACTCTTATACTACTGTTGCCAATTTTTTTTTTTTTATGAAGTAATCTCACTCTTAATTTTGATTACTATTTTGCTTGCCATTCTGATTGTGAACTGATGTTGAACTAAACCCTCTCTTGAATATTGCTGTTACCAATAACTAGTTGACATAAGTCATTATATGTTCATGAAAGCGAAACTGCAAGCAAAAAGTTAATATCTATAACCTATGACCTATGTCTTATTCTGATGTATAAGTAATAATACCATCAAATTTTTCTAAAATCCATCCTGTACTGTTTGTTTGATAGTGTAATGAACATCCATTCATGCATCTTCACCAATTTTCAGTTTATGATATTAGTAGGATTAAATAAATGATGATTTAAAATAATTAAATAAAAGAAAAACTACAAAAGGGAAATCTATCTGTCTTTCGGACAGGGTGCATTTGAGCATGCAAATATGGAGTCATGTCCTAATAATGTTAACTTTTTGATACCTATGCTATTTTTTTTTCAAATTCAATCTTTGATATGGAAATGAAAATACTATTATTTGAACGAATATGAACATAGAGAATTCAATTACAGTATTACGTAGTTTAATTCTTAATGATTTATTCAGCAGAAATACCACACTTGGTAGTGTAGGTGTATACATTTTTTGAATGTAGGTTTGTTTCAGAAAGGTATAAAAATATATATGTGATACTATTCCCTCACATGGCCAGGGTGGCGAGCCCCTAGTGGAATTTATTGCTGGATGTGGGCCACCGAACCTCAACAGGGTAGAGAAACGCCGTTCTTGATAGTAGTAGGGATCTTCCTCCCTGGGTGGTTTCTTCTGAAGGTAACCCTTCGTACTGCTAGCTCGGGTGGGAATTAATTTTTTGCGTTTTAGTCTGTTTTATATTTTAATCCAGGGTGCCTTTCCCACTACAATTGTATACATGTAAAACATCTTTGCTTTAATCTTTACCAATGAAAGACATCATAATTATTTACAGATCAATTGCGTGCCCTCCTTTTTGGGTCTGTTAACACAGCAGATATTGCGTTAACTTTTCCAGGAAGTAAAACCACAAATAATCGTATTTTATTTGTTAAATTACAAATATGATATTATATAAATAAAATATATATAAATAAAAACGTGAAACATACGCCTAATATTGAAACATAGTACGGATTTCGGTCGCGGAAAATAGAGCACTCCCATTGGTGTGCGATGTTTGCGCATTTGATGCGCTCGTCTTGCGCCATCTTGTTTCCCTGGGTCTGACTTTTGTTTCATAATGCGTTTGTCTCTTGTGCATGCTACTTCAGGCTTTTTTAGGTTTAGTCGCCGACAATATATGTCTTTCTATATTTTAGTGATCAAGTTTCTGTAATAAATTACATTTCTAAGAGCTGTAGAAATAATAGGTTGTATGAATGAACAGACTGAAATTATTCTAGTGGGCTGAAGAACCATAAAAGTTACCACATGATAGTTGAACTTTTACTACTGATGTAAAGCAATGAGATCTAGATCTTAAACATATTTAACACAGGTCTAAAACCCAATAATCTCAATTGGGTTTTAGACCTACTTGTTTTGGGGTCATAGATTTCCATAAACATTAACCATGGTATATTTTACACATTTTTAATTTTAATCACAATTACTTTTGTCCAAGTAGTCAAGAGGCAATAAAAACTTTGTCACCGTGTTTCTTTTAAGGTAACTAATTTACAGATATGATTGGCAACATGGCATTCAACCCCGAACATGGGATCCTGTTATAGAGACTAAAGTTCTTAATGTGGAAGGTAAACCAAGGTCTGTCAAAATCATTACATCCGAAATAGTCGATAGAGGTATTAGAATATCTTTAACATTTCGGTGGACTCGAAGCGGCCCTTGTGAGTGTATTTATAACACACTCTGTGACAGTGCAGTGAAATCACTGAGCAATGATTTGGAAAATGAATTGGCTTCAAATCTTGAAGAACTTCATGTGCATCAGGTAAAATAAGTTTTATCTTAAGATTACTGTCAAAATTCCGATAGATGGGAATGCATATATATTTAGAGTGTACTGTAATTGATATTTATAAAAGAATCTATTTTTAGTTTTTAATTAATTTCTTTGTTTGTATATCTCAGCACACGAATTGCTATTGTTTTTAATTTGTAAAATGTTTAATTTGTAAACTGTGATCATGTATACAAGACATTTGATTCTGGGCTAGGTCTTAGTACACATTATTAAAAAATAGAAAATAATAGGTTTCTAGAAAAAATATATAAAATTTAATTTATTCAGTATCTCCTCTGCACAAAAATATTTTTTCTATAAAATTCAACAATTTATAAAAGAAAATGACTGGCAGTTGATAAATGTCAATAATTTTGACCAGAATTAACCAAACCATTGCCCAAATGGTTTAATTTATACAGCCCGCAATTTTTTTTTTATCTTGTTTAAATAACGTGATTTACAAAATTTACCTTTTGCAGTTTTTTTGTGCAAAGATCATTTTTATTAAATTTTTTGTAATCTCAAGTAAATTAATGAGCATATTATTTTTTCTTCTGGCAACAACTTTATATCTATTTAAAGCTACATTCTTGAACGATGCTCACGACAAAAACGTTCTGCCAACTCATTTCTTCACAATCGTTCAATTTGAATGAAATTTTATGAAACAGAATATGAAAAAAAATATATATATTTTCAAATATTTTGTATAGCTTCCCAATCCATTTAGTAATTTTTATTGGCTCTAGATCCACTTTAGCTTAGACAGGCCTGATTTAGATTATGAAGTGTATAGAATCCATTTATGTAAATTGTTGCCAGTAAAACTTTCTGAACACTAACATCATTCTCTGTGTGTCATAATTTCATATTATTTATATAAAACTAAAAAAGTTAGGATTCAGTATCTACTGGATAAATAGATGATTATATAATAAAACTAAGGTTACAAATAATTTATTAAGATGTTCATAATTTAAGGTGTTTATATATTCTCACTAAATATCAAACAAAGGAGGCATATTAATAAGGCCTTTTTTCGCCCCATCCCCTATATGAATTCTTATATGTACATTAAGTTTACATTAAAGTAAATAGTAAAATGAAATAAATATTATACCAGAATATTTTGTTTATTGACATGTTCAAACATGTTTGTGCTGTGGTGGTACTAAATAAATGCATTATATGATGATCAATTTTATAATTATGAAAATAATTTCAGGTGTATTTATCTATGAACGCCAGGATGGAAGCAATGTAATTTTAAAATATATTGTGTAGTGACATAAGTATACTAAAATAAAATAAAAAAGAAAGCGCTTATTGAATATGTTTTATAAAAAAAAAAAAGTTGAAATGTTACCGAAAATGATGAGCCGGAAATGAAAATTTTGAATAGAAAAACTATAGCTTTTTTTCCAAAAATATATTTTCTTTTTAGGTGGTACAGTCTCTTTTCAGAATATATAAAGAAAACATTAAATCATATGGTTTATTTTCTTTATTCTGGGATGGAAACGAGGCCTTACCAATATCCTTCCTTTCTTTTTTTATGGCTAGTTTGGAAATACAAATAGAAAAAAACTGGAAAGAAATTCCATCAAATCAGTTTTTCTTCTTAATTTTATTACATTGATGATAAATACAGTTTAAATATTAATCGACAAAAAAATCATCTCTAATAATGAATACATTTGCTTATAAAAAAATTGCAAAATTTATTATTTCAAGGATAACTGTTATAAATATTCGGTCTTTTCATTTTTAATGATAAAAAAAATGTAAAAAAATAAATACATTGTCTTATTTTTCATTGGTCTCTACTTACATTAACCAGTCATATTAGTTTTTATATAGCATATAACAATATGAATAAAATTATTTCAAATGATTGCATTTTTACCAATTTTGTAGCTAGGCTGCTAGTACTGATTGCATATTTTTGACGTAGTGTATATTGATCTAGCCCAAGGTATCATACTTCCTGAAACGTATCCTTGCATGATTTGATATAATATTGTATAGGTGCATGCTCTAATTTGGAATTTGATTTTTACAGGTTTATGAACAGATTGCAGATCATTTTAGTACAACCAGACATAAGCCATGGCCCAAAGTAGTTGAATTTATGTCTAAAGTAGAGGCTGGTTCAATCGTTTTAGATCTTGGTAGTGGAAATGGTAAAAATATTTTAAAAAGAAATGACATTTTTCAGGTAAATATGAACTTTTAAAGTAGTATCGAAGGACAATGAGACAATGTTCCCACCATTATAAAATAATATTTATAAAAAAAAAGGACAATGCAATTGAAATTCAAAATAATGGATAACCAAGTGAATACAGATGTGTAGTTATTTTTTAATTGGTCAAATAAAAAAATATTTTTAGTCATATACTACCACAACCTGCATCACTGCCACTACAATGATTACCAATCTTTATTAAAATTTAAGGTTAATAAAAAAAAATAAAAGAGTGGCCAACACATCTCTCCTTTGTTATTTGTAAATTGTGGAAATTATGTTTTATAGTAAGTTCTTAATTTTTTGAAATTACCCGTGGTTACAGAATTTGGTTTTTTTTACCATCAAATGCAAGAGTTTGTAGCAATTATCTAAGAACAAATTCTTGGAATCAAATAGTGAGTTTTCTGAAGTAACACTACAAGAAAACATAAAAAAAATATCTTAGATATATTAATGAAAGCGTTTAAAACAAAATAAATTTTTGATTTCTACAATATGATCTCTTCGACCAAATTGTATTTTTGTATGGAATACATTGATGAGAAGTTCAGAAGAATTTTAAATGAAACAATATCATTAGAAAGAAAGTAGAAAATACCCAAGAATGGGTCTACAGGTTTAATGAAATTACGATCAAGATAGCTCAAAACACAGATAGCTCGCATAAATGTAGGATGAATTTTATCATGCATATTCTTGCAAATATTCATAATCTCCCTTATAAAACAATTTTGCCAAAGAAACCATTGTCATTGAAGTAGCTGTCTCTGAGAAAAATAGCTTAGAACATCTGCGTAGAAATGTCGTAGTGACAACCTTAGAACAGCTAAAGCTGTAAAACCTTAGAACGGCTGGCCATCTGCTTGCAGTCTGGCGAGCATTTATGAAGGTTGTGTCTTTATTGTTTTATATTGTTCATAAGTATATTTTCAATGATATATTTTGTTATAGTTACTATAACAGTTCTAAAAAAGAAGGCGCTTATGAATATTTGTGAAAAGCTACATGATAAAATCCGTTATTTATACACCAAAATAAAAATCTACAAATACTGTTTTTAGTGAGACACAAAAAAATAAGATATAAAATTGATTTAAAACAATTTGGAAAAATGATACTTCCAACTCTTTCACACAATATCACCCTGAACTGAAGATTAAACAAATGTTATAGACATTGAATTTCTTCATTACTCTAGATTGCAGGAGAGCGAAGTTCTGCCTTAGTCACAGAATGTAAGAATTACACTAAAGATATACCTTGCGCTGATTGCATCCGTTTGGATTTACTACATAGTACAATAAAGGATTGCTGTGCAAATGTGATTATTTGTATAGCGGTCATTCACCATTTTAGTAGCAAGGTATGTACAATTTTTCATCACATATGTGGCTAATGTAGAGATAAAGGCTCGCAATTAAGTTTTTTTATGGCCAAAGTTCTATCTCTTAGATGATAAGTATGGCACTCATATATTGTATCTGTTGATGACAAATATCTTAGTATCAGTGTATTTTCTTTTTGTAAGTGTATTTTCTTTTCTATTTGCAAGGAAATATGAAAAAATTAAAAGTTACTGATTTATTTGACAGATATCACTTTAATAAAAAAAGACTGCATATTTTTTTATTATTTCACTACAACATACTTATTTGTTGCATATGCCGCTACAGGTTACATAAAAGAAATGGTTTTGATAAACTACAAATTAATTGAATAAGTGAATTGCATTTTAGTTTTGCTTTCCAATGTTGTACATGAAATGAATTACTCTCGACTTTGTCATCAGTTATCTCAAATTAATTAACTTTTGTCTAGAAATAAGAAAGCTCTAAAAACATTTTAATTCAAATAAATACTTATAGGAAGATATGCATTTGCATTAAGTGTATTTAATCAGAAGATTTTGACAACTGCCATGTCACAGTCAACCATTAGATTGTCATAATCAATATATAAGGAAATATGTTAAGGAAACATAAACAATATGTATGGTATTAACATATGTCTTGATGATGTCGAAGTACTTTTATTACATTTTGAGATACAATTTTCTGATAGTTTTGTAGTTTTATAAAAAATCAAGAAATAAAATGTGAATTAAAATCAGTAAATAATCATAAGTAAAAAAACAACATGCTCTGATGAATTGTGGCATCTGTTTCAAATACAACATATTTTCTATTTATAACTCTGGTAACTGGGACTATTTTGTCATTTTTAACATATATAGAGTAGTGAATTTATTTAACAAAAAGCTACAATAGAATATTGTTATTTTTGAGATATCTTCACACTTTCATAAGGAACAAAGTATTAATAAGCCTATTAAAAAAATAACTGCCCTATTATCAATTTTGGTTTTCAGTCTCGAAGGATACAAGCTTTACAAACTATTGCCAGATTACTTACATGTGGAGGTCATGCACTGATAACTGTTTGGGCGAAAGACCAATCTAGCTCCAATTATTTATGTAAAAATAAGTTAACATCTCAAAAGTCTAATGATGTACATATTACTATTGGAGGAATCAATTTACCCGTACATGAAAACAGAACACAGTTTCTACACAGTGACCTTTTAGTTCCATGGAAGTTAAGAAAAATGAAAGACAATCAACTCTCGAAGGGACCTGAAAGCACACTACTCAGATATTATCATGTTTTTCAAGAGGGCGAATTAGAAGAGTTATGCCAAAGCATACCGGGTTTGATTATAAAAGAAAGTTTTTATGAGGAAGGCAATTGGTGTATAATTTGCCAAAAGATATAATTGAATTCCTATTTTGTTTTCTGAAATTTTATGTTATGCATTCATTAAATATTTGTTTTACTACAGATTTTTTCTTATAGTCTACATATCGTACGAGACGGTACTATAAAGCAACGTTTAACTATTGCTTTATTAGGTTTTTCGAGGGAAGATATTTAAGATGTTATTTGAAAAGAGAAATTTTATCAAAGTACAAATTTTCACTGATATCGTTAGAGCCGTTTCTGAGATGCAAATATATATATATATATATATATTGACTATATATAATTGGCTAGTTATAATTTTAACTTTCATAAAAGAAATTAAATGGTAGTTTATATACTATACTACAGTCACATTTAGACGGATCTCCTAAGCATTAATAAAACGCTTGATCCTTTTGTGCAAAAAAATCTTGCTTCCCTCATCAGTTTGAGTTGCTGAGTCATAGCATGATACAATTTTTGTTTGAATATTTATGACATATTTAGTCTGAAAAGGAAACCCATGAAAGTTTCTATATTCCAATTATCAATCATTATTCACTTTAAATGAGGTGTTGTTGGAGTAAAAACTACTTCATTCATGGGATATTTATTTTTATTATTGCAATTTTTTTTTATAATCGAAAGCAATATATATATATATATAATTTCTGAAAACTCATTTATATCACAATGCTTTTTATGAAAATTCTCCATTTATTGCTTAAGTGATAACTTTTTGATTAGAATGCAGAAAAAAAAAATAATGTACTAGTATTTAGACAACTTTAATCATTAGAGTAATTTTAATAAATGACATCAATTTACTATACCTTCCAAATTTACCTGTTCTAAAATCTATACATTACTAATTTATTACAGCTTAATAAATTGACAATGTATTTAACCTTTCATGAGTGCCAATTGTAGAAGAGGTATAACTGATACTGTAGATAGGTCAGCAAGCACAGCATCCACATTCTGGATTGTGTTCACCTGTAATTTTGATATGAATAAAATGTGTTAATTAACAATAATAATCAAATAACGTGGAACCCAGTTATACAAAGAAAAATAATGCACTGCTCTTGTTTGTTTGTATGATTCTATCCTTTTCTCTCCGCGAATATTTATTGTCGTTGACACCATCTTTTTTAAATTAAGTTACCTATTATCATATGTTCAATAGCTCTGTAAAAAAAAAAACAACTAAAATGCGCCAAAATAACAGTCAAAACATTGTAGCCTTACTGGTGTTTGTAAATTAGTTATTTACAAAGTGCAGGTCGGAGTTTATACATTAGATAAATATTTACTTTTAATAATAACTCGGAAACTAATAAGTATAAAAATAATGGTTTGTGGGAATTATTGTTTAATTTCGTAAATCTATTTGCTAAGACATTTCCAAAACCTGTTTAGACCATTGTTATATGTATAAGCATATATATAGTATCGATCGATGTCATTTTCAATCTCGTTCTCGTTTTATTTCGATCCCGCTTCTGATTCTGATCCAGTCCCACACTTTCGACGTTACTTCCGTTCTTAATTTTGTTCCGGTTTTGCTTTCGATTCTTATCTTGATACCGTTCTTGATTCTGCCCTCCGTCCCGCTTTCGATTCCGTTTCCGCTATCAATCACAGTTGTAATTTCAACGAAACCGGAGGTTACTGTGAGAATAATATACCTATAGCCGATATTACTTGAGGATAGTGTAGATTATTATGAGTAAATGAATTTTTAAAATCGGCCTAGTAGTACGGTTCATAATACAAACACACGGTCGAAGCCGGTGGCAAACCCTAGTAGGCAAAACACCCAAACGTGAAACATCCCCATCACACTTTAAATTTTGGTCCCGTCTTTACACTCATTTTCGACCCCTCTTTTGTAGGAAATGACGCTGTGTGCGTCATGAATTCCATCCCGCTTCTCGACCTTGATTTCGTCTCGATCTAATCCCAATGCAGGTTTTGATCCCGATCTAGATTGCGGTTCTCCTTTTGAATCAATTCCAATAAATTATTTCATTTTTAAGGTTTTTCTTCACTATAAAAAGTACCCTAAATGTAGCCCAGTAAGCTCTTCTACCTTCCAGTGAAAGTCAGATTGAGTCAATCAACAGACAGACTGATACAAAGGATTATTTTCTTTCATACAAATCTTGTCCTGACAATAACGAATAAAATAAAAAAAGAATTATCCAATGCGGTGCAGTCGTTCTGAAGTGATCGCATAGACACTTTGATAAAAACAAACAGACCACCTGATAAAATAACGTGATGAAACTTCAACTGAACACACACACTTGTGCACAACTTATATTTCCGAAGAAATAACGTACAAAATCGTAACGTGAATATAGGGATGTCACTTTAATATAATAAAAAGCTTTTATTAAATTTCTCTTATGAGTTTGGGACTTTAAGGCACGCTTAGAATAACGTTTTATTTTTGATTTACTACTGCCATCTGTTGGCAATTACAAAAACATAAAACATTCATTTCAATCTCCATTTCAGTTAGTTAAGCGAAAATGCAGATCAAAACATGAATAACTGCGAGTTAAAAAATTCAATTACAGCTAATCGGTACTATATCAAGCTATGATTTTCAATACAGTTATTCCCAATCGATTAGTGATGAGATTGAAAAAGAAACTAAGTTTAAAAGTTAAATAGTTTTTTAGTTAACGTAATTAAACGGGATTTTGAGGCGACAGTAGAAGCACACCTACGCTCGCGCTTAAGGCATTTCTTTTTTTAATGTAAAAATGCAATACCAATTTCCTAAGTTAGCAGTGTATTTTTACATTAATAAAAGAATTGTGTATAAATGTCTCAAGATTACTAATAACGGAAACATAAATGAGTCACAAAATTATATCCATGAAGAAGATTATCCATTCCCTATATTTTATCAATATATACTGGTTTGGGTTATCGTCATTGTTTAGGTTGGTTTTTTAGGCGTATTAATTCCAAGTTTTAGTTTCATCCAAGACACCATACCGTTCGAAAGCAAATAGAGTTAGGAAGTTTTTAAAAATATTTGAAGGTTGAAATTGTATGAATTGAAAATAAAAAAAAAATAACGTTAACTTCAGAATTATATTTTTTAATGATCTGAAATGATATATGTAGTAGACCCATATTTTTTTAAAAATAACTTGCGAGTTTAATTTATTGCTTGTTTTTAAATGAGTATGCATTAAAGTTTCATAAATCGTAATTTGTAGAGCGATACCCTGGTGGAAATATTTATTTATAGTCCGAAATCTCAGAGAATATTTGACTTTTCAGAGTTTTCAGACTTTTCGGACTTAACATTTTAAGTCCGAAAAACTCTAAAAAAGTCAAATAATCTCTGAGGTTTCAATTATGTTCCGAAAGTGTAATAAAATAAAGAAAGTGATTTTATGTTTGATGATCAAAATTTTGGATCCGATGGACCCTGCAGCACATCACTACCAATTTCTAAATCTCGAAAAAAAAAAGTGAAGATTAGATCTATCTATGGAAATGCGTTATGGCTGAGTTTTAACGACGAATTCATAGTTTTCGAAAAAAAAGGTTAGAATTGATTGCTTGATAGGGTTAATTATTTGATAATAAAGTCGACTAAACAAATTTTCAATTAAATTTATTTAAATTTAAATATATAAATAATTATCTACACTTATTACCTAACTATTATTGTTATAATAGTCGTAATACAATTAAAATTAAACACTTATAACGTAATGTAATTTCTACATTGGTAATTACAAAAAAATATAATTTTAATGAGATGGATGTCCTTGATGGATTGACAGCAAATTATCAATATTTGGCTTGAGTTTTGTAAGGAATATCCGTAAATCTCCCCTTTTTGTGATATTCAAACTGCTCCTTTTTTTGTTAATAAGTTTGTAACTGCACTAAAACTTTTTTCGACGGGATATGAGGAGGGAAACGCTATCAGAAGCTCTTGCACAATTCCTCACAGTCCATGATATTTTTCTGGTATTTCTGCCTGCAGCCAAAATTTCTGATACCATCGTTTAAATGTCACTTTCAGCTCCTCATTAGTGTTAAGCTCGAGTAGCTCCTCATTGTAATATCACATTCTCCACTTCCGTTTTATTAAATGGATTTATGATCCATGGTGGTATTTCCATCAACAGAATATCTTCAAATTTAAATTTAAAATAATCAAATGTTGAACATATGTCTGAATATCTTCATCAAGGCATTCTACCTGCGACAAGTTTGAAAACTGTGATGATTCGCGTCGACCAATATTTTCCTTCATAAATTTCAATTTATCAAGAATAGCTGAAATTACACTCTTTGTTCTTACTAAATTGAGGTTGTCCCCTTGTAATTGTAAGTTGAGGTCATTAAATTTTTTGAAGAAATTTATCAAATACGCGATGTCAGCTTTAAAATTGATAAGTTTTTTTTTAATCAGGATCTTTACCTTCCAAAAACTCTAAAACTGAGTCAAAAAGTACCTAAATAAAATCTTGATAAACATGCACCTTTCGACACCCAGCGTACTTCGGTATGTAACAACAATCGTTGGAAGTCTTCATCATTTTCATTGCACAATTGTGCAAATAAACGCGTATTCAATGGATTGCTTCTTATTTCGTTAACTGCATTAATCACAAATTGAAGTGATTGGTGCAATGTATTACTCAAATTTTTCGCTTCTAGATGTTGTCTGTGGATAACATAGTGAATCGCAATTACCTCTGGTATAATTCTTTTAAGATGGCTGATAAACCCACGATATCGGCCGACCATGGCAAGAACTCCATCTGTTGCCACCGAAATAACGTTTGTGAATGGAATCGATTTTTCTTTAAAAAAATCACTCAAAACATTAAATATTGATTCACCTTTAATGTCCGTCTTCAAAGTTTTCGCGAATAGTAGCTCTTCATGAATTTCTTCACCCGTAAGAAATCGAACATATGCCAATAATAATGCTTTATTGCCAGGTAAAGTTGACTCGTCCAGTTGAATAGAAAATGAGTTGTTCATAGATAATCACACAAGAAACTTTCAAAATCAGAGCTCATTTCATCAATACGTCTTTGTACAGTGTTGTTACTCAAAGGAATTCTTTTGAGTATGTCAAATGAAGATTTGTGCAGAACAGTTTTTAAAACCTCTTCAACAGCAGGTAAAATTAACTGTTATCCAATGGTGTGCGGTTTTCCAGATTTTTCTATAAGTAGCGAGATATTGTAAGATGCCCGCAAGCCATCATCGTTTGCTTTCAGACGTTGTAGAGAACATACCGTGCACGGTGGGTCTCTTTTCATATTTTTCCTTTAATGTTTGGAAATATTTCAAATCTTTACCTATTTTATCAGAATGACACCTTCTTAGATGATCTTCCAGCTTTGATGGTTTCATAGAGTCATTGCTCAAAACTTTGTTGCATAAAAGGCATGTGAGCAATCGTTTGTCTGCCTTTGATGGAAGAAAACCAAATTTTAAATATTCAACACTGTACTGACGACACTTCTTCTTAGATTTGGCTATGTTTTGTATCAATTACCTGTAAATAAATTAAAAAAAAAAAGTGTGTGTGTATTAGTGTACACGTAAGAAGTGAAACTTCTTTATGACATCATTTTTCGAAAAATGATTTACTATTTACAACTTCACAGAAATTTGTTGAATAAAGCTAAATTAAATAAATTTTATGCAAAAGGCTTTTATTATCATAGAAATGGATACAAAAATAATACAATTATTTCACCTTTCTGCTACTAAGATTATAGCATTTCATTAATTATAATAGAATTATTACTATTATTGTTATCGTTATTATATATTTTTGTAATTAATGGCTTAACTCACTGATATTTACAATCAAAAACTAAGGTTAACCTGAAATAACCTTAACAAAAAATAAATACCGTAATCACACCCACGTGTTGAATGTATTAGAAAAAAAGGTTTAATTACTTACTTCTGTTAGAAATCCACTGGAATTAGAATAAATATCTTTTATTCTTTTTGCCAATAACTTTATAAAACTTTTTTCGCTAATCACTTAATTGAAATATTATTTTTCACGTCACTACTGAGTTTCAAAAATAGAAATGTTCAGAGTTTCATGTAGGAGACTTGGTAATGGTATATGTACCTAGAAGGGTGATAGGTAAAACTTTTCAATTAATGTGATGTTATAAAGGGCCATATAGATATGTAGGAAAATTATCGAACGCTACATATAAAATCGAGTCACTCAATGAAAGAAAGTGAGATATAGTTCATGTATGTCGGTTGAAAAGGTTTCAACTTAGTTAATAGAAAAATGTAATATATACAAACTGTAAATAGATCTAGGGTGTTGACAGAAAGTATATGTGACAGGTGGCCTTAGTAACAATTATGTTTATGCCACGATGACATTAATAACATTGAATAAATATGGCGCGTAACGGAAAAATGTTACCCAGAAATAAAGATGGCGCGTTACAGAAAAACGTTATATTGCTATAAAATTTCTCCCATACGCCGATAAAGAAGTTTCACTTCAAAAAATTTGTTTTAGTAATCGTAAGGCGATTCGAACTTAACAGGATATGGCTATTTTAACATAATATGATTAGTCAATTATTATAAATATTATGAAATAAACAAAGTTCCAGCTGCAAACTGTTTCTAATTATTAAAAGCAATAAATCGCTAAGATCCATAATAGTTTTATGAAAACAGCTGAACTTATTTTAATGTCATATAAAATTATTATTTCATTTATTTTAATATATTTCTGTAAATTCTATAGAAACTTTTAAACAATATTTTGATATCAAAACTTCGCAATAATTAAATGAATTAGATAGGTAATAAAAATAAAGTAGGGACGATAAGTTCAATCTATCTCGGCTTAAAACTATATGCATATAACAAATAGGCAGGCAGGTACTTACTTTTCCGACACTGACAATCACTAATACCGATTCACTTTACTTTTCTTTTCGAAAGTCTGGAAACAAATTCAGTCACTGCCCAACACTAATATATAGATTCACTTTTTTTATGAAATTCCAGAAACAAATAAGTAACGATTATCCTTGACATTCGTATTTATATTGGTGAAGAATCAAACACGTTCATGCAAAATTGCAAGCACATACATCACAAGTAATAATTTGCACGTCAGAACAAGCGTTACGGACGGGACGGCGGCCGGCGCGGCAACGACAAGACTGGACGCGTTGTACTGAATACGGAATATGCAAGTTTTTACAAGTAACAGTCACTGAGTTTCTTAAAATATTATCTGCCTATATTGATAAGAGAAGTCAAGTCAACATTTTAGTTCTTCACTATCGAAACCAAATTAATTTTCATGCACCCCGCTTACGATTGTGGACCGCCATTTTTTATTACGCCCAACGTAGACCTCCGTCGAGTCTCCCGTGGACCCCTTGGGGTTTACCTGGACCACTTTGGGAAATACTGCTTTATATCGTTACTCCAAACAGGTTGCATAAAAAAAAATGTTAATCAGTATTATATAGACAAAATTATTCATTATAATAGTATAACCTGAAAAATGTTTTCCTTGCGGAAACTTAGTATGGCGACGGCGAGCAGCGGCAGGAGCTCGAGCGAGTCGTAGCCGAGGACCGCGTCCCAGAGGAATAGCAGCTGCTCGGGCGGAAGGTGTCCGCTGAAGGCGCGCATCAACCACTTGAATACCACACGAATGCTACGACACAGATTACGTTTTTTTTTTTAATAATGGAAAACAAAAAAAAATGTCTACAAGAGACTATATAGTAACTTTGAAGTAATGGAACAAACTATATCCATTGTAGTCATCAAGTAGTGTGTGTTACTCATAGGTGTCCGCTACGAAAATTAAATACAACTAAACGGGATGACACGAAAATAATGTAAGGAACAGAGTACAAATAGGACGATTATATTTCCTTTATATAAATAAATAACATTTTTTTTTGGTGACAAAGTTTTATAGCACTAACTATTTACTACTGTGAAGCTTATTGAGGATTGAATACCTAATATCTACGATTGTTACAATTATAATTGCGTTTTATGAGAAATACCATAATTTGTGAATTGTTAGATGAATTTTGTCTAAGAAATAATTATCAGAGAATCACTAGTTTCTAAGAAATATAGCATTGAATATAGATATTTATTGCTATGATTTAAGTAAATCTTTAGTGGCAGCGTTGCAAGGTGCAATTTGATGTTTAACTCGCGTCGATGGCTAGGTATAGGTAATGATAAACTATTCATTTACCTTTTTCTATTTTATCGTTTTTTAATTACCGTCTGCCTTTAGTTTATAGGCAACTCCCTAAAGATTTTATTGTCTAATAACATGCAGGAAATATGCAGACAACGGACGTTTGCTCGTTATATATATTTTCAAAAGCCGTGTGCATGATTGTTTATATAACAGGCAGTATTATTTATTTAACTATTTTTTTTTTAATTGAAATTTTATTGTATAATATTTAGGTATAATAAATAAGCCAATAAGGAGGAGATTATGAGTTTTTTTCTAAAAAATGCATCCATGCAGGCGGTGTTTCGGTTTCATATCTCATGCAATCTTATTATTCTGATACTGTAAAGCCGCAATGATTATGTCAGCGGTATGCTTCAAACTCTCGTTTGCAATAGTCAACAGTTAAGTTTTAAAGTCAAAGACGTCATTTCAAAAGTCATTTCAAGAAGTCATTTCAAAATATCGGTAACATTAGAGAAACTAGCATTTGTGACATTAATTTAATGCCACAAATGTCAATATATTTATGACTAACTTAGAGAACTGCCAATTGTGTAATTAAAGTAACATATTTTGACGTGTTTATTTTCTAACTTTAACAGTTAATTATTTCAAATGAGAGTTTGAAGTACGCCGCTGATTACTGATTTCAAGCGGTATACTTCTTACTTATTTAAATCCCGGTTTGGTAATCTATTTTTTTTAAGTTCCTTATCAATTAAATCACATGTTTGTCTTGCTGAGAGCGGTTTAAATATGAAACAGGTATTACAAAAGAATATACATTGTAAGAGGCCCGAAGTCAGTAACTACAGCCCTTGGTACTTCTATTTAGGAGGGCTATATTAATTCAACAGTCGTGCAAAACAGTAATCAGTTAAGAATATTTTACAAGCTCCGCCTACAGGTGATTCCAGGAAATTTCTTTAAAAACACTGCTCGAGTAGCTTATTCAACTACCTACTAAGTACAATACAATAATTACTGGCGGTCACCCGCCCGCTGCGCCAGGCGTAAATTTAAATTTAGGATTTTTTTTATATTAGTGATTCAAATCTCATCCCGGTTTTGCTTTCACGGACGTAGAATAAATTCATTCATTTTCTATATCGGCCGATTGTTCTGTCCCTTTTAATCGCGATCATGGTCCTGTTCTCGATGTCAATTCCGGATAAGCTGGCGGATTCGGTCCCCGTCCAGCTTTCGAATCCAATAGAGAACTGTTAACCATCTTCAAGCGATTTCACGTCGAATAGCCAAGTCGCAATAACAATCCGTCCATCCGTTACCTATGACAAGCATACATACGACCACACTTCTACATTTTTCGTATTATGAATAGCCTATAACCATTTACAGATGATTCTGCACTGAATACTCATGGTCCCATCCCAATACGTTTCGTGCAATGATAAAAAATTTTGTAACATTACAATTGTTTCACAAAACAAAACATGTTTAAAATTACACATCAACATACCTATATTAATGCTTTACGTAGTAGGTACAATTTGAGTAATTTTTCAAGACATTTACAATACCTAATGAGTTGTTATTTTTGAATCTGTTTGTAGTAATCATTTACGTATTTATTGTAACTGTCTCAAAACTTATAAATTTTCAAAAATAATTTTTAATTTGATTTACAATAATTTTTTGTAAACTTACGGGAAGTTATTAGAACTCAAACACAAATCATTGAAAATGTACAAGTATTTTTATTGTTTTTGAAATAAAGATTTAATAATTAGATACATGATGCGTTGTAATAACATCAAATATTTTTATTTTTCTTACATGTATTGTAATTTATTCTTGAACCGTTGGTTGATTGTCAATAAAAAAATTATAAAACTTACAAAATCTGTTCGCAATTAAATCTACAATTATTTTTTTTGTAAAGTTTCAAAAAATATTGAAAGTAAATGGTTATTATTAATTAAAATAGCACAAATATGTTGTAATTTTTTAACACTTTGTTAAAATTAATCGTATAGTAAATTAACAACACAGTAAATTTACGAAATATTTTTAATTGAATTTAATTAAAATTTAACACTTGTAATATTGCTAAACAAGTTTCGGATAGATATTTAATAAAATTCAACAAATGTTTTGTAATTTTCCTCAATTGAGTCAGAATAAGTTGTATTATAAATTTACAAAACCCAATAATTATATTATTCGATCAGTGCTTTAATAATTAAGACTCATTCTTCGGGAATTTCAGAGTTTATATTATATATCCTTGAAACCCAATAAAAATAACGAATGTTTTTGATAATTGTCTAAATATTAAGTTACAAAAAAATTTTGGATGTTGAGGTCATGCCGACTTATTACTCGGACAGTATTGGTTTTAGGTTAAGCACTGACTCTCCTTTAAAATAAGTAGACATTTTTTTATATACAAATTAGAGAAGGGTAACTTTGCTGTAAAAGTGTAAGAACAAATAATGTTATAAAATATTACAGGACGTTCAGCTTCTTGAACCTTCCTACATAAAAAAACAATACAATTAAATAATACAAGTCCACTTACGGATTTATATTGATGTTTCGAAAATGAATCCAAAGCAGTGGTTCGTTAGCTTCCAGAAGCCTCTCATAGAGTAAACAGAGAGCGACTATACCCTGCAAAATTCAGAATAAAGAATGGTGTTTCATTAAAAACTATTAACATTATCTCGGTACACGTAGAGAAGGAATGATGATGTCGCTGATATAATAACATACATGTTATTATATCAAATAACATACATGTTTTCGTTTCCCGTTTCTTTCTCGTTTCTGCTATATCTGTCTTGTGTTAGTCTTTTTATTTAAAATTAGGAAACTTGGTCCATAACGTGGTGTGATATTAAAAAAAGATCATCAGTTGTTTCGCCCTTTTTCAGGCTTCGAAAGCGATATCTTCTGACTCGAATGCAACATATTGACCATTAAACTACTAAGGCTGTGAAAAGTTATATTCAAGTATAAATATCAAATTAGTATGAAGTAACAAGTTGCTTTGCTGTTTTACCAACTATTAAATTTAGAAATACTAAATCTATACATATATAATGAAAATAGGTTGTATTTGTTCGCTAATCACGTAAAACTACTAAACATATAGACATGGGACTGGGACCATTCGATGCGGGATGATTTGTAGATGGTTCTAGGCTACTCATTTTTCGAATTCCGTAAATCCTTCGCCATTTTATTTATAAATAAAAATTACCCAGCGAAGCGGGCGGGACAGCTAGTTCATTATATATACAAGAATACCTAATCATTTCTACCGATGATCTTATTTTGTTCCAATTTCTTTCATCAATATATGTTTATATGTTTCAATGCTTAAATGTGTGAAATGCATGTGTGTCTGTGTGTGTGTATGCGAGCGTGCGTGCGTACATGTTTGCGTGCGTGCGTCGTGTGTGCGTGCGTGCATTTGCGCGTGTGTGTACGTACGTGCGTGTGTAGTTATATATATATATAACTATACATTATGTTTCATATAATATATAAAACATATTATATGAAATATATAAAATATTTATTCTAAAAACATAGGTAGTTATATTTATGATTTCGAAAGCTAAAAATGTTTATGTATCTACATTTACATACTCCTGAAGCTCGAAAATATATAAAAAAATTGGGATTTGACCACAGAATCAACTGTTCTCCAAATTCTTTATTATTGCATTTAAAATTTCTTTTACCTACTCAAAAAAGAGAGCGATGACATTTTCTTAACTGGCTATGAACACAAAAGTAAAAAAAAAAGAAAACAAATATGACTATAGAATGAAGAACTGAAAAGAAAATATAAATGAGCTAGGTGTTTCATTTCAGACGCAACGATTTACTAAACTGTGAAGCGTAGCGATTTGTGAGGCGTCAGGTTTTTTAATTAGCTGTCATTCATTAATTTACATTCCTAAACTGACCGCCGCAAATATAACAAACATAAAACGAAATACATGTTAAAATATACCTGCGGATGCGTAGAAATAAAGTGTAATCTATGCCAATATCTGAGATAGAATATTCGAAACGTATAATACAGTTGAGCCGGTTCATCATATAAATAACAAAATGGCGTCGCTGAAAGGGAAAAATTCAATTTAAATATTTAAAAAGTATTTACAACAGTAAGTGGATATGTTTAAGGGCAACCGGACTTTGATCAGCGTCTTTCTAATTGATATGATAACTTCCCATGGGAAAGTATCCAATGTTCATTTCCAACAATATTCTGTTTTAAAATTTATCCATGTGTTTTATTTATGTATTGCTATCTGTAATTCGTGTCATTTAATACCATTTTTTGTCGAGAACCAATCACACAGAACAATACGATCATCTCAAAAACGTACGATATTGTGCCATAAGGCCACATTTATGAATTTTTTTGGTGTAAATAATTCCCTGAAAAAATAGCATTTTCATCAGGGAAGAAATCTATGTAGACAAATTTGAAAAACAATACCGTATCAAAGTACAAATTACCATCGAATTTGTTAGGCCGGTTCCGAAATGCATAAAGCATGGAATGCATAAAAATATCTGTTTAATAGTAAAGGATTAACTGTAGTCATTGATGTTTATAGATGACTATAGTGCTATGGCACCGCAATGGAATAGATGGGTCGAGTGTGGACGTAATTTTGAAGTTATAACAATACCGACTCGATCGTTTTAAATTACCACAGTGGATCCAATGCATCTTTGTTTTCACGCGGTGTGACGTCATTTTGCTCTCTGACAAAACCTCCACCGCTGCCACGTGGCAAGATTGAACGCCACCGTCGTTAAAGTCAAAGAATGCCGCTAAAGTCCATAAACACTGATTGATAGCGAACAGATGTGCACAATGAGTAGTGTAGGAACGTGTATAGTTGATTTCTAACAATATACTCAATGTAATATTTCTCCACGGGTACTAATCCAATATATATATATATATATAGTTTATTTAGTAAAAAAGGTCTGAAAAGTGAGGAAATTATGTCTCATTGTGAAAGGACTTAAGATCGTATTTATAATGTATACATAAATGTCTTTTATGGAATAAGTAATGAAATACGATTCTAATAATGGACGTGAAATAACGCCTGTCACCCAGGCTAGCTTAATATACATAAATAGATAGATACATGATAACTGTGTGCAGGCGCACACAGCTAAACGACAGGATTATATAAATACAGATGTACAAGAATACTTGCCATACATTGTGAAACCGTGAAACGGTATAATACCACTGGGCGGAAAAACTACGTTGTTGTTGGTTGATACCGGTCTGCCTTTAATGGGCACAATTAGAGGATTGCCGATGCTGCCTTTTAAGTGGTGCATCACTTCGCTGTCTCGAGAGAAGCATAACATCACCTGTCAAAAGCATTATGATTTGATTAATAAATAACACGTTTTCGTAAAGAAAAGAAAACAAAAATGATTGAGTAATGTGAATGGAGGTCGGGTATTATGTAAATCTTGATTAGTAAATTAACCAACATATATATCTTTTCTTATAGCTTCCTTACATCATCACGTTTTTTGGACTAATCCTGATACTTATCCCACGCAATAATACTTCTAATATAAAAAATATATATAATAGAAAAATATATGGCAAAAATAAAGATATATATTATAAGGGAATATTTTATGTATATGAGAGAAAACAGTGAAAACCATAACGCATATGTAAAATTAAATTTGATGCTGAATAATTCTTTGGATTCACCGTAAATCTTTCCAATGTACAATATTTTGTAAAAAGTAAACTGTTTGATGTTTATTTGCTTGTTTTACGTAAGAGCTTGAAGACCTTGGAAGTAAAAAATAAAACGTTTTAATTTTTCAAGGTTCTTATAAATGATAACATAGATTGAATTTTATTTTTTTTTCTGATACAACGTCTTATAATAGTTAAACTTAGAAGGCGATGCGTCAATTGTTTTTTTAATTTAAATTCAAAATCAAATAGTACATTTAATTCTATTTCTATAAATCAAAACTTGATTAATAAGTGATACCTTACTTGATATAATAAATCTTCAAAGACAAAATATTGGTCATCATTCGATGCTGTTAGTTGTACATCTTTAAAAATTAATTTATCAATCATCAGTTCTGTGTCCAAAACGTTTTTCTTTAACTGATTGAAATAACTTATTTGCTGAAATGAAATTATTCATTATTTAAAGTGTTTCACAACCCCAGATGAGCGTTAGTGCGGTACCGATCTTATACGAAGGAATAGGTTAGGTGTTTCATGTAGAGGGCAATCGAAATTCGCACTCACTGGACGAAACACAATAGTGGAAAAACTCAATAGTGGGATTTAAATGTATGATATTTGACACCCTTTGAAAGAGTTTCATATTTTTATAAAGTTATACTTCTTCGAGGACGTTAGAGTGAAAAGATTAGAATGTATTTTAGGAAGTTGCCCGCTACTATGTAAGACCATGAAGTTGTTTCGAATGATAAACTTACGGAAGTTGCGCGCGCCGACGTAAAATACCACGAAGTCAGTTTCAAATAAGAGTTTATTTATTTCGCGGTTTCATGTGTGTAATTATATTAGTGCTTATGTGACTGATGTACATTCATTTTGATTTTCCAACTGTCATGGAAGGTTTGAACATGTTACAAAAATGTTACTAAAAGCAGTTATACTTTTTTGTGTATACTTAATAATGCAGTAAAATAAAAAAAAAATAACCTGTGCTTTAACTTCGGCCCCCAGAACTTGTGCCCAAAGTCTGGCACGTAAGCATTGTGGACTGCCTTTTTTTAAATATTCTTGTATAACAGGCGCATAGCCCAATGCGGCAACTCGTTCACCCAGTTCCACACGTTCCGATTCGAGTGATGCAAAGCCAGCAGCACAACTAGCTATTAAAGAATTAACACCTAACAAAGGTTCGCCTTTTGCAAACTCTGGGAATTGTTTTCTCTGAAACGATCCAGGTAGTTATTAACACCATAAATTAACTGTGAAGTATAAAATAGTAATAGCATTGACAGTTCATGTTAAAAACTCATATTGTTAGAAACGAAAAAATAATAATTAGTAACAATTATTCCACATTTAATTAAATTAAGTCTTACTTAATTAAATGAGACTTAATTGCATGTGCCATATGTATTGAATAATACTGTGCATAATTATTATGCACAGCATCTATATTTGATATAGGCACAATAAATAGGTAAATATTATTGGTGTTTTTAGTTGGATTCATTTCCCTACAAAACTCACAGCTTTATTTCATTTTGGTTCAAATTTTCAACCTTTTCCCGTATGCTTTCAGCCAAGCTTTAGACTACAAAGTAGTGACTACACTTTATGCCACGGCGGATTGTTCTGACTCAATTTGTTTGACCGTTACCGACTCTAATCTAACTTGAATCTAATGTAACATTTCAATATCAATCATCATACATATTCATACAAATTGAGACCTCGAAAATGGTTTAAGGTATCATTTAATATGATAACAACGGATGTCGTACCATCTCACTAGTTGAATGTCGGTTTACATCAACTCTAAAGAAACTTTTATTTGTATACGCGTATCACACTTTGCCAATGATAAACCCGATAAAGGTAAATCGAGCACAGAAATCAATTCAATGAAGAAAGAAAGAAGACCATAAAGAAAAGTATGTATGTGATCAAGATTTGATTATATTACTGTCAAGTGCTTATAGGTATTCTAAGTAATTTTACTGAACTTATTTTTTCTTATGCGTCTTCGTTTCGTATCTTTAACATATCCTTTAATTACTAAAACAGAGGGAAAACCGGTCCAAAATTTGGCAGAGACATTGCCACTACGCCTAGATTTTACAGGTACTTACCAATTGCTCCAAAGTTTTGACTTGCAACGGTAAATGTGCAAATTCCCATTTGGGCTCATTTCTGAAATAATTTTCATTATTATTTTATATTATTATTCATTATTACTGTTTCACCTTAAACCCCAAGTAAAATATCAATCCTTCAAATTGGCATAGAGATTGTGGGATGGTGTGCTACAGCAGTGGGATGATAAAAATCTGACATATTCAAATCTTAGCTAATCATAGCTCCATGTATGTGATCTCTCTTGTACAATATACAATTTGGTACTAATTCGAACCTATTTTCAATTAAAGTTCGATTCGGTTTCGTCCTCTATTCGAATTAACTAATCTTTTTTTTCAAATCACGATCACGCTAACGCTCTCGATTCCGATATCAATTCCGGTTTCACGTTACTTATTTCACAGGAACGCATTAAAGGGCAGTATAAAATATCATGCGCATAATTCAGAAAATATTCGATCGGTGTGCTAAATGAGATCTTTCATATCCGGCCTGTACTTTGTACATATTTTATAAAATAAATAAAAATCCATACTTTATTGGAAAAAAAATTGCAATTTTTATAATTTAGTATTTTTTTAAATACAAAAGTATTATTTAACAATAAGTTCATTCCGAAATTTGTTAATTATCAATCACAAACTGAATGTACCAAGAGATAACTTAATAATAAAGTTATTATAGGAAAACATTATCTCTGATTAGTTTATTAGTTAAAAATATACCAAGTACTTATAGGCACAGCTTTTTATATATCCAATTCCTTTTGTTTTGTTCAGTATGTTCAGTCTTGTAATTATCATTTTAGAAAGAACCTTGAAACTTCAATATATAACAACATACATAATAGCACTATAGATTCATGTCCATTTTCCAGAAGTATAGGCAGAGATTATAGGTTTCCACATGCCGTGATCATTGCATATTTCTCTTGCTTCACCAACATTCATTAACCTTTCAAAGCAAGCTCGTCGGTTTTAGGTGCTTAAAAATTGGTCATTTTATCTGCCACCAATATGGCCTGCATAAAATTTTCTAGGGCGACCCTCATCGACCTTTCCACTACACACATTCGTTCTATAGATGGGTTTTGTCCGTTTATGTTCATCCATTCTTCTCTCACATAATTGTTCCTACATATATCTTACAGAGACGCTTCATGCATATTACGCAGATATCGCATCTTCACCGCATTAATTCTACTTACATTTTTTTTCTGCCATACCCAACTTTCACTACCAAAGTTTACATCAGTGGCGGATTTACAGATTTGCCGCTTGAAGGCTAATCAACTTTTGCCGCCTCTGAATTTTGATACTTTAGTACACAATTCAATTAAGTTTTCTATCAAAATTCCAACTTTATAATTTGTACTCCATCATCCTCGTTACATTAACTTATAACGTATGGTTAGTATCATTGAGAACTAAGGTTTCGTGTCAAAATCCTTGAGATTTTTTTTTTCAACTCGCAGTTTTCCAAATATCAGTGATTTAATTAATATAAACCAAAAGACTATATATATCTTCATAAGATATTGAACTAGTTTTTCATTTAGAAAAAAATAATCAATTTTCGTCAGTATTTTTTAACCATCAAAAAGATTTTTCTTTTAATTGAATTAGACAATTTGCTAATTGGACCATCGATATTATATGAAAATTGAATTGTGTAAGCGAATTTCAAAATATTTAGGAACATGGATAAAAAATGTAATAATTATCAGTGAAGTGAAAATATTGAGAAATGAGTAAATTTCAATTATAATATCGATACGCTATTGCGATGTTCTAAAAATTCACGATCATTAAAGTAAATTTTACAAAGCGTTTAACAATTTTTCATGAAGAGACGTTGTATTTTTAGCATTCAGCACTGTATATAGGACTATATTTCAATTTTGTTATATATTGGAATTTCTGTCAAGTTTTCGAAACTCGTATTTGTGTGTGTATAATATTTTTTTTATTCTGTAAATAAAAAAGAAATTATGAGCGTAATTTGCCGCCCCTCAAAATTTGCCGCCCTAGGCTTCAGCCTACTCAGCCTGCTGGTAAATCCGCCACTGGCTTACATTCTATATATCTTATAAATACGTACGTACATAAGGGATAGATATAATATCATATGAAGAAAAAGAATGCATTTTTATCTTCTTTTTTAATATTATCTCTCTAGCCTTCTCAAAATAGAGAGGGATAGAGATGTCTCTATCCTTCACAAGCGAGCATGTCCGCAATTTGCCGGACGTGCTTGTGAATATATATAATTTATGTTATTGGGGCCATCTTTATTTTTTAAATTAAGTATTGCCTATAATTGTGTTCAATGGTCTTTTACAAATAAATTAAATTAAAAGCCAAAATGATAGTCAAAACACTATAGTTTATTAAAGGAGTTTTTAAATTAATTATGTACAATGTGCGGGCCGGAGATCCATACATTCGTGAAACATCTTTCATCTAAATTCGTCCGTTTACGCATAATTAAGTTGCAACCAAACAAATAATGTCATAAAGTATATCCTAATATTAAAATTTTACAAAAATATGTAATGTCATAATAACAAGAAATAAAAATTAAACATGTGGCACTCGGAGATTGTCGCGGTAAAGCTATTGCATAATTTGCATAGCATTTTTTATCAACTTATGCAATTATAATTATTTATTTATGCAATTTTTTTTCTTTGATATTAATACAAGTTTTGCATCACTTTCTTCATTAATAAATGCACTTTGTTTATTCAAATTTAAAACATTTTATACACAAATTTTACGCGTATAGCTATTCACCAGCAACTGCTATTCACTGTTGTACATAGGTACACCTATGTATACATATATACCTACATGTATACTTACGAGGCACATGCGGTGAGTGTGGCATTATAAATATATGATAGATACCTATACCCTATATATTTTCTCACAAACAGCTGCTTACGTATTCGTCCGATTTCGGAGCAGCTCGTCTCGATCCGTGCGAGCTTCGTACAGTCGTATCATATACATTATACATACACGTTAAGCGAACGCTCGGCCGAGGTACATGGTAGGCGGAGTGGGGGGTGTTAGGTTTTATTTTCGTTACGGAATTTCTTGATTCAGTCGCCGCGCTCAAAGCCCGCGATAAAAGCTATGCAATAGCTTAAAACTGATAGATGAAGTGTAACAACCTTTTCATTCGTTTTAATTTACTGTGACTTTTTAATTGTTAAACTATTATTGTTAATCAGGTAATTTCATCCCCCCCCCCCTTAATCCTCATCACTCATTCTAAGACTGTTCCTTCTTTAAACAAAGCAAGTAATAAGCATGGTCGACGAAATAAAATAAAATCGATGATTTTCAATGTTTTGCTTATAAGGAGTCATACAGATAAACTTAAAAAAAAAATAAAATAAACATATTACTGTTTATTTTTATTTTTAAAAATAAATATAGTAATCTATATCTAATCTCATAGTTACATAATACATAGATAACTATATTTTATGTAACTATGAGACGTAACAGACAAAAACACTATAAGTATTACAAATACACTTACTCTTTTGGGAAAGGTAGATATCCCGACAAAGTTAGTAATACTTCTAGGAAGTCTTTTGGTGCATATACAGGTCTGTATTTAGATAGATCTGAAAATAATAATATAAAGTTTATTAGAAACTCAGAAGTACCTACGAAAGGGCATGATGAGACTTGCATGAATAAAATATTACCATACCCTGTACCCGGGTACCGTCATACTTTATGAGCGCTCGATGAAAGTAGTGGGTTTGATTCACGCATGTTTTATGAACGAAGCACGAGGCCAGATCGTAACTAACCAACCAATAACGCAATAGCGTCAACCGTTTTTTCCTGTCGTGTTACCAGTAAAGCGGCGGTATCAGTCGATTGGCCAATCGCGCCTCCCCTACCTCGCCAAACAGACCCACAAAGCGAGCGATTCAAGATCGACGCTTATAAGCCGAGATAAAAAAATAGTCCGGCATTCTATATGCGCATGCATTTATTAGAATTAGCAATGGAAATAGTTATTTAACATAGTTGACAATTAACTAATTACGTATCTTTCAATTCCCGTTTTCGTTCACGTAGGTACTCATTTCTGATCCGGATAATGGGTTCAAGCGCTCTCTTTATGTACATAGACGTGAATCTACTTTCAGCATTTTAACAGGTTTGCTTTTGGTAAACTTATTTCCATAAATTGAGTAATTATTGTAGATAGTGGCTATGCAATACAATGTTTTTATATATATTTTAGCAATTTGTATAGTGCACGTGGAAGTGTCTCTCTGGCTATTGATATCTTAAGATTTTATGGATATAAGATTATGAAAAATCAAAAAAATTATATTAGTATCTCTAGGGTAATCGTCTTATCTTCGATGTGAAATATCGACTCCTGGTGGAGGGGCTTCTGTCACCCATTGACGTATTATTTAGTGTATGACTATGTGAGGTGGTTGGGAACGTATCTGATGGTAGTTTTAATACTGCTGAAACCCTGATAGATGTAACTATCTGCATTTTCCCGAGGATCTGGCATGAAATATACGTTATACATACCATTTAGCGGACTAAGTTAAAACGAATATTAATACTTGCTTAAGTGTTCAATATTGGCAATCCTCTCAAATCAGTTTTTAATTTGTTGATTAGGCGAGATATTGTGGAAGAACAGATTCGTGAAGCAGCGGTCGCTTGCATTTTGTATAACATATGCTACAGACAAGCTTCTAATTATGGATTTCCGCGAATTAACACCACACACAATAAAATATAGGAATGTGTTGTCTTATCCTTGATAGCCATTTCATAGTGGGCTAGGTAAACCAAATTTACTAAGTGCTTATTCTCTTTAAATCGTACAGATATATTATAATTAAAATGACAAGATTTCTCAATTAAATATTAGGTAGGCATATTACTAATATTAAAGTCTAAAGTGCGTATGATTTATCTCTAATAGTAATAAATATATAAACAAAATACCCAATATTTCAAATCAATCAAAGAGAAAACTGGTTAATACCGTATATAAAATAAATAGTCTATTTCCGAAGTTTCCAGAACTTACCCAAACTAAAAGTACTAAGTTCATTCCATTTTTCTGACATTTCCTCTTGTTCAGTTTGAGATCTTATTTTAGCCAATGATGTTTCAAGGTCTGAACACATGGAATTAAGAGATTTATGAATCCTTTTCTCCCATTGAGTACTAGCTTTTACTAAAGATGAGAGTGGATCTTTCTACACATCAAAAAAGAATGTTTATTACATCTAATATTAACAAAATACAACAAAACATAGTATCTAAACCAAAATATGAATGCAAGAGAAACTCACATGTTGTTTATTTTGAGTTCGAACCCAATGATACACTGTATTTCTAAGCTTTATATCTAAGCCTTTTTCTTTCATTGCTTGTTGTAAAGTTTGTCTAAAATCATCCTTTGTTATGTTGGGCGATGAAACTAACTTCTGCAAGTAATTGAAATCTGTTAGTATGATTTATACTAATAGAGCAAATGTAATGGGAATTAAAAGCAATTTCTTACCTGGACATCGCTATAAAATGTTTTATATATAGATAAATTTTTAATTTCTTCTGCTAATTTTAAAGCTGTTTGATGAATAGCATCATCTTTAAAATTATTCATGACAATAGGCAATAATCTAAAGAGTTAAATATTTTTTTATTTATATATAGATTATCTGTTTTTATTGTTTGACAATAATTTATATTAAATAATAAATAAATAAATATCTAAATATATCAAATTTCTGTGCAAATTCACATGTGGCACCGATAATTGTTTCCAAGGCGACCAATATATTTATATTTCTCTATGGCGACCAGATTACCTTGCGGGTCGGAGTGCTATTTGTACTCTAATACTTTTATAGCATAAAGGGAGCGATAAAATAGCAACACACTACTTTTTTACCTACTTCGACTTGTTTTTCTTACGACGTCTATAATGAAAAAAAAAAAGGGATACCTATTAACATAATTGACAAGCACGCCCCTATTAAATATTGTACTCTTTTTGTATGTTTATAGAAAAAGTCTAATGATGTGGTTTACCAAAACTATTATCGACAATTTTTGTATTTTTTTTTAACTATGAATTCATATAATAATTACTAAAATTTTTTAGAATGTGTTTCTGTATCAGTAAACAATCTAACATTAATACGAACAAAGTTTATCTAAACTAAATGTCTGTCTGTTTGTTCGAGCTGATCTCCGAAACTGCGGAATAAATTGGAATCAAGTGATTCTACTAAATAAAGCTGAATTTTATTAGCAGCAACTATTGCTTCAAAGCCTCGGCCACGTTTTTTAGAGAAGTTCTACTATATAGAGGATCAGATATTTAGCAACTAATTTTCTAGATTTTCCAGTATTTTGTACTTGTCTTTGTAAGTCACCTATTTTATATTATATATTTGGTTTTCGCTTTTTATCGAATCTCTCTTTGTACTTCGATTGTTATTTCAATATAGATATACTAGCTGCCTCTCAAGTTTTTCTAGATTTTTATTATATTTAGTACTTTCATTAATAATAGGGCTTAGAATACTTTCCCCTCAATTCGTTGAGTTGAATACTAACAGTAATTCCGATGGACTTATCTGTTAAATCTTATTCACGGTGATATTTAATTAGATCTGTATGTTTTGAATGTACTCATTCCAGTTTTCTTTGTCATCTCTGTGACAGGAAAAAGAGACTGGGTCTAAAATGATTTTATTATATAGTTCGAACTATATAATAGAATCATTTTCGACCCAAGTAAACGAGCAAGTCGATCGACTTGCTCGTTTATACGAGGAAACGCAAATGCATTAATTATACGTTTGATGCCGTATAATTTTAGGGATCTTATAAGGGTTTTACTTGTAAAATTCCGACCTTTGTCTGTAATAAAATAATTTATAAATACGAAATAGCTTATGTGTTGCTTGAAAATGTTTACTGTGGTCCTTGATTCAGTATTGCTTATAATATTGATGAACTTAGTGAAACCGTCTACGATGACTAGAAGGTAAGAATTGCATTTTTTGTTTTTATTAAGGGGCCCAGATGGTCTGCATGTAATGTGCGGAAACGGTATTTGTACATTAGGGATAGGATGAAATCCCATACAAATCCCATACCATCTCAGAAATCCTTAACTTAAGAAGTCCTTCTTAGTATATCGTCGTCTGCCATTTGTACCGTGGTTCTTCAGTCTTCATCCGTTTCAGCGGTTAGAACGTCTAACAGAGTGTCTCTTCCATTGCTGGACTTACAGTGTTTCGGCTAAATGCATCTATGTGGATCGTTCGTGGATCGGATCTGCATTTTCTAGTACTATCAAATACTTGGAATTGGACCTACCATCGTGTATCTCTAGGAATCAGGTCTCGTTTTAGTGAAGTAGATCGTAGGGCGCTACAATCAATGAAAATCTTGAATAGAATACCGATAAAATAGACCCTAAGCCTGTTTAAAGATCTGATCACAGTATGCGTTTCTAGAACGAATTAATGTAATTTTTGTTCAACAGCGGTAATCTTTCGACAAAAGTATGAAACGAGCATAAATAGATCATCACGTCTTTTTGCAAGAGTATCAGATCTACTCTAATCCGTGTTTCCTAGTATCTGTGAGTAAATATGTCCCTGTTTTAAGATCATCTAATGCAAGTTAGGGACGCTGTAATTGACGATATAGATAGTGGCTGTCTGTTATTATGCCCGCGGCTTCCAGGTAGTCGTTCCATGCTCGTGTACGTTCTTGTTTCGCACGCTGTAAGCGAAGAAGTGCGAGTTCGTCACGTCGAATATCATTGACGTCATTTTTTAACGGAGGGATGTCAATCTGTTCTTCTTGTCTGTCTTCGGCCTACATAAACAAATGCGTTGATCCTTTTCTCGTTTTTTCAAATTTTTATTTGAAAAAACATTTCAGCGATGTCGGCGGTCGCCATTATCCGTCCCTCTCTGAAGCAAAAGAGGATCCCTGGAGGGGGTTGTAACAGATCCTGGCCCTCTAATAACCCTTTGTTCAGACTGACGCCGTTGAACTGCATTATTCAGGTTTCTTACAAAAAGTGCAGCAAGTAAGTACCATGCTATAGCTTTTTGACACTTTGCCCTGGCATTATACGGTGTAGTCTTTGCTCAAGAGGTTCTCAATTCGTATTTGATATTTAGTGGTTTAACGTCGTATCTCTTCATCTTTTTGGTTTTTAGGTAGAGGTAAGTATTTTCAAGGCGGCATCGTAGCTAGGCGGTATCGTGGGATCACCCGTCTGTCACGAGAGTCCCATATCATATCGCTCACCGGTCTTATGTGATGTCTATTCAAACATTGAGGCGTTCTTTCTACGTCTTCGATATCCTCAGGGTGTTATCTTCAAAATATTCGTTCATAAGCTCTTCTAGCGAATGCATACCCATATATAATGTAACAACTGTATTGATAAGCGAGTGGGCGAGCACCGTTCCATGTATAATCTACCTAGGCGTGTTCGCGATGCGGCGTGTTCCCGTAACCCTTCAGCGTTCAGCTCTCAGGTCACTATTAAAGGTTCTGATGAATAACTGCGAACGAACACTCTCTGACGTCATGGGCAGCCCACTTAGATGTTTGTGGTCATGGATGTTAGGTGCTGGCTGCGCCTGTAACTTAAAGTTCTTTATCATACGTACGATTATTCTCGCTCCTCTCGCCTCGTATGTGTATTTGAAGATGGCTCTACAGATTTGTTGAGTCTCTCTGGTTACTTCAAATGGAGGCCAGATTATTCCGGAACCACCCAAAGCCTTGCCCACCCGAAAGTGATATAGATAGAATCGCTGGGCATAAAGATCTCTACAGTCTTTTCTTATTCGTGCCTCGATCCAATATTTATCGAGCCCATTTCTTCAAGGCCACATACGTCACATAATTCGACTCGATTGTACCTAACGAAGCTCCATTTATGCGTTCTTAAAGTTTCATATTCATTCATCCTCCTTCAATTTTTAGTATGTCATTTATAACAGAATATTTTAAGCTCCTTGAAATGCGCTCTGATTCTCGTCAAAACAGCGGAGTAAACTGGTCCTGTAACAACATAGGACATCTAATATCTCCTTGCATCCTTCTCCTTTCATCCTCGTACAAAGCGCAATTTTACAACACATAATTCCTTATTCATTTGTATCATCCCATAATCATACTCCTTTCTTTCTTTCAGTTTCGTGTCGGTCAATCTCTTGTGGAAACTACAATGCTCAGTGAACATCTATGAGGTTGCGTGATGTCAGAATCCATTTTTTCCCCCGACATCGGAAAAGAAGGATTACATCTCCTTGTTCTCCATAGCACCGTTTCAATGCTCCGTTGTATCTCAAGAATGTTAGTTGTCGCGGCCTTTAACGCTACTATTTCCTTAGTCATTTTTTCCGTTTTTTTGCTGCCTACCTTTCCGTGTCGAATAACCTCCGGGTTGATTGGCAGGACACAGCGCCGGCCCGAAGTAAATTTTAGAATGGAGCGAGATCCAATTATGGCGCCTCTCCTGTTTGCTCCTTATAATGTATACCTATACCAATTGTGAGTGCAAAGTAAGTATGGAACGCTCTAGGATTTGGCGCCTGGAGCAACTGCTCCGTTCGCCGTATGGGCGGGCCGGCCCTGACAGGACACCTGCTAGCACGACAACGCGTGCGTGCTTATGGACCTATACACCTGGTCAAAAGGACCAACGCAGGTTTCTGCGTTCTTATAGCAATGCATTCCGTATTACATGAAAATTAATCCCACAAAGGCCAGGGTCCGACTGGGCTTGAAGGGTCCAGGGTGGTATTATGAATTTAAAGACTCCCCAGAAGTCTTCGATAAGGGTGGATGAAATACACAATTTTAATGATTAAAAACGTACGTCGAATGTTACAAAATAAATCACAATCAGTCGATTCATTTAAAAGTAGCCGCCGTTTAAAAATTTCCAAAAATGTGCTTTTTCAAACTAACTTTTCAATTTTTTGAGATGTCGATTTTAATACATCCATCATATTATACACCGAAGAAACTACTTCAAAAGCCACAACATATCACATTGAAAAGATAGTTTTAAAAAAAATTTAAAAATGCCCCCTTTAAAATAATTTTCAAATTTGATGATGGAGCAATACTTTTGAAAGAACATCATTTTTGTTCTATAAAACGGCATCGTACTCCACGATTGAATTAATCAACAAATACTGTTTCTTAAAAAAAAAAGCGCCATTATAATTTTTGAACTCAAAAATGTGCAAGAGAGTCATATCTCTGAACTAAACAGCGGGAAGTTTTAGGAATAGTCTTGTGCTCAACCGTTTTTCGAATTTGACTGTTTCATTTCTCTCTAAGTATGCATTGGCTAGTTTTTATTATGAAGGAATACCTAATACGGGACGTTTTTAGTCCTATACTTTTATTTCCTTTTAGTATGCAAAGTGGCCAAAGGTCAAGGTTTTTACTTAAATAAACTAGTTTTGTGGGTAAGACAAATTATAGGTAAATAATTAAATTATAGGCCTTTTAAAAAATTTTAAAGGCATGCAAGTGATATATAGTACAGTAAAATGAAAACTAACTTTAAATATGTAAAAAAATACATGATAAGTGACATGTATATACTTGACTATATATAATTTGTACATTGATTGAAAACGGTTGGAAAATATTATGATGTGAACGTTATTTTATTGCCAGAATAGTGAAAAACCAGGAAAGTAAGATTATTATTTTTTTTTGTTTCCCTCTTGCGGTGAGGAGGAGGTAAAAAATGTCTATCCTGCACACCCTCGCGCCCGTACGCGTGGGTAGTGTGGGACTGAAACCCACTAAAAAATTCCTCCTGAAAGTGAAGTAGTTTTTTTTTTGTATTTCTGCCCGTGCGAAGGGCAAGGAGGGGCCAAAATCCATTATGGACAGTCCGTGCGCCCGGACGCACGGGGTGTGTCCGACTCTCGCGGACTAAAAACCCCCTGAAGCATTACGGCGCTTGCCATTAGTCCAAAGGTTGTTAAGCCCGTGGACTTTTCAGGCCTCATCTAAGCGGCCAGAAGGCACAGGGGTGCCAACGGCGCGAAGGTCAGGAACCCTTCTGGGTTACCCCGACGTAATAATAACGTCCGGGTGAATGTGTTGCCCCAGGAAGAGGCAAAAATAACTAAAACTACCTATTACGTGTATAATAGATAATAATAAAGACGACGCTTGAAAAAGCGAGTAGTAGAGGGGGTGGCAAACAACCGCGAAAAGCGGTTATAAAACTAACGGTTCCGGTTGATGGCGTTATGCCCTTAAATCACTGAATTTAAAATTTAAAATTCAAAAAATGACCTATAACCGTTACGTAAAGACGTAACGTAAACTAACTGAATTTAATTTGGAATGGATTAACCATCACTAACAGAGTTTGACCGCTAGCCGTGACGCTGAGCGAAGCCCGTCCCCAAAGGGCTGCTGCTGGTCAACATGCGGTCGCACTCGCGCAGTTAATGGAAAAACCATTTACGCGCGTAAAAACACGCGAAATAACTAAAATAGCGATCGGCATCGGAGTGTGAAAACTACTGGAGCGCACCCTAGGCGCAGAAACCGTGCGCGGGCTCGGCGCGCAGACGGCAGGGTAGCCGGAGCTTCTCGCCGGGACGGACGCCCGTGGCTTAACTGCCGCCGCGCGACTTACACTGCGCGGCACCCCACACACTCGTACACGCGCGGAACCCGACACTACGGAACGCGGTTCGAAGGAACACTGCCACGCAGTAACACACTAAACTAAACGTGTGGTCCAGGGGACTGAACCGAAGGCGACCGATCGCAACGGAGGAACAACCGGAACTGTGTATGAGTGAAGTAGTTGGGTCGGCTATGCTATTTAGTCGGTCGAGACGAGTCGGATGACAAGTCAGACGACTTTGATAGCTTCACCGAGTGCGGCCGGACGGCACATGCGAGTGCCGACGGCGCGTGACATGCGCTATGGACGACGCCAGGAGGGAGTCGTCTCGGCATAGGATGTCGCAGGAAAACGTCACGGGTCGTTTCCCTTCCCTCCTGCCCGGCCGGAGGCAGTTAGCGGCGGCCGGGTGGAGTAAGGGTGCTTAGGTCGATGACCTGACTAACGGATAGACCTACTCTAAGTCAGTCATGCGTGTCGTTGACGTCATTAAGGCTTTCAACTGCCGCTGTAAGAGCGTCAGGTGGATCGGTAAGCACTTTCCGTGGCCTACGGATAAGGTGGGTGGAATACGGATGTTGATAGTCGACCACCGCGCGAAGGAACGCATTGGGATGTGATCCCGCGATGTCGAAGAATCGCTTCGATGCGTCCTTCATATATTTTGAAATAGTGGGGAGTTCTAAGTCCCTATGGAAAATTGAATTACGAACACACCAATGTGCATCTGTTGCGGCTCTACAGAATTTATTCTGTGTTACCTGTAGTCTATGTAGTGCTTTCGGAGCGGCGTGAGCGAAGACGGGAGACGCGTATGTCATCACCATCCTAATGCACATTTTGTATACGGTACGTTTATTACGTCTAGATAGTTTACTTTTTCTACCGAGCATGGCCCCGAGCCTTGTTTTGTAGAAAAGTGTAGTATTTCTAACACGCTCGATATGATCTCGGAAGTGTAGATTTTTATCGCGCGTGACTCCTAAATATTTGTAGTTCCGTTGCTACGGAATGTTCGCATCCAACATTTTAAGATTGGAAGTGTTTTTGTCGACAATGAGTCGACTCCTAATCTTACCATACTTGAATTGTATGGCTGCTGATTTGTCGGGGTTTACTTCTATCCTCCACTTCTGTAACCATTGGCCTAGCTCGTCAATGGCCCTATGAGGGGGAGGAGGGTGAATCGGGTGCTCCTATTCCTACTTTCGCAAAAGAGCGCAATATCGTCCGCGAATAACGCGAGTTGGACGCCAGGCGACGACGATCGCGGTATATCGTTTGTGTACGCAGAGTACAGCAGGGGATCCTTGAGGAACTCCTGCTCTGATAAGACGTCTTGTCGAGTGAGTGCGCTCATGCCTAAATGTGAAATGTCTGTTTGCTAAATAATTTTGAATAGTGATTATGAGGCGATCTGGTACTTGGAGGGAATATAACTTATAAATCAGACCTGCGTGCCATACCCTATCGAAGGCCTTGGCCACATCAAAGAAGAAGTCAGATTATTAAACACAAATTCTCATATTTATTTTTTATTTAAAAATAATGAATTACAAAATTTAAACATCAAGGCACTAGGAATAATGACAGTCTGTTTTAAATAAGGCTTTGTGGCTTAGTAGTCTAAATTTATCTTAAAGAGATCAATATAATCAACAAACATAATGTATTCTATGAATATGTATACTTAAGTACAAAAATAAACAGCAGCCTTTTTCGAGATAGTAACTTTAAAGAATCTTAAGTATGTACTTAATTCACGTCACGTCACTAGTACAGCTCAAGATATCATCCACGTCCGGAAAGCTATGCTGTGGCTTCTGGCATCATTCCTTCCAGAATTCAGTTTTTCAATAGTGTCGCAAAATAATGCTTTTTTCACTACTTCAGTTCGAGTTGTCGGCTCATCAGCCATTTGAGACATTTTCGAGTTTGGATTTAGTAGTTCCTTAAGATTATTTTTCTTCTTACGCAATTTGCGGACTTTCTTTCAGTATTTATTCAGTTCAGCTTGCAGTTTTTTGTAATTTTGTCATCCTTCTCTTTTATTTCTCTTAAGTCTTTGTATAACTGACTTTTGTCTAGTCACTCTTAACCTAGGCGACTGACTGAAAGATGGTTCTTGCAGCGGTGAAAGCAGAATCTGGGTTGACTATGGTTCATAAATGAAATCTTCACTATATAAGCTTGATGGAGTATTCGCTCTTATAAAATCTGTAGCACTTTTTTAGCGGCACATTTTTTCTTATTGTATTTACTAGATCTTGCCCGCTACGACTTCCTGCAGTGCCTTTTTTCACAATCGGCCATTTCAGATATTGTTTTTATTTTTCCTGTAGTTCTTGCCTTTAAATAATACTGTTTTCTCTTTTCTTTTAAAGTAGTTAACTTGTCTGGATCATTTTTCATTCGTTCATAACGTTTTCTTTCATTTTCTCGCTTTTGTGCTAATATTTCTTCCCTGGTCTTTTTCATTTTAGGTTGTGGCATTTTGGTTTCTGTGGAAAAAAGGTCTCAACGGGTTAATAATACATATTACATTAAGAGGAAATTAGGAATCTAAGCGAATGTTTATCACTTTCCTGTTTAAATGAATCAAGTGATATACAGGAAAGTGATGATTTTGAGATTTTTCATAAAAAACAAAAACGCTGTATTTGTATGACATGTTAATGTTTTATGGTATATTTACACTAGATATATTAATCAAAACAATAAACAATATTTAAGAAATCCAAATATTGTTTACGTAAATACATACCATACAAGTAAGAAGTTGCCAGACTCGAATGCGTCTGCGGTTGACGAGATCTTCGTGGCGACTGTCTGGTTGGCTATTAGGAGGAACTTTAAGCGGCAGTGACATTATTTTACTACGTAATTTATCTCGTAAATCTGGCAAGAGCGCTCATTATTCAATTTATTGGTATTCTTCACATATTTTTAGCTCACAGGAATGTGGTACACAATTCGTGTCGCCCCTAATCTATGATGAAAATCGACTAAAATTAGGGATACACCCAACTTCTTTTTACGTTTTAGCAAAGTTTTATTGATTGTTACTGTGATTAGATACAATATCTTTGGTTTATGTACTTACTTTACCTATTATATTGGTAGAAAACTTGTGTTTTGTAAAATCGCCTCACAGGAAAGTGACAATTTTGCTCACGTTTAGGCATTTATCTCCAAAAAAATATTTTTAACCTATCTGAATTTCAGTGCCCATATAGAAGCCAATTAGTTCTTCATTCCAGATTGAAAATAAATCAGAAATATTTAAAAACTAAAGAGCTATGATTTGAGCGCACCAAAATTTCTTGACTATAAGAACTAGCCAATTAACTATTTTATATGTAGGTTATAAGTCTGAGGGTAGCTGTGGTTGCCGCCCGGCTGGCAAACGCCACCTCGACTATATGACCAGTCCGACACTGCAAAGATCAGTGAAAAATAATATTTCTCACTTGTTTTAAAATACAAAATTTGACACATGAATTGATATTTTTGCGAAAATACCACTTGTGAAGGAAGAAAAACATGAATTTGAATAAACTTACCATATTCTTTCTCGATACAGTGAAACTTCTATGTGACATATTATCAAAATTTTGAAAGATTTTTTTGAATATTCTTAAGTTTTTTCTACATTTTTGCTGAAATTACGGAAGGGTCATCAGAAAATAACATTATGTAATTTTTCCTACCAATTGCAAACTACGCTGCCATTAAGTGCGCTAAAACACACAAGGGCCCCATCATAGACGCTAAAAGAACCTCCATGAAGAATATATACTCGTAGTTTAGTTTTATTATATGATCTGCTGTTTTACATAATTCTATTAATTACCATTTTCACTATAATTCCAATGCGAACAATTAAGTTTGATGATCAATGTAAACAATAATCTTTGATGCTTTCTAATGCATAAATTGAAAGCTTTTCCAGATATATTCAATACAAAATAACACCTATGTTGATTAGTAACAAAGGTTTGTCATCAATGAATCTATTTTATCAGCTAATTTAACACGCTTTTATTAGCTTCACTTGTAACTATGTAAACAAATCTTTTGTTTACATGGATTGAATTTTAAATATACTTATAACTGTTGTATCAATTTGAAACTTTTCAGATATATGTAATCAAAATGATAATACGATAACTTGATGTGATCGAGCTGATCTGATGGTGGAGGTGGAACTCTTCGATAGCTATAAGTAGATATAGAGTTTGGGCTTATTTGTTTATTTTAATGAGCTCCATATGACGATGAGGTCTAAAAAGAAATTATGTTAAAATAAAAAAAAAAAAAACACATTATTAAACGTATGGCAACCTACTACATATGTGGGAAACGAGAATATTTTCGAAAAGAACTATTCCAAAAAACTACGTCTAGCTCTAAAGCGAGCTACATAATTGAATGTTGTATCGCACACGTCATCGCCTCGCCATAGCATGCTAAACGCGCCGCTGAGCCTTCGGACCACAACTGTTCATCACGACAGGCCGAGCGAGACAGCGGCTTGTATTTTTTTTTGTATTTCTCCTTCTTGTAACGAGAAGGAGGGCAAAAACCCATTAAGGGCAGTCCATGCGCCCGGGCGCACGGGATTTGCCCGACTCGTACAGACTAAAAACCCCCTGAAGCATTAAGGCGCCTGCCTTTTTAGCCTGTACGCTGTGTAAGCTTCATCTAAGCGGCCAAAAGGCACAGGGGGTGCCAACGGCGCGAAGGTCATAGAAACCCTTCCGGGTTACCACGACGTAATAACGTCATAAAAGAAAGGCAAAATTAACTAAAATCTCATCTATTACCTTGTGTAATAGATTGCATAATAGATGACGCTTATAAAGCGTGTAGTGGAGGGGGTTGCAAAAAACCGCGAAAGGATCGATAAATCTAACGGTTCCGGTCGAGGGCTTTAGGCCCTTAAATCATTGAATTTAAATTTACCATTCAAAAATGACCTATAACCGTTACGTAAAGACGTAACATTACTGAATTAAATTCGAAATTGGATTGACCATCGATAACAGAGTTTGACCGATAACCGTGACGCTAAGTCCCTTCCCAAAGACTGCTGCTGGTCAGCATGCGGTCGCCCTCGCGTAGTAAATGGCAAACCATTTATGCGTGTAAAACACACGAAATAACTAAAATAGCGATCAGCATTTGAACCGTGAACCTGCGGGAGCGCTTCCTAGGCGCAGAAACCTTGCGCGGGCTCGGCGTGCAGACGGTGCGATAACCGGAGTATATCACCGGGACGAACGAAAACATGGCATAACTGTCCCCGTGCGATGTACACGGCGCGGCACCACACACACTCATACACGGGCAGAGCCCGACACTCCGGAACGCGGCTCGAAGGAACCATACACACACAGTAACACACTATACTAAACGGTGGTCCAGGGGAACTGGACCGAAGGCGACTGATCGCGACGGAGGTACAACCGGAACAGAGACAGCGGCGTTGCTGCGGGAATATCTAAATTGCAACATGCGCCTGATATGCCTGCGCGAATATAAACGAAACTTTTAAAAACAATTAGAGACATCAGCGACCGTTTTGATTGGATAAAATTACGAATTTTCATTAGAGAAATTAATAAATCTATTGTTCATAAAATAATATAAGTATGAGAATAATTCTGTTGACAAATATACACGTACTCTCGTATAGTCACTAGCTGTTTTCTAAAACAATCCAGCGTCCTTTTGTTATAAATTTTTTTTAATTATCAAATGAGAAATCAAAGAATAGGACACTATATTTATCATTACATTCACTTCAAAGAAAATAGAACTTGAATATTATTTTTCAAAATTCACTTAAAAAATGAATGTTATAATTAACGTTTTAAATAATTAATTTAATTAAAAAAAACATTGATGTTTTATATGAACTAATTCAATTATTCTAGATAAAATTATAAAGGTGAGAAGTCCACATCAAAGGAAAATTGTTAAAATGTGTGTTTTTCATAATCAAATACTATAATATGAAATCACCACTCCTTAGCTACAATTCATCAATGTTGTTACATTTAAATGTTTTTATAATTTATGTGCTATTAAAACAAAATATTAGTCAACAACATTAGGTGTGAATGGTGTAATTTTGTAAAGGTTTATTTTGAACCAGTTTCAACAAACTTAATATAAAAAATGCACCTGGAAATATTTATTCAGATGGCAGTTCTAACTTTCCAGTTTTGCTATTTTGTTTGAATTGTCATTTGTGCACCAACAAAACAATACAATGGAACGAATCTTTTTGTAAAAAAAGTACAGGTTTTATCATTTTTAAATGAATTTAATTATTAGCATTGCTGTTTGAGATACACTGGCTTCAAAAAATTCTATATATTTTATTGGGATGTTTTAAAACGAGACACATCACATCTGAGACATAAAATATTATACCTGAAATTTATAATTTTTATATACATATACCTTTGAAGCCCAAATTACATTTCAGGATTTTTTACTTTTATATTCTACTTAATAATTATAGTTAATTTATACTCATTTTACAGAGATTAATATTGCCAATGCAATATTAACTTAATACCAAAAAAAGCATAAAATTTTCCACGGCTCATAAAATTTAATATAAAAGCAATTGATGAATTAACTAAGAAAAGCGTTTAAAGACATTAAAAGCGTTACTTTCTTAATTAATTTTATGTTTATATATAACACAATTTCAGTAGTCTTATAATATGTATATGTCGTAAAATATAAAAGATAAAAATTGTGGTCTTTAAATTGAAATTTTAATCATCATTGTTAACTTGTATTTCTTCAATACCATCACTTTCAGTTACTAAAGCTCTTTCAAGAATTACTCGACCTTCTTTGTACCTGTAAAGAATTTCTGTAGTTAAAATGCATAGTTCAAAAATCTGATTAGAAAGAAATTGACGAGCCTGAAACTAAAGTGGTCTATGTAACATTTTTACCAATATCCACTTTTATGCATATTTCAACTTAAAAATATAAATTCTATTATTATCCTTTAATATAAATGCAGATCATTAAGTTACCTACTAAGTTACCATAAAAATGCATATAATTATTAGGAGTACAAATAAGTTTCCGCTGTTTTTTGTTAATAAAATATTCATTGTGAAAGAATGGTAATTTAATTTTAATCGAAGTATTGTCCATCATTAGCAACCACTTTTTTCCATCTTTCAGGCAGCGTTCGGATTCCAAGTCTGAAGAACTCCTCATCTTTTGAGGCTATCCATGAATCAACCCAATTTTTGGTATCTTTTTATGATGTGAACCGCTGCTCTGACAGAACATATGCCATTGACCGGAACAGATGATAGTCTGTGCGATGTCTGGTGAATACGGTGGATGGAGTAGTACTTTCCAATCAAGTGTTTTCAAATAGTTTTTCCCTAGAACATGTCGACGAGCATTATCATGTAAAATAATTATTTTGTCATGTTTGGAGTAGTATTGAGGGCGTTTTTCCTTCAGAGCTCGGCTCAATCTCATCAATTGTGTTTGGTGGAGTTCCAGTGATTGTTTCGCTTGGATTAAGCAACTTATAATACCCACTGCTGATCCCACCAAATACACAGCATAAGTTTTTTCCATGAGCATTCAGTTTTGCTGTGGATGTTGATGTGTGGCCAGGTAGTCCCCATGATCTTCTCTTTCAATTTTTGTTATTTTCTTAAAAGTATCTGAATTTTGAAAATATTAAGTTTTCATAACGCCAAAAAATATTTTTCCATATATTGGGAATTTATTAACATCCATTAAAAGCTTTGAATTGATAAAGCCAAATTCTTTAGCTTAACAAATGTCAACAAATTTTATCACTGAGGTGTTTAAATACTAAAAAAAAAGTGTTCTATAATCTCTTCTGTAAGTCGATAATAGAGCACATCTGGCAGGATTTGCAATTACGTGTGATAAACCCTTGAAGAAGCTTATAATAAGGTCTTTTAGTGTACTAATTATACTATTAAGTGTTTTTTGCATACAGTTTTAAGTCACCCATAAGGAGACCTCATATGAGGCTACAGGAAAAGAGCTGCTTAGCCCATGCCTTACTACCCGTTTGTTATAAGTAATTTGTTACTTATCTATGGTAAACAATCTTTAGATATATTTAGCAGTATAAAGTATGGAGTATTTAATTTGGGGTAGGTATCATGTGAAAAAACATGTTTTCATGACTTGAGAGATATTCGAAAATTTTCAGTTTAATCATATTCTGATTTATAATAAAAAAAAAATAATATCACATTTTATATATAGCATAAACTATATACATTTTACTGGTAATCAAAAAAGTAAAACACAATGAGAAATACTGAACTGCAATGTCTGAAAATTCAGAATTACAAAAAAGAAGATGTATATATCTATTATAAAACACAATGTCTCTCTGTCTGTTTGTCTGTCTCCGAATTTTATAAACTACTATTGATCTGGCTTTTCTCAATTTAGAAGTTTTGTCTTAGGGGTGTAAAATGGGAAGCCAAAAATATAATATTGATGTACTTTTTAAAAATCATTGTGTAGAATATCAAATTATATTCAATACAATGATAGCTCATTAAAGCAAAATTTGAAAAATATATAATGCTATTAATCAAATTGAAATTGAAAACATATTTTTATTCTATCAAAAATCCTTATTTATCAGCTGTCAGTTCAAAAAATTTAGATAAAATCAAGAGGACATTGTAACAATATGTTTATTAAAGAAAAATATAGGGTTTATAATAAAATAGACAATGATGTCTGATAAGACACTCTACAAACATACCCTGTCAAATAGAAAAACAAAATATTCGTTTTCTGAAAATATCTACCTACAAAAATTATAGTATGAAGTACCACTTAACTTCTTCAAGGTGAGACAATCATTAAATTAAAAGCTGTTTTTTTAGGCTTAGAATATATTGTCAATACCTAAAAAAATTTGATATATATTTATAACAGTTTTTAATATATATAACCTACCGCTGGTTTTCTTCAGTTGCAAATTCATATACCCATCCGAGTTTGGTAGCACAATTTTTGCATGAAACATCTCGTACCATATGACGACCAGTTAGCATCACCCGATCCTGAACTTCAGAATACACCAAATTCACTACCTTGTGAAAAAGGAATGCTCTACCTTGAATGAAACACAAGATAGGACATCGTTACTGGTTTTTTAAGCACCTACTTAACATTATAGCACTTTAAGTACCTGTAGCTCCTGTAAATCGTGTACTAATTAATTCTGATCGATTCGTCAAATTAACATCACAAGCTGCGCAAGAAAAGAGACGGGATCCACCAATATGGTCCAAAAAAATTTTACCCATTTTGTACTAATTTATAGACTTTTATCACTTTAACGTTTACAAAGTATAACTGGAACACCATATATTTATGAAAATACGAAATTGCAAAAGTAGATGTGTACTATAACAAAGAAAATATAATCAAAAACTTTATAGTTTAGTCCTTTACATCTACAACTCCTTTAGCTCCTTCGAAAGACAACTAATGTCAATATGACTATTTTGTGTTTTCTTAGACGATATGTTCAAACATGACAAACAATACCAGGGCCTAGCAACTCTAAATAAAATGAAAAAGCGACCTCCGTGATTTTAGCTCATAAAATAGGCTTTGACCATTTATAAATACTGCCATCTGGCATATTAATTGTCAACTAGTAATAACATTTTGACAATGTTGCTATATTACGATATTTAGTTAAAATATTGTTTTATCTTAGAACAATAGTTATTTACATATTACCGTTTACTTTTGTTCTAACTATTAACTTTTATTATCTATTTGACTGAAACAATTACTACAAAAATTTCAAACATATTTTAGGTGCCTATTTTATAAAAGAAATAAAAATATTGTTTCTTAATGTTGGCAATAATTTACCATCTAGCCTGCTCGGTAATTGTACCTACCTACCTACTTTTATTGCTGCGTAAAATATCGTCCGAGTGAAATAAGTGTTAATTTGAAAAAATATTTCAAGATTAATAATCGTTGCTTTTTGTAATCAAAAAGATCAAATGTCTTGCCACATGTGCTGTGATCTCGGATGTAATTCTAAGAGAGGTAAGTCAGTGATCCATACTATTCAAATTAAGTAGGTACACATTTTGTAACTTTATTTTAGAAATATTCTAAATACTAGGTTGTTGTAGAAATATTAGATTTTATCTTGTTTTAGGTCTTTTGGAATGCTAAGCTAACTGCTTAAGGTTCTTCGTCAATTACATATATTAGCATATTCTGCGAAAAATAATTGATATACTGCATTTTTTTTTGTAATAAGATGCTTTTGTTACTTACTCCATTACATTAATCCATATAATTATAGAAAATACTTGTGCCTGACTAGTGTAGTGGCTATTCAAGTGTGCCTTCTTGTTTTTTTTAAAGGGAAGAAATTGTTAAATAATTACATGTTAATTTTTACGACAGGGCATTCCAGTACATCTATTTCCGAACCCAAGTTAACATGAAGAGTTGTTTAAAACATGGGTTCACAATATTGAAAGAGATATATCGGATTTGAAAAAAAAATGCATTTTCAAGAATCTTAGAGAATGCGGTAAATATTTTGAGCGAATGTGGTTTATCAATCACAACCGAATAGGAAAAGATGCTGTACCCCACACTTTTCTTCTTGAGAGGTGAGTTGTTTTTGGAAACAATTTAAGGTTAAATAACTAGATTTTTAAATGAATAATCATTATTACAGGTTTATTTATGTTTCATAAATCTATTACAGATGTTACATCTCAAGCGAGGATACCTTTAATGAATGTGTCTTCAAATAAGATATTGTGAGACAAATGGATAAATTGATAATAATTTTGGTAATATATTTTTTGTTGTTATTTTATTTATGCAATACTTCTTTACAATACAAGTTTTATTTGGAAGGCGTGCCTAAGTTACCAGTGCAGCATATTATCCAGAGAGAGCCACAAGCTAGCTGTTCTTCACATTCTTAGTTTATACTGAATTATTTGTATATTTATAATATATCATTACTTTGTTTTTATATGTTATCAAATATTTAATTCAGAGAAGTAACTTTTAACCAGTACACTTAAAAATGTTTAGATAAAAGAAGACTCATTGTTGTATTAAAATAATAGACCTTATCAAAATTTATTAATAATACTAATTTATTATTTAGGTTGAGGTATAAGGCATAGGGTTCATTATGACTTTGAGTTTTAATGCTTTTGAAATGACATAAATATTCAATTTTAACACATGTAATAAATAGTAAATTATAACAAATGTTTTGACAATAATTCATTGTTATGTTCTTAGGCACAATATAGTAATTAAACATTTATTTTCTCTTATTAGATAAAATTTTAAATACACAAGTAAGCTGTGAACACTTTTATTGTAATCCGTTAAAATGTTTCCAGCTTATTATGGTAATGTTTTGCATTTGGCATAACGAACTATTATCTGTTTACATTTTAGATGTTTGTATGGTTAATAATTTCTGTAATGGGATTTACAATTACTTAATCAAAGAAAAATACATGAAAGATTGCAGACAAAATTTTTTAACTTATTTAAGTGATATGCTGTAGAACTCCTATAGAGTTAGTTAATGCTTAAGTTTCTTTTACTTAGTTCTTTGAGCTATCCTTAAGTTTCTTGTTCGTTTTTCTTGAGGGAACCCTGCTTTTTAAACAAGTGGTAAAGTGTAAATTCACTAAATATTATGAAATACTTCAAATGTTATTTAATGGTATATGATATTGAGACCAAAGTTATTTGGAATTTGAATTATATGCATAATATTATAGAATTTGTGGCTCCTCTTGTAATATCTCTAAAAATTCTTATAGTTAATCTTGCTTGAAATACATAATTTTTCAAATTCAACATATTATCTATATACTATTATATGGTTATTAATTGAAGGTATATGCTTTGATCTTTTTATTTAAGTATTTTATAGATTCCAGAATAGAAAAATTATTGTTTTACAATTTTAGAATACCAGATTTGAAGACAATGCTTAAAAATATGTTTTACTATTTCTTATTTTAAAAATTTATATTATAAAATAATTCATTATAATGTATCAGTCTTTCCTTGATTAAAGAATCGATTAGAACTAGAGAAAAAAATGGAATATTCATTGAATTCCAAAGTATTTTCTACAATGGAAACTAATTTCACTCCATCCCATTAAACTAACTAAACACTTCTATTTTATTAAAACTTATGTAGCATGTTTTATTACTATTTTGGTGGTGCAATTTTTTTCATTTAATGCCGAGTAGTCAATTTTGGCACAAATTTCATGTATTTGAGAAATAATTTTCATATGTTTTATTATATAGTTTTATTATATATATTAAATATTTTAATATATTCATATATTATTATAAAACGAGTAGCAATTATTATCTGTAAAATTTTATTTAATTCTTTGCCAAAATGTAGTTATTTGATAATTTTCTGTGCTTGAATTTTAGGCACAGAAGCTTCTATTCCTTTTAATAACTTACTAATTGCCAATGGTCATTATTCATCATTTCAACTATGACTAATCCAGTAGACTTAAATGATAATTACATTTTTTATCTGTCTTCCAAATACATTAGCTATTATAAGTTGCAAACAAAACAGCCGAGCATTTCTTTATCTTTTGATGACTCTACTCATGTTAATCTAGGTATTTTTTTATTCAATATAACTTAATCTTGTTAATTTCACCTTTTGTTTTGTGGTATTTAGGGCATTATTTCTATTAGGACAAAAATAAGCAACAATTTATTTGTACAGTTCATTATTTTAAAAGATTTCTAAATTTTAAACACCATTTCTATATCTACCAGGTTTTTTTAAATATTGCAAAGAAACTGCGAAGACTTATGCATAGATTGTGTCAAAATTTTAGCTCAAAGGAAACTTGTATCCTTTCCTGTAATATTAACTTTCATTAGTAATTTCAAAACTAATTTTCATTAAGCAATTCACATCTACTGCTTTTCGATATCTAGCCAAATCGTTAGCTTTTCATATGGAGAATAAAAAGCATCACGATCCTGAATTTATCATTCGTAGAATTCACATGACATTTATAAATTTAGATTCTATTAATATTATTATTTGTTTTAAGGTATTTGTTAAGTACTTATTTGTGTAGCCTAAAATCATATTGATGTGTAAACAATATTTAACCATGTAATATTTTCTGTTTCAAAATAGGCTACCTAATAATATTTTTAAACTTGTTATTTTATGTAAATTTACTTGTAAATTTATTTTGTAAATAAAACATGAATTTTGTTTGATCATATCAAGATGGTAGGTATATATATTCGTAAATGAGAGGGAATCCAAGTAACTTATTCACATTATTTTTTCTACTTTTACACTTTTCCAGAAATAACGTTCTATAAATAAACTTTTTTATTGTTAATAAATAAAATCTTTTGGCTATTAAGTAATTTGCATGTCAATTGATTCTATTTAAAGCTAATTATTTAATAACTATTAGTTTTTTTATATTTAATGCGACATGTAAATTAAAACTTACTATTTAATAATGTAAAACAAGCTGAAAATTGTAAATAAAATGAAACAGAAAAGTAATATTATACATGGGTTTATAAGATAGGTACTTTCTTGATTATTTACCAACATCAAGCTGCTATTTCATTTTGAAATATTTTAAACCATAAGAGTGCAAACTGCTCGTGTATTTAAATAGAGTCAATGAATCCATTTATAACTTTGTTGTACTTATTTTGGCTGATTAATCTAATCTATATAGATATAGATCTATGTAAAGAAATTAGATTAATAAACTGAATAAAATAAAATATTAACATTCGAAATACTAGTTTTAGGTCATAGAAAAGTTTTAGACTTTTGCAAAATTTATATTCATTTTATTAAAATAGTACAACGACTAAAACATTGCAGTTGAGCTTTCAGCAAGACCAAACAAGTATTACAAATTTGAATTCTGTAACAAATTTGCAAATATATCTTAGGACAAGATAAAGCCATAAGATTGTAATATCTATGTTCAAAAAGACAAATTGTTATCAGTAAGCCTTCCTATTTTATATTTGACACTTTTGAATCTGTGAGAACTTTGTTAAGTAAAAGATTCATAGGTAAATTGCTTCTGTTATGTCCTAGGATAATCCAACAACAGCATATTTTGTTTATGCCAGAGTATAGTTTAATTAACTGTACAACTTTATATGGAGTTAATTGTATTTTTAGTAACAATTATGATTTTAATAATTTAATTTTTCTGATAACATGTAGTTATATTTTTATAGGTCTTGACTTGTAAATTTTCCGTTTGCATATTAAACAGATGAAAATTATGTCTATGATATGGTTTTGTTAATTTATAAGCCAACAAACAATTTTCACAACTACAGGTAAATAAATGAAAGTGATTTAATGAATTTGTTTTTATTCCTACTTCTTCTCTATTGTACATCAAAAAAAAAGTATTTTAGATTGCTCGGAACTGGTATATTTACCATTTAGAGTTTAATTATCCTACTAATTACGTGGTAACTATAAACATACTTTTTTTGATGTATTGGACTACCTATTAGCTAATTTAATTTTGTTTATGGGCTAGCGTTTGTTTGTTTCTAAAGTATTTCTTTTAATGTTTTTAAATTTATTTTGATTATGAGAATATTGTTGTCAACCACACCTGACTACATGGAAATACGTCTCATATCCAAAAATTAAATGGGTTTTGGATATGAGACGTATTTCCATGTAATCAGGTGTGGTTGACAACAATATTGTCTCATAATCAAAATAAATTTAAAAACATTAAAAGAAATACCTTAGATACAAGCTACGCTAGCGCCATCTTTTAACATTTTTTTAAATACATATTCCCCCCGGCCCCCGCCATACGAATTATATTTACATATATATACGTATGGTATGTATATAACAAAAAGTAGTTCATGATTTAAAATCACAGATGGCGCTGTAATCGTTTTATTGTAGAGGGCGCTCCTGAGTTGCGCATCTATCTCTATATATTCATATTCATCTATGAACAATACTGTGAATAATGCTGTGTACAATATGACAACTTTTACGGTCACAGATTACCACAATAGTAATTCTATCTTGTTAGAAGTAATTGAATCTATAAAATTGAAAATTTCATAAAAACGAAAATGATGCAAAATATCAAATGAAGTTTTCACATATAAAAGTAGAATCGATAAGACTGTATTTAAAATGAGACCAAGATTTGGATTTAAGCAGGCCAATATGTGTGGTTATTTTATTCCTCTTTTTTTTTTAATGCTGAATGGTGTTCCTTCACACAAATTAGTTATTATACTACCTATAAGTTTAAAAGTGGTAACAATGTTATAAATCCCACGTATAGTACAACGCACGAAACTCTACCAGTGTGAAATATACACGAAAACGACGTAATTGTATAAAATTCAAATGTGGAGGAAAAGAAGGAAGGGATGGGGAGCTATAAACTGTTTTGAATTGCCTGCGAATGATTACGTCATTCGCAGGCAATCCAGAGCGGCAGAGTTTCGTGCGTTGTACTGTGTATTCCGTACCAGGAAAGAGACCTGAAAAATATTATGCTATACGTTACGCTATTCTAACCATCAATCTCGAGATATTTGTTGGTGACATAATTTAATCTGAACAGTGAAATTTACAGGATTAGTAAAATAACGATTTTAAATGTTCTATATTTTATATCATATAGACCAAAAATTAGTAACAATAGGATATATGGAAAAATAGACATTTCATGAAACTTAATATTAATTGTACACATGAATTAATTTTTATGGTGTCTTGATAAATAATAGTCATGGGATGAATTGAGAACTTTGCGATATTCATTACACATGAGCCAATGTTTGTAGTAATAAAAACATATGTGTAGTAGCACGTGCATCATTGTGCAAAACAAAAGGGTATATAGGACGAAATCCTTATTTTTCAAACTGATTTGGTTCTTGGCAACAGTAATGTCTAAAGGACGATAAGTATGAACATTGGGCCGGGATTGGAAATGCAAGCAGAAAGTGGGGTTTGCGATCACCGAGCTGGTGATCGTTTTTTAATAAAATAATGTAATATTTATTAGGTTGTTATTAAAGATGTAAAGTCATTGATAACTTTATTGGTATTAACATAGATTCATGAAATGTTTTTGCAAGCTTTTGTAAGTGTAACTTTACTATGGCTATTGATCATATTTATGAATGGTCTACTGTATAATTTGAAATAATGCGAGTGTGGACTAAAAATACGTAAGTTGTCTGTAAAATGCTTCCCAGAGACTGATGAACAATGTGGCATTTATTATGTTTATCGTCATTGAATTTACTATTTGTAATCTGTGACAATTTTTCCTTTAATCATAATAGTTTTGAGGCAATATTATCGTTCTGTGTTCCGAGGGCGCTTACGTTGCTTACGCAGGTTAAGTTACAGAGCTAATTGTATTTGTTCTGTGTACAAAACAATGGTGAATGGTCTTGGAGTGAAGGCTTTCCAATCTATTTGTAATAATATCCAACCTGGAAATTCAATTTAGTAACAGTCTGGTAAGTTCTGGGTTACTATACAATTGTAGGCAGAAGGTAAATATCAGAGTGCTATATGGACAGAGTCGGAGTATTATAATATTTATATAGACCAATGTATTGGAAGTCGAATAGTTCTACTATTCTACTAAATTGTAATTAAACAGCTTTAATAAAATTATCACAATCCACAGACCAAGGCCAGTCATTCTTTTGACAGCCAGCAACGAAAATAGTCTAAGAGCCAGTGTAAAGCTGCCTGTATGTGTTTGACCAGACTTGGGGTTTTGTATAGTAAGGGCTCTAGCCTTACCATACATGAGATGGGGAGTTACTAAGCCCAAAGTGGTGGACACGGCGGACGCTCAGGTAAGACGGGTATCGATTTTTGGCAAATTTTAAATGCATTTGACCACTGCTGTTTTGAAATTTGAAAATATATTATTGTCGGAAAACAACAATGCCAGATCATTATCGCGCGTTTAACATTGTGGCAGTCAGTTTTGAAAGTGCTGATAAAAATAAAATTCTGAAAGTAATAACTAGATCTGCCATTGATATATTTTATTTATTAGAGTCTTAAAAACTTATGTCGATCATGGTAGACATCTTCATTGAGTACACACTTCAGCAGACAACAAAATATTAGCTACTAACTGATCAGATGTACATGTATTACGTTCCCTGATGATGATTTACTTTATCACTGTACTCATAGAAATTAATATTTAATTTTGTAAACTACGTATTAAAATTTATAAGTTTGATGATAAAAAAGTAAATATATTTCGAAAGAATCTCAAAAATTAAGGTATATTGCAGATAATAATAATCGTTCAAATATTTTATTTTCTTCATTTTATTTATTTAAGACAAAATTTTAGAAAAATTAATCATACATGCATTACAGAATATTCTGATTTCGAAATACAAACATCGTGATATATCGTGATGTATTTTGGTCAGTGTCACTGTTAATTTCAGTATCTGACTTAAAGTTTAATAAAACACTCTTTAAATTGATCCTTCCCTGAAGAGAGTAATGCCTCAATGTTAGACCAAAATTGTTTCTTTTATTTGTTACAAAAAATAACAAATTTACATTTGCTGAAGTTAAATGCGTAATATTGGTCTGCCATTATTGTTTTCCAATAAAAATAATAATATATTTTCAAATTTCAAAACGGCAGACATGGTCCAATGCATTTAAAATTTACCAAAAATTGATACCTGTCTTACCTCAGCGCCTGCTGTGTCCACCACTTTGGGCTTAGTGACTCCCCGTCTCATGTGGTAGGGATAGAGGCCTCACTGTACAAGGCCCCAGGTCTGGTCAAGTGCATACAGGTGGCTTTTCACTAGCTCTTAGATTTAAACATTTTAATACTCATATCAATGATCACAAATAAATAAAAAGCATATGTGCGAGAGAAATAAACTCCGAGTTTACTTATTAAATGCACGAACACTATTTAAAAATAAATACCTTCATTTATCAAAATTTTGCTGAAGAGTTTTTGTAAAATTTTCTACAGTTGAAATCTCGAATGGAAATTTATTTTTTTGTAATGTAAAATTTCACCCATATATTGTTTCAACTTTTTTGTATATCTGGACTAAGTATTAATCATTTAACACAAATGTACTATGTTTTTATTTAAATTGACTCACATTATAATATACCATATTTTATATGTATATTATGCTATATAATATATCCAGATTTGCATGCATATAATTTAGCATGTAAAAAAAATATTTAACAATACCTAAAAAAGTTTTACTCTAATATAAAGAAGTTTAAAATAAAGTCACTTAGTTACAAGGAATGCAACAATTATTCGATAAATATCCAGCTGCATTTTAGGCTTTCTGACTTGTCACGTTTCTAGTGTTATGAAGTATCAGGCAGTTCCTGGAAAAAAACTTAATATCTTTGTTCTAAGTTTATTGCCTTAAAACAACTGCAAGTTTTTTATGGAATTATCAACTCTACTGTTCCTGTTTATTGTAGCAGGCATGGTGATATCGAGGTACTGAATTTGCTGAACAAATAATCAGCCAACATCTTTGTGACTAAGTATCTTATAAATGTGAAACCTATTAACATTGGTGTCTATAATTTAATAAATATCTGTAAATATATTACTCTTAACTATTTATGGTAAAATTCACAAGTGATTTTCTAAGTCACATATATCAGTACACTTTGTTTTTGTTAGCTATAATGCTTTTGTTATTAACCATGTTTTCAAGACAATTTTTTTGTTTAATATTAATGTGAATTTTTTTTTTTGGAAAAACACTATCTTTGCAAAGTATAAAATTTCTTTAAAATATTGCTGTATTATAATACCATTTAATTTTTAAAATCAATGCAAAAACTGCCAAGTTTTCTAATTTTGCAACCAAATTTAGCATATATTATGTTATGATGGAGATATTATTTGTTGTGCTGGAATGTTATCGGGTTCATTGCTGGCTGCAAAAAATATAAAATCATTTTTGATAGAATAATTGCTACTATCTTTTGTTTTTAAACAAATTTAATAAAAACTGGTTAAGAGCATGTCGGACCATGTTCAATGTAGGGTTCCAAAGTAATTACTACAAAGAAATGGACTACAGATGAAAAAGTTGTTACAGTTTTTTCCATGTTCCCCATACATAATAAGTATACACACTTTACGTCACCTATAATTAGAGAAATAAGTAGGTATGTCGACTATTACTCTTAAAATGGTGTAAACTAAAAAACACCATATCTTCATGGCACTTATGCCCTTTTGTTGAGAAGTGCAGTTTTTCGACAATATCTCAAATAGTATATCGGATCATGGTCAAAATAATTTTTGTTGACAATATTTATTTAGTTATGCTACTTTCCAAATGATTATTTCTAACAATATTCACTCAATCAAAAAAATTGCTTAGAAACTTTAGTGTTCTTAAAAGAACTTTCGAAACATGTGACCACATTGATGTTTACTGAAAAAATTTTTTTTCAGCTTTTGTGACTTATATAAAATACCCCCTAAAATAATTATTTTTATTTAACTACTAAACTAAGTAGTGGCTAATACAAGACACCTATAGTATACATTTCATCAATATGCATCTTATAATTTTGAGTAGAATATCTATGACATATGGATGAAGGGACATGACGAAACTATAAGAGTTCCATTTTTGCCATTTTGGCTTGGTACCCTAAAAATATTGAATATTAATCATTTTTAGTTCGCCACTAGTTATTTTGTGGATAAGAAAAATTTAATTTTAATCATACATATCAATTTTCTGATTTATCATGTGAACTTGTTAACTATGGAGAATGGTTTTCAAACCAAAAACTAATACATTTGATGTATGAAAAGATAAATGCAATGTTAGGTTTGCTATTATCTCAGTCTTTAATTATTAGTTAAAAAATTGCTGAGATTAAAGATATGAAACTGTTTTTCAGTTGGACCTGTCATACATTGCATCTCGCACATAATTTAGCGCTCAGTCTCAAGACTTAAAAATGACTCGTCACGCTCGTAATTGCACTGCCGGTGCAGTATATACTTATCATGAGAAGAAAAAAGATGCCGCAGCATCAGGTTATGGTACTCAAAGTGAGAGAGTTGGTAAAGATTCCGTGAAAAACTTTGACTGTTGCAGTTTAACTTTACAACCTTGTAGAAATCCAGTTGTGACAAAAGAAGGTTATTTATTTGATAAAGAGGCTATATTAGAGTACATAGTGGCCAAAAAGACTGAATATACAAAAAAATTGAAACAGTATGAAAGACAGTTGAAAAAAGAAAAAACAGAAAAGGCCGAACTGGCTGCTGCTGAAAAAGAAGCAAATCTAATAAAATTTATGAATAGAGAAAAAAACATTCTCAGTACTTTGAAACACTCAAACACTGTACCTTCTACTTCAACACAGAGTTCTGTATCAAACTTGGCAACCGTAAATGCTAAAAAATTGCCTAGTTTTTGGGTACCATCTCAGTTACCTGATGCACAAAAATTAAAAGTAGAAAAACCAGATCCTACCATTTATTGTCCAATCAGTAATAAACCTTTGAAAATGAAGGATTTAATAGAAGTCAAATGGACTCTTGTTAATGATCCAGATGATAAAAAATCTTTGATAACCAAAGAAAATCGTTACATGTGTCCTGTAACGCATGATATATTGAGTAATGCTGTTCCATGTGCTGTAATAAGGTAATAGACTTAATATATTAAATGTATGCATATTTCGCTCTTTTCTTAGTGGAATGTAGTTTGGAGTCAATAATAATACATGATAGGATAAAAGATAATAGAAGCATGTTTATAATATGGACCTGTATCTCTGAATTAACTGTTGATTTATCATATACATGGATGGATGTAGCATAACTCTGTAATACATGTATTCAAATATTTCTTTTTCCCAATCTGCGTATACACAAAATGATGACTTTTTTGAATAAGGTTTGCATAAAATCACCACCAAACCATCGCTACATACCTCTTTTTACTCTAGTCACTACATCTTTCTTCAAACTGCTCTGCTCTCTGATGTCACTGTTTCTATAACTATCTTTCTGAGACATTCTATACATATTAAGCAGCGATCGCATTTTCACTGCATTGATTCTACTTTCATTTTTCTTCTACCATATGCAGCTTTCACTACCATACATAAGGCATTAGGACCCCATCATGGATAGCCAAGCGCGCTTGTCGCGAGACGCTTTTACTATTTATAATAGCGAGCAAGGCCCCGTTCACTCTCCTTTCGATATCTCTGTCACGTTTACCATCATTTGTAAACAGACTACTCACATATACAAACTTTCACTTGTTCAACTTTCTCACTTTAAGTATATTGAATTCAGTCATGCTTTCGTTCCTTTTAAACCCCACAACCTTAGTCTTACCGACATGTACTTTTACACCATTTTTCTTAACACAATCATTAATTTTATTTCCCATTTTCTGCAGCCCGCACACCGACGGCGCAAGGATTACTTGGTCGTTGGTGTACAGGATGCATTCGAAAGAGCTATCCTTGAATAGCCACGGTGAAACCACACACCCCTGTGAACACCCATATATATATATTTCTTTTTCATCATTATACATGACCAAATGAATTTGATTTGATAATGAATTTCTTTTCATATTTAATGATCATGGTTATCACCTATATTTTTATGAATTTTATATTGACAGGACAACAGGACACGTTATTACTATGGAATGTGTGGAGAAGATAATAAAAAAAGATTGGCTTCATCCACTGACTGGTGACAAATTGAAGGAAAAAGATTTAATATACATGCAACGAGGAGGTACAGGATATTCATTGACTAATCAAAACCTCGAAGGGAAAAATGAACGACCTGTTTTACAAGCATAATTTTTTAATTATTGCACATGTTTATTGTGTTAGTGTTATTATAAAATATTAAATATTCAGCCTTACTTAATTGATGATGTAATAAATTAATTTTACATTAGTTGTTATTAAATGAAAATAAATCCAACGGTATATCTATAGAGTTATTTCTTAATTCCGAATCAGGGAAATTTAAACAATCTTTCCCCAAAGTATCTAACAAATGTAGGACTGAAGAACCTTGTAGACGTGATTTTTCATTAATGTCATGGTCACTTCTTTGCAGATCTCTATCATTAGATATAGAGCAATTTTCCACAGGTTTTGGTATATGCATCATAGATGGATCTATATAGTCATTAGATGTGTAGCTTTCATGCAAGTCACTGATGTTTGGGTTGTTAGTCCATTCTTTGTTGTTATAATTAATGGGATTGTTCACTTCTTTACAAATTATTTCAATACTATCCAGAGTATTTTCCATATTTTGATTGCAAACTTGAATGTTTGTAAATATCGGTAGATCCAAAGATTGATCTGTTGCTTGTTGTGTATCTACATCTGTGCTACTTACTGTGTATATTGGTTGTCTTAAATCAAATTTTGGTACAGTTTTTGGTCTTATTTGAAATTTGTTAAATACATTTGAAGTTGGTTTAATCGGTGAAGACCTGATGTTGAAGTGCGCACTATGAAATTTTGTTGGTGTATTACTTATATCTGATTCAGTGTCGGAAATTTGATAACTTTGGATGTCATCTAATTTCTGTTTATTTTGATTTTTATCTTCTATCAAATTATTTGTGATAACATTATCTGAAATGAGTTGGTTTGTTGGAAACGTTTCTCGAGGATCTTCATGAGTATCTAAAACCTTTTCTATAATGTTTATTTGATTATCATCATTCACATTGTTTTTGTTATCTGGAATTGAATTGATACTGCTGTGAACTGATGGTTTCATTTTCCATGATCTTTTATTAAATGTGGGCCATTTATCTACAGAATTGGTTCTGGCACAGTCTTCATTTTGAGAGTCGCTGTTAGCTATTTCTTCCTTATGCTTTGTTAGCCACAGCTGTGACGGTTTACTTGGATCTGAAGTTTTAGTCAAAGTAACAGTTTTTTGAGGATTGTGCTTACAATAACCATTTGCATCTTTTATGCAATGAATAGCATCCATATTTAAATTATATATTCCAGGGCTTATCCCTAAACATCTGAAATTATATATTAATTAGGAATTAATTAAAAAAAAAATACAATAAAGTAGTGAAGTAACATATACCTTCCAAGTTCTTCACTTATCGTACATGGATTTTCAACATTTTCTTCACTTCTATGTAACAAACATGGGAATAGTGATTTCAATTTTCCTAATAATAATTCCAGTTGTTGAATAAAAACACTTGTCTTTTCATATATATTACAGTTTTTTAAAATGGCCAAAAGACAATGGAACAAATTGGTATGTTGGTTTGCTGGTGTGTGCGTAGGATATTTTTCATAGTGACGTTGCAGTTGATAGATACCACGGAATTCCTTAAAAAAGAGAGCAATATTGAAATTAGTATGCATGATTTGCTATGCATTTTAATAACAATATGATTTAACATTTACTTGATAAGTTTTAACCAGCATAAGATTAATCTTTGGTGAATAAATTTTGCCTGCGATATGTCCAAGTACAATTTGTATATTATCTTCATACTCGTATAACTATTTGAGGGCAAAATTTTAAACTTGTTTTCACTTTAAAATGTATACTAAATACTGATATTTTCAACCATGTCAATAAAACATGTATTGTTAAAAAACTTTCAAATAGCAAATAAAATTGCAATTCAAACAAAAAATAAATAAAACTTGTATTTATGTTGTATTAAAATATAATAAATTATTTGGAAAGTAAAAAAAATATTTGGAAAATGGTTAACCCTGCAGACCATTCTTAAGACTTTTGTCTATAATATTTATCAATGTGTCTTTGTGAGCTACTTGAGCTATAAATATTGTCTATGAGTTTTTGAGCTTAAAAATTTGAAAGACAGTTGACTCTGCAGGCCATGACTGAAATTTCTTACTACTTTGGACATCAAATCATTCTATAATAGACAAGCAATAATTATTGAGTTCATTATGCTCAAGAGATTGATTTTAGTGATTTTTCAAGTTCTCTGAGCTAAAGATATAATTCAAATATGTTTCGAGTTTAAAAACCGCAAACATCAGTAATGAGGTCTATATTAATGGAAAATTATCAAAACTAGATGTTTATATCTTGTTTTGCAAAGCATACAATTTAGTGTATGACAATAATCTATACTAATATTATAAACGTGAAAGTTGGTAAGGATGGATGTTTGTTACTCTTTCACGCAAAACTACTGAATGGATTTCAGATGACACTGAACAATAATATATAGCTTACACATCAGAATAACACAGGCTATAATTTATAAAGATATAGTGTCAATTATTCAAAATATAATGATAAGTGTCAAGTAAGCAGGAAAAAATCTGTCATCTGCGAGCTATTCTGGCGTGCGCCGCAAAAACCGTTGGAATTACACGTATATAATGTATAATGGAAATGTTTATCTTAAATAGTCCTACAAAAAAGCCCGCGACAGCATATATCTATCTTTTATGTGTAAGCCATTATCGCCAAAATAGTGAACCATAAATACAATAATAATTGATAATTTATTTCTAACGCACATTTGGTAGTAACAAATTGATCCTTATATCAAAATAAATACTTTTATCGCATCTGGTGTTTAAAATAGATAAACTTTGTCTTTTACACTCCATTATTTGGACAAATATTTGAATAGTTATGACAAATGACAAGCGAGTGCGCGATATTACGGTGCGGTCCGGCGGCAGGGTCAGATCATAAAGGTAGCAGGCATGCATTTGAGCGTGCAATGTTTTTTCCACGGCCAGCTCTATGTGGCTTGCTCACGCGTTTCTAAATCGCAAATCTGCATGTTTATACAGACCAAAATAAATCGTTTAACATAGTTTATAAGAGTATATTGCAGTAGCTACTTATAACTTGCACTACCATCAATCATCATATACTTCCGTACCTATCTATCCTTACAAACTATAGCGTTTATAATACCTATAATACATATTAGGGAGTTCATCTTAAAACATACTTAGTTCCAATTTACATACATTACACAATATAATTGTTCGAACACTTATAACTGGAGAATAGCTGGACCGATTTTCATTTTAATTAATAGTGATGTTATGTGTAAACTGAAATGTATAAAAAATCAGTAGGTATGGATTATTTTTATCTTCCAACAATTTTTAAGCTGTCACTTTATATTGCTTTAAAAAACATCAGCCATGTAAACGAAATAGCTATGAATATATAGGGGCTGTGGTTATATCATCAATGTGTATAAATTGGCCCTATAAAAAATTTCCATATGAACAAGATGAAAGAATATGTTTTATGCCTAAGCGGGCGGAGCCGCGGGCAAAAGCTTGTTATTTAATAAATTAAACTTGCAATAGAAACATACAGCAGAACACTGGAAACATTTTATACTGCCACATGGTTTCTTTCTGTATTTGTGGTTTTCTTCATTTACTGGTTGAATATGCTTCGGTATTTTCACTGTTCTACCACTTCTAGTAACCTTCTTGTTCTAGAAAAAAAACAAAACTAAATTGTAATATTAATAAGTACCTAATGAGCAATAAATTATATTTATATGATGAATCAATTTAAACATGGTAAAAAGTTTACATCTTAAAAAAATCTGACTAATAGATATTATTATTTTTGTCATAAAATTAGGTACCAATGTTAGGTTTTTCTTATCATATCTGTATATTATCATGCAGTAATTTTTACCACTGAATTTAAATTCATTCTGTTTATAGACACTGATTACTGTTTTGAATATAGGACTATATCACCATGATATTTTAATGAGAAATTAGACAATAATACATTAATAATAAAAAAGATAAGAAACGACCAAAGAAATGCATGGCAGCGGGCTATAAGAAGTATATTTATCACAATGTGAGTCTAGAGAAATTGACAGGGTATTGACAGTCAGTAGATTTACTTAGGTGTTAACATATATTTATGATTTTACCTTTATAGCAGAATGACGTACTTCGAAGGGCGTCAAACGTTGGATTATTTTTTTATATTCATAACTAAGTAATAAAAAAAAAAATTTGTAGTTTTTTGTGCATTGAGGGTCATTCTTATAGATTGCTTAATTTGTACTCACATGTAATACTAAATATGTCCACTAATTATGGTCTTACTGGGTGCTCCATTTTAAATGAGAAAAGTTAGAAAATGGAACCGCAATGTAAGTAAAAGCATGACGTTGTTCACAAATATAAATATTTTAATACACAGCTTTTAACACAGGAAACTAAGAGAAACAATCTAAAACAACATTTTAAAAGTGATATTGAACTGTGAAGTGTAGCAGATATTGTGGAGTAGAGATCATCACATATCTATAGAACCAAATGCAATGGAATATATTACACAAATTAGTACTATATAATAAATTAGCGACTGCTAGCAACTTCGACCATGTAAGATTTCTGGTTCCATTGGAATTATGAATGAATATTTTATTGCAGTATAAATAAACTTTCTGGGATTTATAATACCATATTCTTGATAATGAATTTTATTGAAATTAGAGTATTAGGCATCATCCCTACTAATATTATAAATATGTTTGTAGCTCAATATATCTGTCTTGTTACTTCTTCAAGGTTACACCGATTGTAATGAACTTTAATAGAGAGGTAGTCTGCAACCTGGAGAAAAATAAAGACACTTTTTACTGCGCGATAACAAAAGCCACACAAACGTAATCGTAGGCAATAGCCAGAAAAATATCGAAATAATGGGACGATACATACATTAATTAGTAGTAGTAGGGGAATAGGAATACTACAATAGAAAAAGAAACGAATGAACATCCAAATTAGAAAAAGTAATACAACTGACAGCTTACGCGTACTACCCGCTTTCGGATTGCTTACTCGTAGATCTACACATATACAGTTCGGTAGTACTCCGTAATGTCTGTCTCTAGTTGTGCGGAACCATTGCCAGAGTCACCATATGGTACATCTATATAAAAGATTTTCACAAATCAGATTGATATATTCTTGAGGTCACGGTGCTTAAACAAATGAACTGTTCCAATATATTGTATTAATATAGAATATAAAGGTTTTATATCAATCAGTACAAATATGTCTACACTCCTGCATTTTTTTGCAAATAGGCATAATTTTCTTTTTTTAGACTGGTTACAGCTAACTAATATTATAAATTACTTAGAATATAAATTCTGAGATAAATAAACAATATTGCACTGAGAACGATATGGTCTGATTTTAAATTAAAAACAAACATTAACTTTCATTTGTCTAGCAACATAAAGAAGAGTGGGTAGTCCTTAGTTTATTGCGTTTATGGGTTCGGAGTGCTACAATTGCATTCAAGTCTATAGTTTCTCTAGATTATTGCCCATATGGATTCCGAGTGTTATAATGCATACAGCAGTGTAGTGATTATGCTAGCGCGATCATGTTCATTTACAATTTGAATATGAGGATGCCTTTTTTTTTCCAAAATGGGCATATTTTAATTTTTGACTGATTATAAAAATAACGGAAAAATATGATATGATACTGTCGTACTGACGATTCTGCTGTGTACTTCTCTCTTTTACATGGCTGACATCATAGAATAGAAATAATTTATAAATAAAACAATTATAATAAATTTTACTTGGATTTTAGGTTTTGCAACATTTTTCCAACTCAAAAACACTTCATTCATTCAAACATTCATTTCTTTTGTGCCTCCATCAAACACCACAAGTCGAGATTTAAACTTAGTAGAAATATAACTTTTCTGAATCTACATAAAGCCAGGTTTTTTAAAAATAATTTAACACTTATTTCTTTAATTAATTTTTTATTGCCAAATTTTCTTTGTCATTTCTTTCATTCCAGTATTTTTTTTTTTCCTCCACTATTATGCAATGAAATATAAATAATATTATAATTTACTTTTAACTGTTTCATAGCATTTCCCAATTAGAACAGAAAAATGCTGTGAACACGCTGCCAACAAATCCAACTTAGATATAGTTGTACAAAATATCAGTCAGTTTTAAATATTTCTTTAATTATGATTAAATTGCTATTATCACTGCATTAGGCAGCAATTTCGAATAGGAAACTACTAACTGTAATTCTGAAGCTAATAAAATAATGTATATTCACTAGGAACACTAAGACTTCACCTCAATACTGTATTAGTATGGATAATACCATAAACTTTTTAGGGATATGGGCAACCATTATTTATTATAGAAAAGTATTTCATAATGTTAAAAGTTAGTCATGCTATGATCATTATGCATTTATTTACAAAAACCAGCCAAGAGCATGTCAAACTATGCTCAATGTAGGGTTCTGAAACCATTACTACAAAGAAATGTACTACAGATGAAAAAACTATGTTGTTATACTTTTTTTTTATATTTCCTGCTTAAAATAAGTATAAGCACTTTAGTTATCTATAATTAGGGAAATAAGTAATTGACTATTACTCTTAAAGTAGGGTAAACTGAAAAGCACCAGCAAGAGCATATCTTCATGGCACTTGTGTTCTTTTGTTGAAAAATGCAGTTTTTCAGCAATAACTTAAAAAATGTATATCCAATCATGTTCAACATAATTTTCATTGAAAGTATTTACTAAGTGTTACTTTTGTAAATTTTTTCAAATTTTTTGGACATATGGTTTAAAAAATATTCACTTAATCAAAAAAATTGCTTAGAAATCTTAATGTTTTTGAAAAAATTGTTGAAATATGTGCTACAAGTTGATGTTTGCTGAAAAAAATTGTAAAGTGTTTTGTAGAAGCCACTAAGCAGCAACTTATACAAGACACTATACATTTCATCAATATACATCTTGTCGTTTTTGAGTAAAATGGTTCTGACATACAGACGGACAGACGAACGGACAAAACAAAACCTATAAGGGTTCCATTTTTGCAATTTTAGCTCAGAACCTTACAAAATAGGACATTAAAAAAAGTAATATGTTATGAATTTTGTTTGTAAGTTTTGTAAGTCATGTAAGATTATGAAATTTGTATTGGGGCATCATCGGTAACCTCTTCTAGTTATACCTACGCCTATCACGGTTCAATATCATATTTCTTAGTATCACCAAGGCAAATACCAAATAAGAAAAATACATCAATTTAAAAAAATGAAAATCTGTGAATTAAAATAGTGAGATAATCTTAAGAATATGATACATATAAATAAAAACTTACATACATCTGATTGTATTGAAGTCTCTACATCAGCTGTATTTATAGGCCTTGTTTGGTCCTTCTTTTCCTCTTTATCAATATCCATTGGCATTTCATCTCTCGGATTTTTATTTTTTTTGACAACTTTTAAATCACTTGGAGATACAACTCTAAGACAATTTTTAATTTTTAGCACAAGTAAGCAAATTGTTTTGAAATAAAATGTTTTGGATTTGCATATTGCAATACATACTTATAGATCACTCGAGTATTTGTACTTGTATCATATGTTGGCTTAATTGGACCATTATCAGGGTTTATGTTTTGTATGGCTTGACTGACTAATTTTGTCTGTTCCTCACTTAAATTGGTAACGCTGAAATTTGAAATTCAAAATGAAATGAAATTTACAAGAGCAGTTATAAAAATATTACTATGTCAAATTGAAATATATTCTGTTTTATTGTTTTTCAATAATCAATTAGTCTCATATTTATTACAATTCAGTATATAATAGTAGCCTCAAATAACTCTAATGAAAATATGCTTGAGATGCCCAAGCTTATATATTACAGATATAGTATATATGTAAATGTTTGTAGATTCTTTCGATTTTACTATTATCACAGCTGTTCTTGGACTTGCTTTTTAATCTACGTACTCAGCCTTCTGAAGTTTAAAAATATATTCTAGTATTTTCTAATTTCAAGTAGGTATAATACTGAGGTATAAGGCTCAGGCAAATATGCCTAGTATTAATATTTTATACAGACCTGTGGTAGGTGTTTCCCACTTTCAATAAGCAAACTGATGTACGATCTGCCAAGTTTGTCCTTCTGCTATTAACAAAATTGCAAATAAATATATCTACTTACCATTAATGCCACATATTTCAATTAAATTTATAAAAATTATACTCACAAAGATTTAGTTTTAGGTTTTTTGGATATCTTCTTTGGTAATTGATTTGAAGAGTTAATTATTTGATCATCTGATATGTTTTTTTTAAGCATTTGATTATTAGTTACGTACAACACATTTGCAGTAGATGACACATGTAAATTGTGTGAGGGTGCTATATTTTCTGAAGTGAAAGATTGTCTTTCTTGCTGGCTCGTTTGTTCATTATTGGGAAGTATTACATAATTTATTTTTCTAGTATCGCAATTTTGTTGTACACTAATATTTCTTGTTAAATCATCGGTAGCATTTAATGTCACTATATGATTTTCTGCAATGCCGTTGTTTTCATAGTACGCTCTTAGGCTGTTTGATAACTGGTCATTAACATTCGTAACTTGTTGATTCATTTGCAGAAAACTGGTTACAGGAATTGTAGGTTCCTAAAACAGATTTGACACGTCTAATGTTTGTAAATTGACATTAATGTATCACAATCAATGAAATATTAATTGCTAGTGAAAAATATCAAAAGAATTTGATTTACAATGTGTTTATAATAATAATAACCGTCTTTCCTATGTATTTATTTAATTTATTAGGTAACGATACCTCAAAAAGAATGGAATCACTTTATTGTCTGTCTGTCTGTCATAACCCCTTCTCTCAGGAATGCGTAGTAGGAGGACAATTAAGTTATCGGTCCCTTGGAGTGCTGTGAAAAATCAAGTTTCTAATCAAAGGAACATTTTTACTACATATCTTGGCACTTACAAATAAATCATAACTTCCTGGTTATTTTCCATTGATTAAGAATCATGAAATTTGGCAACAAGCAAGGTCTATGGAAGAATATTTTTTAACTTCCCGCTATGAAAACTTAAAATTTCAAAAAATTCACATAATCAAAAATTTTTTTGAAAAATAATTTCATTTAAGGTTTAGAATTCTCAGGGCCGATTGCTCACCAGTATGGGTATCAAAGGCTCAAACCGTCTTGATTGAAATACCTACTTACGTAAGTAAGTTTGTATGGAAATCTCGGGATCAACTTTAAGTAGATTCCAAGTTTTACTTCTTCTTTTGTTTTTTTTTCTAAGATTTTTTTTTTGTTTGTAATAAATAACTTTCCAGTTAGTTTTAACACCAGTAGTTTAGATTTTTTACATAAAAGATGTGTGATTTGACAACTCAAATACCAAAATATTTCAATGAAATCTCAATAAAGCTGCATCTTTAAGACAGATTTATTGCGATGATAAATGAAATGCTACAAATTCTGCGTAAACATCCTTTCATAAAGTATTCTGTTAATATAATATAATTTTAAGTCTTGGTAGATGCAAAACAACACCTTAGACACTTAATATTGAAATGTATGCAGGTAAACAAGTTGGAGGATATCAAATGAATAGTAAAAAATAAAAACAAGAACTCAATTGTTGGCCCTTTACATAATATGGAAAAGAAATTTCACTGCTTATTATTACTATTTAGATCAAATACCAGCCTGTTTAGTTTTTTCAAAGTTGCAACACTTATTTAAGTGCATCAAAACAAGATAGATGCATAGTTTAAATATCAGTTCTTGCTGATTACAATAAAACAAAACTTAAAACAGTCGGAGTAAAACAAATGCCTAGAATAGTTATTTAGTTGTTAAATTGTATCTCAAGGGTTACATATATAAATCAAATGTTAAAGCTATTAGTAATCAGTGAGAATCTGAAAGTTTGTAATTTATAAATTTCATTTGCTTTGGTAGTAGGTACACAGATCTTCAATACCAGAACTGTTTTCAAATGACAGACGTTGTTTTCTTAAATTATTACGCCAGTTTACAGCTATGCAATATATGAACTAAAATATAACACCTGCTGGTTGTGAACCAAATAAAAGGTAGTGCAGCCATATGAATCATTTTTTTTCTT